>REGO01000381.1:759192-770362 GCA_010120015.1 Rhombomys opimus | reverse complement strand
GGAATAAAGTGTATTCAATAAAAGTTAAATAAAAAATTAAAAAAAACTGGAATTTGTACATTTGACATAGAAAGATTTCAGGACTAGCAGTATAAAGCAAAGTTGTGGCTTTATTAACACAATCTTTCTCTATTTCTCTCACTCTGTGTGTATATGTGTTTGTGTGTACATTTACATATGACAGCATGTGCACATGTGTGTATATATATATGTGGTGGGCAACAGGTGGATGGTGCTTCTTTCCTCAATAGTATTTCATCTCTCTTTATGAGGCAGTCTCTCACTAAATATAGATTCATTGATCAGCTGTATTGTTGAGGCAATGTGCTCCAGGGATCTGCTTTTACCTACCATCTATTCTGAGATTACACATTTGCACTTCTTATACTGGTTTCTATGTGAATGATGAGGATTCATCCTTGTTTTTTGTGCTTACACTGCAGGAACATTACAGATACCAGTATCAAAATAGTTTCTATATTTTTCCAGCTACTTATCATCACGGGACTAGAACAATGGTCCAACATATATGAATTCAGACCAATATAAGAAAGCTTGTTCCAGGTTTTCTGTGATATAAAACACTGCACTTAGAGCAAGTGCTTCAATCTAGATAGTGTAATTGTTCTCCTGTTTCTACCTCTAAGTAGCATCATTACAGAAACTTCCAGTCCTTTCAATGATGGATGCTTCCTCAGGTAAATACTGAGTAACTATTCCTTATATATTGCCTCAACTCAAGTGACACTTTTGGCACAGTACTGTGTATGTGTGTGTGTGTGTGTGTGTGTGTGTGTGTCTACACATGTACATATGCATTCACATGTATATGGATAACAGAGAACAACTTTGAATACTGTTCCTTAGGACATACACTGGCCACCTTGTTTCTCTGAGACCAAGTCTCTCATTGTCCTGTAACTTGCTGTTTGAGCTACACTGGTTGGATAATGTGGCCCCAGGGATTCACCTGACTCTGTCTCCCCAGCACTAGGATTATAAGCAGGGCCAGCAGAGCTGTATTTTTTGCAAGTGTGTTAGAAATGAAAATGAGACATTCATGCTTGCAAAGCAAATACCTTACTGATTGTGCTGTCTCCTCAGCACCTTGAAAACAGTAATTTTACAATGATGAATAAACAACTGATGATTAAAACGACAAGAAAAGTGAAAAGAAATCAGGTCTATCTTATTTATTCTGTGTCAGTGTTTGGAAGAACAATGGAAATTGCACATTCTTTCTGTGTGTGTCTTTGTGAGTGTTTCCATAAATATGTGTATATGTATGTGTGTTTATAAATCTGGTGTTTTTGTGTTTGTGTGTGTGTATGTTGTGTCTTAACAGGAATATGAATTATTGAGTGACAGCACATACACATTTGTGTGTGTATGTTGGAAGTAGATTGCTTGGAGATAAAGTCAGTAGAAAGATGCCAGCACAATAGTACATCACACATACCATGACCCAAACAACTAAATTCCACTCACTTTATTCTTTAATACATTTGCCTAACACTGTAAGCACACTCAAAGTGTGAGAGAAAAGAAAGGCCAAGGAGTGTGTTCTTTCTATGTTCTCAATGACTTTCATTCCCCTTATACTGACAGACAGGTATGTAGCCAATGAGTAAATCACAGCCACTGCTTTAACTTCAGAAAGCAAGGCTAATACCTCAGTCCAAACTGTGTGGACACAGTTTTTCCTTGCTGTCGATAGCTGGAACGATAATATATTACTTCAATCACACTGAGCAATTATAGCTAGAAATATTGGAGAGACCTCAATTGCAATAGTTTACATACTCAATTATGCATGCTTTGATGAGTTTTAATGAAAATTGAAGCTGTTGTCAAGCAAAGAGAATTGGAGCATCAAAATAGCTTGGAGAAAAATTGGGAGACTATAAAGGTGGCTTGGAAATGGATTAGGAATTGTTTGAGAATAAAAATAAGTTTTGATATAGAAATCTTAAACATTTTCTGCAAACTCCCTATAATTCTTGCCTATTGCTCTACCTATGTGAAAGTGACATTGTCACTATAGAGATAGGAATGGAATGTGTTTTGTGAGTGGTTGTACACAACAAATTTATACACACACATACATGCATTTTACTGATCAAAAATATTCTGGAGCTGGAAAATAAATATATACTAAAAGGTGGTCAAGTCTCTGTTAACATTAAAAAATTACAAACTGACTCCAAACTGAGTTCTAGGAAAATATTTTAAATGCTCAATAACTCATTGAAATCTCTATTCTAAGGAAAATGTGTTCAGAGATTCTCACTATCCTAATTGTGCTTCATCCTTATAAGTAACTGCCAGCAAGATTGTCTCCAGACCTCTAGAGTCTTGGAAAGAGCCTGGCCATTTAGAATAGGTGAAGATTTTAATGTTTTAACTCTTAAGGTGAGAATGGATATATAGTTTTCAATCATGTAGACAACTGTGAACATAAATGAAGACTGAAGCAATCACTGTATTGAACAATCACTGTATACCATCAGATCATTGTTTCAAGAGTGCCTGGTTTAAAAAAACAAACAAACAAACAGATTTCATGAATCTGAGGATTAGTCATAACTCCAAACTACAGGCTTTAGAATCAAATAGGACCTCTGGGCATGCCATTGGGAGGTACTTTTAGACAGAGGTAAAGATGGGAGAAAAGACCCACTTTAAACATGGATGACACTATTATGTGGGCTGGGGTTCCAGTTTGAATAAAAATAATAAAGCAAGGAAAACACCAGTATCCGTCTCTCTCTGCTTTCTGACTGTGGATACAATGTGACCAGGTGTCTGGTGTTCTTGCTGCCATAAAATGCTTTTCTCAACTTGCTGGCCTGTATCTTCAAACTGTGAGCCAGGATAAAGCCTGCCTACCTTAAGTCGCTTTGTCAGATTTCTTGAGGGAAGTAACTATGCCAGGATATACACTGAGATTTTTACATTTATTTTGAAAGACAATAATTTTTATCATCTTCATTTTCTGACAAGAAAACCAAATCTAGAATTATTAAATGGCCTGTCCAAGGTTGCATAACTATAAGGTCCAAGCGTTTGAATTTAAACTCCAGTGCAACTTCAAAACATACTCCACTCCCGTTTTTGAATATGAAAAGGCATTGATAATGGCTGGGTAGTGAAGAAAATGCAGGAAGAAAATGAGGAACAGGGGAGCATGCTTGACTCCTGGACTTAGAACAGAAGTTGCAAATTTTATGAATGACCCATAGCCAGTTAATAGTGAGTACTAAGTTTGTTTACACAGCTCCAAAATGTTATGGATTTAAAGGGAAAGGGCATTAGCCTAAGATACATTACACAAAGTAGAATAGAATAAAGGAGAAAGGGCGAAATGAGAGTTGAGGTCAGTTCTTAGTGGTGCTTCAGTCTCCAAAGGTCTCTCTGGGCCCTGGTTAGTTGACTCTATTGGTCTTCTTGTCACCGCTAGGTCCATTTATCCTTCCCCCTTCTTTTCCACTAGACTCTCTATGCTTCACCAATGTTTGGCTGTTAGTCTTAGTATCTTTTCCCAACCATTGCTGGGTGGAAACTATAAGAAAAAAATTCTGATAGGCTCCTGTCTACAAGCATAGCAAAGTATCATTACAAATGATAGGGGTTGGCTTTCTTCGCTGTGGTGGGTCTCAGTGTTGGGACCTGCATTGGTTGGACATTCCCTCAATCTCTGCTCTAGCTGTTCTATCTTTGTCCCTGCAGGTCTTGTAGTCAGGGTACTTAGGATTTTGCTGGTAGAATTAACAGAGATGACATTTGTAAACTCTGACTAAATTTGGTAAAATGTCTGAACCGAGTAGTTGACAGCCATCCCACAACCCCTGCTCAACAGTATGCACTGTCTCCTTTGCCTTCTACTGTAACCAAAACACTTCTATTTTCTGGAAAGCCTGGAGCACTGGTAATTTGCATCCAAATGCCTTAGGACAAATGTACTTAGTGAATTAAAAATTCCTAAGCTAGCTTAGAATTTTATAACTTTTACTAAGAACCCATGCATTATTTATGTTTTTTGTTGATGCTATTTATTATTATTGTTATTATTATTATTATTTATTCATTTGTATCCGAGTTGTAGCCCCCTCCCTCATCTCCTCCCATGGAGACTGAGATACATGGGCTACATCTGGGCAGGAGGTCTTTGCATAGAGACCATCTGGGCACCTGTGCATGTGCATGCACACTGTGCCTACACCCCAAGCATGAGTTATGCTTTGAAAAGAATCAAGACATATTGAGAAGCCCAGTACCAGACCAGGTTGCTGAAGTGGACTAGATAACAACGACCAGTAAGAGCAGCACAGCATAATTTCTGTCCCTGCTCCACAGAAACTTCAAAGTAACTAGCATATTGCCACTCTTTACTAGATGAAGTAAAATAGAAAGTAAAATAACTAGAACTTGCTGCGGCCAATGTCTAGATCTTTTCGTTCAACTGTAAAAATGACTGAACTTGCCTTGCCATCACTTCTTGCACTGGTTCCATCATTTCATTCTGTCTACAGCATCTCATGGCCCTGTTCCTGAGTTTACTGCCACATGAATATACCTGCTGTAATTTCTCTGCATATCCTTACTGCCTTGGACACTGTATGCCTACAAAGAGCTCTATCAGTATGCTCCTTCACTGCAGAGGATCCTACGACACAAATACTCAGTAAGGTATGAGAAGCCTGACTCTGCTGCTCAATTACGTTACTATAGCTGGCATTTATGAGGACTAGTGCTTGAAACAATTTTGCATGCCTGTGTGTGTGTGTGTGTGTGTGTGTGTGTGTGTGTGTGTGTGTTTGAGAGACAGAAACAGAGACAGAAAGACACTTAGGCACACAGAATGAAGTATATAGGTGTATGCCAACTAATGACAATTATATTAGGACTGTTTAGCACTGTGGAATTATATTATAGAATAAATTAACCACCAAATGAAATCTGTTGTAAACTAAATCTATGTTCTCAGGCCATTATCATGCTCTAGAATAAAGTATCTCTTAGTGATTTTGAGGTGAAAGCTGTATTTTTCGTCCTCACTAGTTGGTCCAATATACGTGGTTATTTATGATCCTTAGAGCTCCTTGGTGTGAACTCATCTCATTCCCATTTCACTGATAAGCCACTGAAGATCAAGATGGTAGGACTCACCCAGATACACAGTCCACAGAACTGTCTATGAATGGAGTTTCCTTTTCTGAATCAGGATTTCTCACTGACTTTTCTTGCCTTGTTTTTGTTTGTTTGTGTGGGTGGGCTGTGCTTACTTGTTTTATTTTTCCATCCTTTTCTTTTTTTGTTGAGTTTTAACAAAGATGTTCTTGGCAAGCTCTATAGAGAACATTTCATGATTCACAGAATAGTGTCATGACTTCCAAACTCCCTCTACTCATTGTCTTGAAAATAATTAAGCTAATTCCTGTTATTTGTCAAGGAAGCATCCGTCTCCCATGAAGAAGTCCTGCACCTTTTTGTACACTCAGGTGTCCCTATCCAAAACTACCTTTCATCGCATACCACCAGTCATCCAGCTTCAGCATGCCTGGAAAGCATTGCGCTTACCAGTGATGTTGCAGTACACCTGAAGTGGTCCCAGTGGCCCGCTGCCATCAGAGTCGACATAGAAGAACCCAGCTGTGTTCCCTCGGTGTCTGTACACCTCACAGGATTGCTCATAGATGGCTGGAAAGACACAAAGACAAACTCGAATTGATTAATAATATCCCTCTGCAGGAGTCAGTAGCTCATACTTAAAACCCTCTTCTCAGGCTTCTTCCCTTCCCTGCCTATAAAGCCTCAAGAGAATTTACAGCTCAGTGTTCTAATCTGTTATATACCTGTACCACATTTCAGTTTCATTTCTGTTGCTGTGAAAAATATCCTGAGAAAAAAGCAATTTAAGTAAGAAAGGCCTTATTTTAGCTCACAGTTCCTGGTAACAGTCCATCATTGTGGAAAATCACAATGGCAAGAACTTGAGGGGTCTACTCACATCATATCCATAGCCAAGGACACTAAAAAACAAATGCAGATTTGCCCACTGGCTGCTTGATTTCTCCACTCAAATAATTCAGAAACTACTCTGTTTGGGTGTTATGTTAACTGATACAAGCTAGGGTCATTTTTGAAGAAGAGAAAATGTCCCCACCAGACTGGAGTGTAGCGAAACCTATAGGGCATTTTCATCATTATTGGTTGATGTGGAAGGGTCCCACTCACTGGCAGAAATGTCACCTCTCAGAAAACTGCTCTGTGTGACATTAGAAAGCAGGCTGATAAAGCCATGAGAGCAAGCCAATAGGCAGTACTTCTCCACGGCCTCACTTTAGTTCCAGCCACCAGGTTCCTTGAGTTCCAGCTGTGACTTCCCTTCATGATGAACTTTAGGCTGAAATAAAACCAGTCTTTACATGGTAGCTCAGTATCCAAGTGTGTTTCCTAGTAAGGGGAACAGGGAATATTTCTGACAGGAATTTAATGGTGGGCTCTTTGACCTCCTCACCCTCCAAGGAAGGAGCAGCCCTGCTAGGCCACAGAGGAGGACTTTGCAGCCAATCCTGAAGATACCTGATAAAACAGTGTCAGATGAAAGGGGAGGAGGTCCTCCCCTATCAGTGGACTTGGAAAGGGGCAGAGAGGAGATGAGGGAGGGAGGGTGGGATTGGGAAGGAATGAGTGAGCAGGATACAGCTGGGATAAAAAGTTAATAAAATGTAACTCAAAAAAAACCATAAAAAAACCTTTCTTTAAGTTATTTATCACAGTAATAAGAACTTAACTGTCTAGAATGATGACACCCAGAGTGGACTGACTCTTCCCATGCCATTTAACATAAGACAATTCCCGACAACAATGCCTTCAGGTCAACCAAATATCAACAATCTCTCATTGAAACTCTCTTCTCAGATGATTCTAGGTTGTGCCAAGTTGACAAGTAAAGCTAACTATCATGTGCTCTTTTATAATCATAATTCATTCATTCATACTTCTAAGCTCATCTCAGAAGTACATCTAACTTTAAATTTCTCCTCTTATCTCTCCCTGGTCATTTTTGGTTTGTATTCTGCATTAGATTTGCATGTCTCCACAGTGTATTAAGATATAATCATCAGCACACTGGTCTATTTTCTAAGTGCTAAAGAACCTCTAAGAACGATGGATGTGTGCTGTGTCACACTGCATCACAGCATGTAGAAGATCTCTAAATGGTACTAGGGTTCAAAACATATGTGGTTAGTAAATTTAAAGTGGATATATGATGTTACACCATTTAGCAATAAAATATGAGAACACCGCTTTGGGGGAGGTGTGTATGTGTGTGTATGTGTGTTCGTGCATGTGTGTGCTGTGAGAAGGCCAATAGTCAGTGTCAGTGGTTGTTTCTTACTAGTCACAATGTTGTTTTCCTTGCCTACTAGGCAAGGATGGCTGGCCAATGAGTTTTAAGGATCTGCCTGTGGACACCTACTCAGCATGAGAATTAAAAGTGTGCAAAACATACCTGATTTTTACAAGTTCTGGTGAACATGTTCAGGTCTTCATGCTTGCAAAGCAAGCAGTTTACCAACTGAGATATAATCCAGAACAAAAAGACCCTCTCTTGCATTTATATATCCCAACCTTAGGAAAGAAGCTTGTGTAATATTAGATCCAGGCTCAATAAACCTCCACCTACCTATTGCTTACTAATTTTCAGTTGTATTTCAGGAGGCATGGTTATCAGCAAAGGACAAAGCCATGGTCAAGACCATCAGCCTGTGTCTCCATGCTTACAGCCCATAGCAGGCACAGAGGTCTTTGTATGTCCACACATCAGCAGGAACAGGTCACAGGTGTCACATAATTTTGAGTTTTAGTAGAAATGTAGACTTGATAAATATTCATCTTATTAAACCTACACTAATAGATTTAGAATAATGCAAAGGAGATGGCTTAGAAGGCACATTAACAGATTTAAGCATATAAATTTATATCTGATAATTCACATAGTTTCCTATAGTTCGGAGCAGTATGTGTGCATTGAATTATGCACCTAGCCATGCTTAAAACACTGCAGTGGCTCCAAACATTGTTCAAGATAGAGTGCAAGCTTGTCACCTTAGCTGACTTCTGCCCCTGTGACTAATGCTCCACTCCAGGAACATGAAGCTACTGTTCATCATGATCAAGTGTGAGGGATGCTTCGAATAATTCACTTCCAGTCAAGTTCTAAAGAGTGAGAGGGGTGGAATTTTTGTACTTTCGGGTAAATTTAAGGTTATTCTTGTATTCATGAAACTCTCTCTAGTATTCAGCCAAACTTTTTGAAGCAGAGGTACATAAGAGTGTTTTGGTATGTCTGCTACACACTGAACACAACAAGCTTCATATATTCTTCCTAAAACCCTATCTCCAGTAGTAAAATGCTTGGGTGAAAGAACATCTTCAAAATCCATGTACTGCATTTTGGTATGTGTCACACATATGAATGTCAAATAGTATATGTGTGGCTGTCACCAAACGTGTACACTCATAGGAGAACAAACACGTGAAAGAAGTTGCTTCTGTTGTTTTCTCATGAACGTGAAAGGGCAATGACACCCAGAAAGCATGTAAACATTTTTCCAACTGCTGAAAAAACTGGATCAGTGCGATTGCTCACTGAGTTATGGCATTTGCTGCCAAGCCTGATGACATGTTTTCTGTCCCTAGGACCTTCATGGTGGAAGAAGAGATAAAACTACTTATGTTCTCCTCTTCCCTCCCATTTATTCTGTCGCAAATACATAATCACACAAATGTGTCTTGTACACATACTCACACTAAATATAATTTGCAAATATTTCACTAAGAACATGAACCATAGAAATAAACTGTGTAAATGTTTGCAGTGGGGCTACTACTCAGTACCAGTTTTACTTTGGGAAAATGACTTTACTCTTGTTGGTCACCCCTAAGGTAATTTCCATTATGCAAGACACTTCCTTGCCTTCAGATGCTCATGATTTTGTTAGTTAATTTTCTCAGTACTCTGACAAAATACCTAGTCAAACAATTAAAAAAATAAAATAAAACGACTGCCACACAGTTCAAGTAGATACAGGCCATGATGAAGTAGACAAGGGAGATGGCATACACTAAAAGGCTGTGGCTATCATCTTTGCAGCCCCTGGATTGCTTCCTCAATAGAAGCCATTGGCTTCCTAAAGAG
Source organism: Rhombomys opimus (assembly GCA_010120015.1). NCBI lineage: Eukaryota > Metazoa > Chordata > Mammalia > Rodentia > Muridae > Rhombomys > Rhombomys opimus. The sequence goes on along the minus strand of REGO01000381.1, from coordinate 761,154 downwards.
AGGTCCAGATGGAAAAGTCCTAGTTGGAAGGCCTTGGGAACCTCTACTCATGGTCAAGATGATGAAAATAGCTTCACAGTAGTTGAAGAAGGGCTGATGACCTACTCTTGTGTTTTCAGACAGAGTTATGTTTTTCATAAAACTTATATCTTCAACTCCAGTTGCAAAACTGGATACCTTCTATAGTTTCTATGTTTGGGATAATTTTGAAATGTGCATTTATTGTTCCCTAGATTGTCCCCTATGTGTGTGGGAGGGGGGCATGCAGAATGCATGTTTTTACACTTTCACACAGTTGTTCTCCATGCCTTAGTTAGGATTCCTATTCTTGTGCAAAGACACCTAGACCAAAAGCAACTTTGGGAGGAAAAGGTCTATGTCATCTTGGGCTTGTTGGTAGTCCGTCATTCAGAGAATTAAGGACAGGATCGCAAGGCAGGAACCTGGAGTCAAGAATTGATGCCAAGGCCATAAAGGAGTATGAATTACTGGCTTGATTTTCATGTCTTGTTCTGGCTGCTTTATTATACCATTCAACACAACCTGACATCCATAGCACCACCCACAATTGACTGCCCACTTCAATCATTATTCAAGAAAATGCCCTACAGGTTTGCCTATAGACTAATATTACAGAGGCGTATTATCAACTGAGGTTTCATCCTCAAACGTGACACAGGTTGTGTCAAGCAGGCAACATCCTAGACAGCAGAGCTATGGCCAGGTATGAAAATGGAGGTCAGAGGACAACCTCAGGTGTCTAGTCTCTGGATCTTTTGTTTTTTAATGGCATTTGCCATGGACTAGATGGCCTGTGAATGTAGGAGGACTTTCTGGCTTTTATGCATGTTCTAGGGATGTGAATTCGGGCCTCCGTGGTAAAAGCGCTTTTACCCATTGTACTATATCTCCCCAGGGCCTGCTGTTTCTATATTAGGATTCACCTCTGCAGAGCTGCTACTTTGTCACTCTCGCTTTCATCTATGCACCCTAAGTCCTTCAACAATTTCTTGCTTTCATTTCCTGTGCTTGGTTTTTTTTTTTCCTTTGCTTTACAGTCTTGTTCTTTATTATTATTATTATTGTTGTTGTTGTTTGTTTTGGTGAGTGTGTGTTTATTTTCATATTTAATTCTTGTTTGCAATTATGATTTTGAATAATTGCTGAATCTTAATTGAGAAGTGTCAGCTTAGGTCAAGCATACCTTACTTTTTCCAGCATTCCCTTTTCTGCGTAAGTTTAATTTAGCATGCCTCAAAGATGTCTTTATGCCACTGGTTAGCCTCATTTTATCAGAGGCCAGAGATGCCAGTTCTTTAGAAGGGGTATTAGTGTAGTAACAGAAGCTCGTTAAAAGAAAAAAGTAGATCTCTATAAGTTTGAGGCCAGCCTGTTTTACATAGTGAATGCCAGGCCACTCAATGCTATATAGTAAGAACCTGTTTCAAAACAAACAAACAAAAAAAAATGGAGAATAAACCATTTGGCCTCGATGGAACTTTACACTGAAGTTGGGCCAGGTCAATCACTTGGCCTTGGGACTGGGTTTACCTTAAGATGTACTAAAGCTATAGAAGGACTAAGTATCCCTGTATTGATATACATCACATAATTCCAGGTTCCAGTGCAGTCCCTATGACCTGAGACACCATGAGGTTCAGTTGGGTTTGGATCCTTTTCTGAGTCCTTTAGTAGGGTTGCTCAGAGGCTGGGGAAGTGATGCAGAGGAAGGTAACACTGGATCCAGTCATACAGTGGGTACCAAGATCAAATTACAAATGAATCACAGACATAGGTATTAAAAAGTGAAATGCATGAATATTCTTGAGGAAAAGAAGATTCATTTTCCTCCTGAACAAGAAATAGCAAAAATACTAGCAATTATCCAAATTCAGAAATAGTATAATAGAATGGCTAAACACACAATAAAATAAATGATAAAGAAGAAAATAGGTAGAAAAA
>REGO01000381.1:722672-745878 GCA_010120015.1 Rhombomys opimus | reverse complement strand
AAGTGGACAGCCCCTAAACAAACAAACAAACAACAACAGTAGTTTGACCTAACCCTAACCATATATACCCTCTCCATACCCTCTCACACTTTCATGCTTACACACCTTTACACATATGTTCTTCCCCTTATGTGCAAACCCAAATCTTTCTAAAAGACATCTGTCTGGATATAAGTCACAGCTACTTAGGAGTCTGAGGAAGGAGAATTGCTTGAGCCTGGGAAACAGAAACAGAAAAGATTTTATAGAACCCCTGCACATATGTAGCACATGATAGTTCAGTGTCCAAGTGGGTTCCACAGTAATGGGAAGAGGGACTGCCTCTGACATAAACTGATTGGCCTGTTCCTTGATCACCTCCCACTGAGGGGGGAGCAGCCTAACCAGGCCACAGAAGAGGACAATGCAGCCACTTCTGATGTGATCTGATAGACTAAGATCAGAAGGAAGGAGAAGAGGACCACCCCTATCAGTGGACTTGGGGAGAGGCATTCATGAAGAAGGGGGAGGGAGGGTTGGGTTGAAAAAGGAGGAGGGAGGGGCTTATGGGGGATACAAAGTGAATAAAGTGTAATTAATAATAATAATAAAAGAAATATACAAACGGAGGACTGAGCATGATGCAGGGGTATTTTTAAACACATTCTAACTATAGCTCATTGAGGACTTCTTAATTGCACATCTCACATCTTATAAATCATAAATCAGACATCAAGGGGAGTAATAAAAATGGCATACTCCTTTTTCCTAAGTTAATGCAAAATCATGGTAACAAGGAAGCCTTATGTGTAGCTATCATTGTCATCTAAATATTCATTTCAAGATTACACAGGTAGGGATGGAAATGTGGCTCAGTTGGTATAGTATGTGGCTCTCATGTGTACAACCATGGTGTCCATTCCCAGAATTGCTTCAACGAGGCATTCTGTTTCATGCCTGTAACCCTAGCACTGTGAGAAAGAAGCAGAGGATCAGAGGTTCCACACCATATTTAGCTACATAGTAAATTTGAGTCCAGCCTGGGGGCTACATGAGACCCTGTCTCAAAAAGTAAAATAAAATTTACAAAAAGTTTCTTTATAAATTCAGGCCCTGAGGGATGAAGAACTAAGGAGTAGGCTGTCCAGAATTAGGAGAGAACAATGGAGAATAATGTGATCCTCCATGGATCACACCTTTAACCCAGGTCATTTGAGCTAGGAAAACCCACCTGTAATCTTGATTATACCTTTTATATAAGGACATAAAAGAACAAAGCTTTTGCTTTTTTTCTGCTTGTTGTCTCTTGCCCAACTAGCAAGTCCAGTCCACTATTCCAGTGGCATTAAACCTACTTTTTTGGGATTGCAAAATCTATTGAAGAGTACTTGAGACACCCCGCCTAAGACTATGCAACTACCATATTCTTTTACTTTCCATTCACAGACAGCATATATAATCACATGCACACACATGAATATATATATATATCATATGTATATATGTATATATGGATATGTATATTATATATCTATATATGGTATAAATATATTAGTTCTGTGAGTTCAGTTACTCTAAAGAACCTGACTTAATACATCCTTTAAAGGCTAAAAATATGCAAGAAGAAAAATATATCATAGTCAAATTACATTGGAGATGAAGAATCACAAAAATTCAACAAAATTGGTTTATTTAAATTACTATACATTGAAGTAAGAATACCATGGCTCTTTCCTACTAGCTGTCATAATTCTCATGTGGGACAGCTTTGAGAAAACACAGGAACTTTTCTATTGAGCAGAGCACTGGGAGCCTATTGCTCTCACAATCATTCTGCATGTATGGTGACTCCCCATTTTTTTTATTTTGACAGAAATGGATCTCAGATCTTTATCTAGACAAGAAGAAGGCCTTACACTTGACGTAGGATTTCCTTGGTGTCCAAAAATCTTCACCTTCTTTGGGTTTTCAGACTGTGCATTTATTTCTTTTGTATCACAAACTAAACACATTTCCCTATTGTGATGTGGCTCCAAAGTCTGAATGACCTTCCATTTTCTGACTTTCTCCTACACCAGCAGCCTGATCCTCCCATATATGATACCTTATATAGATCAGGCTGGCCTTGAATTCACAATGTAGACAAGGATGACTTTGAACCCCTGCCTCAACCTCTGAGCACCAGGATTAGGAATGTGTTCTTTATTACTGAGCTACATACTCAGCTCTTGAATTCATTTTAAGTGAGATTTAAAACACAAGAAAATTTCACTATATGCTTTGATAAACACTTTCCTGCACTATCCCCTTGACTGTAAAATAAAGGTGTTTGAGCTTTAAAGAATTCCTCTTTCTCAAACAAGAGAGAGAGCATCTTTCTGGGGGTCCTATGTTTTCTGGATATGACTGACACCTGTGGGGAAGTCATCTTCAAGTACTACACAGTAACCAGTAGTTGAATAAGCACCAGTTGCAAATTCTCCCTCCTCAGTGTCTGGGATGTCATCCCACACTCCTCCCTTATTTTCTTATTACATTACGTTCTGGGATACGGTTCAGCTCTGCACCTGTTGTACTCTGGACCTGACAGTATCTCTCAGCTGATCACTTCTTGTATGCAGCCTCTTCCAGTTCACTTACAGCTTCCAAAAAGCTACCATCTGAAGTGACCCAGACTTTCACTCCAACTCACACATCTGTCTTCAGTCACTGCTGAAGCCTTTACCAATGCTTCACAGAGCTCTTAATGAGACTGTTTTATGTTTCCATGCTAGAAAATAGAAAATTAAAGATCTTTGATTTCTCAGTTAAGGAATCACATAAGGGACGCTGTGCTATCCCTTTCATACTTTATCTTCTAATTACAAGATTGGGCTGTTTTTAAGCAGAGAGAACGAAAAGATTTGAGACTCTTACGGAGACATTATTTCAACTTTTGCTTTTATTCCTTTTTCTGCTTTGCTTTTATTCCCACCTCACTGTGATTTCCATTTACAACCAAGAAGCCTGAAATTATCTTTGCTGATGAGGAAGAAGCTAACCAGTGTGGTTCATATATTTCTGAAAAAAAATATGAGAAAGTTTAAAGGGGACTAGGCTGTCCCACATTGCTAGTAACTGACAACCTGGCTGCCCCTGCCTCCCCAGGCATATAACTCAGAACAGGCCACCCAGTTAACCCAGCCTCCCTGGGGCATCTGCTGGCTCCCAACAAATCCTTATTCACAGTTCATAAATTTTTTGTAAGAATGGATTCTAGCTTCTTTAAACACACACAAAAATGTTAGTTTGCCTGCAGGCTATGAAAACAGGAATGAGACCATAAGAGGAAGAAAAGAGATAATGAGGAAGAGGAATAGAGGAAAACAAAAGGACACATGTGACATGAAAATGCTGTGGAGGCTGTGGGGAGAGGGAAGAAGAGAAAAGAATGGAGAATCAACTTTGGAAATGTCACAATGAACCCAATTAGAGACTTCTCCATTACTGTGACATAATACAGGCCATAAGCAATTTAAGAAACGGAAGGGGAGTTGGCTCACATGGCAGTGCAACATTACACATGGTGAGGAAGTCATGGCAGCTGGCACTTGAGGCAACTGTTGTTTTTTGTCTGCAGCTGGGAAGCAGAGAGAGGAATACTGAGGCTCAGCTCCTGTTCTGCTTTGTTATTCAGTGCTGGACTCTGTGCCAGTTTGTCCATTTAGATAGGTCTTTCCACCACCTTTAACTCAATCTAAACATTCTGTCACAACCAAAAGCTTGCCTAGATTCTGACATTTTGATGATAAATTTTAATCATTAGGGTACATGCAAATGAAAAGATAAGTAAATAAATCCCTGAAGATCTAGGAATGTCCTGTATGGACTTCCTTCTCTTCATTCAGCATACTATATACCTTACTGTTCAGTGTTATATATAGTACTATAGATATCTATATTCAGTGTTATCTATAGTACTAAAATACCACACACATTCAGACACACTCACACATCCACACACATACAAACACACACTTGTGTACTCTACAGCATGCCAGACAACAATGGACTGCACACATGGTAATAGTTAAATGGAAGCATAGAGCAGCTTTAGAACTGAAGGCCTAGGATCAGATGGAAGGAGAGGAGGACCTCCCCTATCAGTGGACTGGGGGAGGGGCATGGGAGGAGAAGAGGGAGGAAGAGTGGGATTGGGAGGGGCTGAGAGAGGAGCTACATCTGGGATACCAGGAGAATAAACTGTAATTAATAAAACAATAAATAAATTTAAAAAATAAAAAAATTCAATCTCCCTCCCACATTATTTTCTGAGTTATAATTAATCAAATTTAGAGAAAAGAGATGTGGTTCATCAGTCTTCTAGCCAGATCCTGCAATCCTCAGTCTCTAACTTCCAAAACTGAAATCACAGACTGGCTGCTATATCCTCTCTACCATTACCTTCTTGCTTGCATAGCTGTCACCTTTATTTTGGGAACATCACAAGAGCCAACCTTGATCTATTTTTAAAGAGATTTTTAAGAGTTTGATATAGAAATACCTACTATTGTGTAGTTTCCTACAGTATTTTGTACATTAAATGTTGCAGAATTTTGTAACCTAAGCACAACCAAAGCAACAGACAGCATCCACCCAAAGTTATGAACTGGCCCATAAGTAAGTGAAATATCATATTTAATGATATAGCATTTAGACAGGCAATGTAACAAGCTATACCTTCTAGAACTATATAAGGCCACTGTGTGGAATCCATTCTGCAAACTAATATGCTGGGAAGTCATTTTTCAGATGGCATTCCCCAAATTAAACAGCTCATGTAACTATAATATAAATATATAACTATATCCACATGTCCAGAAGGGTATGCATCTATAGTTTCAGATCTTACACAAAGATATAATGATGAGAGAAGGAATATACACAGACAAAAGAGAGAGAGAGAGAGGGAAAAAGAGAGACAGACACACTATACTCCTTCTAACACCATGATCAAATGCCAGCATTAGGCATAGTAGGAGTTAGGACAAGAAGAAGTGAGCATCCACAGAGCTCAAAAATCACATGTTGATTATCATGATTTATATTTTGATAAATGATTTATGTTTATCAAATATATAAATGATTTATATTTTCCTATGAAATAATTCAAATTGGCCAAAATTCCAAGTTGACAACTCCCTTTGCAAGTCTGTGAGAAAGGTAGTGTTAGTAGCAGTGAAATAGGCTTCAGGCCTGTGATTGATAATTTGGCATTATGGAGGAAGGTCATATGTAATCCTTCACCTACAAAGCACTTTTGAGGGAATTCTTAACCTACAACTGCAATTTCAAGTTTATGAAACAACATATGTCTTAATGTTCTAGCTTATTCATTGTGATTCCAAAATAATATCTCTCTGAAAATTTCATCAATTGTGATTTCATGAAGTCAACTGTGATACAAACTTATAATTGAATTTTTAGCAATTGATAAATGAATAAACTATACGATGGCCTGGAAATAGAAGCTTTGGGTTAGATAGGACAGAATGCTGAATGGTAAAATCCATAATACAAAGCAGTAGGTGTGTGGCATACATGTGTGTCTGTTTGTGTCTACATGAGGAGGAGAGCTACCTGCTAGCGGCTGAAAGCAAATGTAAACCAAAGACAGGGCTAAGAATGGGGTCTTCACAAGCCTTGTCAATTTCTAATATTTACACTGAAGAAAGTACAGGGGCTGGGACATGTGTATAGAGCCAACTAGCTACTTGGGTATAGGTGGGTGATCACTGAAGTTTAGTAGTTTAGGACCAGACTTGAAAATGCAACAAGATATTTTCTGAAGTAAATAAATTCCAAACATTCTTTTGGACAGCTGTTTAGAAAACAAAACAAACACCAACAAGCTGAGGGCTCTATTAAGTAGCATGCCCTCTTTGTAGCATATATAAACACTGAATTTGTCCTTTAAAAAAATAATCAAATGTTGTTTGTTAATAATTCTGTGTAATTCACAGGTAATGGATTTTATGTAAGATGCTTATAGTTCAGAAATCATTGCTTTCTATGACACCCCTATTGCTTGAGACTGTTACCTTGCAGAATGGAAAACATGGCCATTGTTTGGAAGAGTATTGGCTCAGGTCCTCCAAGATCAAGTTGTCAGCACAAAGGAGATCTCTTTGTCCCAGAGGGACAGAGGGCATGGAGTAAGAGACAAAGACAGGAGATAGATGATGAGGGATAAGGGGAAGAGAACAAAGGAGAGGGGAGGAAAGGGGCAAGGGAGAGGGGTAAGGGGTCTTGGTCCCAGGGAGAGGGGCAGGGAAGGGATTGCCTCTGGATAGAGAGGAGATAGAACTGTCACATAGAAAAAATAGCAGTTTATAAATGTACAAGGGAAACCCCATGTTAGGATGAGTTGCTTATTTTATGTGGGCCTGTTAATTAGGTGAGCCAAAGTGAGGTTTACACTGGTGGATTTCAATACATTGAAACCTGTACCTTGGTGGTCAACCTCAGGAGAAGGGACTGGCCAAAATACAGGGAATAGACCTTGGGGGATAAATGCACATATAATCTAACAGTTTTTAGCAAGGTAGAGGCAACTGGGTAGCAGGGTATGGCCTGCCAGAGCCAAGCTGGCCACCATCATGAGAACTTTGGGGTGGATAAGGAACTGTGTTTAGAGATCAGTGCTTGAAACAGGGACACAGCTCTGGGGAACTGAGGCAAATATTCTCCACCAGATCCAAGAAAGAGACCAGACATGAGCTTTTTCTGATCCTAATCTAGAAACCATGTCATCTTTTTTCTCCCTATCTTGGGAGGCATGCCTCTGCTAAAAATCTAGTCATCATGGTAGTGCCAAGCAACTCAACAGGAAATAGCTACCAGGAAATGGGAAGGGTTCTTGATCTTCTCTATATTATCACCAATGCTCTCCCTCTAGACAACACTGGGATCCAGGGAGCATGTGTAGAATGGGAACTGTGATAAATGAGTACACTCATACAGCAGAGGCCTGGGGTCTTCTGTTATGTCCAGAAGTAAAAACAGTAGCATATACCATATCACTCAGGAAAGAATAGGTTGCCATTTCATGAATACTTGCTAAGTTATGGTGAATAAAAAGGCCAGTCCCACAGGAAAAAATCCCCCACCCACAGCTTTTTTGCCTGGGGCTAACTTTATTTAAAGGGGATCCTTGGAGGGAGAAAAGTCAGTGTTGAATGAGGGTTGGATGAAGTTCTCACGCTGTGTTAATTTTCTGTCACTATAAAACACCTAACGTAGTTAATCTGTGAAGAGAGAAAGGCTTTATATGGGCTAACAGTTTTGGTCCACAAAGTTTAAGACCCATTGCTTCTAGGTCTGTGTCAGGAAAGTTCATCTCAGAGGAGCTGCTGATGAGCAAAGTCATTCCTGTGAACTCAACAGGGGACAAAAAGATGGCAGAAATTGTCCCTCACAATCTCTTACATGCCCCCTAATTGGAGGATTTATTTTCTTGTGGTAGCACCTAATGGTGCTACCCTGGAGGCTAACCTTTAAGGCATGAGCTTCTTATGGACAATAACTATGCAGACTAGAACTGGTGCCATTAAATCTGCATGTTGACTATTGGTTATATGACATAAAAGAATCACAAGAATGTCACTGCTTAAGAAAGACCCTGGTTTTTGCAGAAGATAATATCCAAACTCAGGAGTCAATTTCCCCGTGTGTGTGTGTGTGTGTGTGTGTGTGTGTGTGTGTGTGTGTGTGTAAGCCAGCAGTTCACTACAAGTCTCTTTCTTGGCCACAGTCCAATTTGTGGTTTGAGGCAAGGCCTCTTAATTGACCTGGATCTCACTCATTGAGTTAGTGTGTCTGGTTAGTGAGCTCCAGAGATCTGCTTGTCCAGTGCTAGTATCCCGAGCACAAGCTGTCCTGTCTGCCTTAGTATAGGAGTTTGCAAGATCAACCCCGAGTCTCATGTTTGTGCAGCAATCACTTTCCCAACTCAGCCATCTCCACAGTCCCCATTAGATAAATTTTAAATTGAGGATAAGAGGCAGAGAGCTGTGGTTTATTTATATAAAACATAGTATACGCTGCATCTTCATCAAATTCACCATGACATTGTAAGGAGGGTAACTTTTTTAGGGCTGGGCAAGCTGAAGTGACATAGTTGTAAAGAGGAGCGCCAAGGCATGTTAAGCTGCACCATGGCACATTTGGCAGAAGCATAGCTGAATGTAGTTGAAGTGGAGAAGGACAGGGCAAAGGTGATATATGACTGTGAGGGTGAGTCTCATGTATCAATCTGGCAAGAATACTGCGCCCAGTTATCCAGTGAATCACAGATCTCAGTGCAGCTATAAAGGTGTTTTGTAGATGAGGCTAAAATTTATGAGCAGCTGACTTTATTTAAGTGAAGTTATGCAGAAAATCTGGGTGGGCTGTCTGCAGTCCTCAGCAAAGCCTGAAGCATAGATGAGTCGTCCTTGAAAGAAATATTGCCTAAGAGCTCAGAGATGGCTCCATCAGTAAACTGATTGCTGAGAAGGTTGAATTTCTGTCTCAAGAATCCACCCAAAAAGCTCAGTGTGGTGGCATGAGTTTGTCATCCTAGTGCTGCAGAGGCTGACACAGTGAGGGGCTCAATTACCTGCCAGCCTAGCCTGGTCAGGAAGTTCTGCCCAGGGAGAGATCCTTAAAAAAAGAAGAAGAAGAAAAGAAAACAACAACAACAAAAAACATTATGGAGACTGAGATAAATAAACTGAAATATATACACCTAAACAAGAAAAACAAGAAAGAGGACTCAGGGTAAGATGACCAATCCTCACTTAGGATGACAAATGGGATGGACATTGTATATAGAAGAAAACAAGTAACAGGACAGGAGCTACCACAGAGGGCCTCTGAAAGACTCTACCTAGCAGTGTATCAAAGCAGATATTAAGACTCATAACCAAACCTTCAGCAGAGTGCAGGGAATCATATGAAAGAAGGAGGCGTTAATATGACCTGGAGAGGACAGGAGCACCACAAGGACCAAATATATCAGGGTGCAAGGGTCTTTCATGAGACTGTTTCTCCAACCAAGGACCATTTATGGATATAACCTAGAACCCTTGCTCGGACATAGCCCATGGTAGCTCAGTGTCCAAATGGATTTTCTAATAAGGGGAACAGGGACTATTTCTGACATGAACTCAATGGCGAGCTCTTTGACACCCCCCCCCCCGAGGGAGGAGCAGCCTTGCTAGGCTACAGAAGAGGACATTGCAGCCAGTCCTGAAGAGACTTGTTAAGCTAGGGTAAAATGGAAGGGGAGGAGGTCCTCCCCTATTAGTGGACTTGGAAAGGGGCAGGGAGGATATGAGAGAGCTAGGGTGGGATTGAGAGGGAATGAGGGAGGGGGCTGTGGCTGGGATACAAAGTAAATAACCTGTGATTAATATAAAAAATAAATAAATTTAAATTAAAAAATACACCATTATGGACAGTTCCTGAGGAAAAGACACAAGGTTTTCCTCTGGCCTACATACACACAGATGCAAACACATGCACTCACGCATATGTGCATCCACACATTTACTCACAAGCACACTGACACACATATATACACACTCACATATCACATATTAACACATGTGCACACTCATACACAGGCACATGTGGACAAACACATATGCATGTGAACAGACAATTGGATGCACATGCCGATACACACATGCATGCACACACAGGCACACACATAGTCAAACACACATGAGCACACAATAACAATTCATTCTTGCATACGTACTCTCACACACATGCACTCACATGGACATACATGCACACACCCACACTGCACTGCTAGAAAATAGCTTAAGTTCCCGTCCTGACCATCCAGACTCCTTTCCCAACTACAAGCCTTTTTGATTTCAGACTTGCCTAATCAGCTCCTACAAATCGTTCAATACATCTTTCTGTTAGCTGTTCCCCTTCCTGGAATCTGATTGGTATCAGTGGAGCCTCTCAGCTCTCATCCTCTTCAGCAATGACTCCAGATGATTCAGGCCAGTCTCCTTTTACCTGCCCACTCCATCCAGGTTCATGTCCTCTGCATTCTTCATCCTTCCTTATGTTCTCTTACTGTGCAGAGAACACCTATATTATGGAGTGTAGCTAAAAGACAAAACTCACACGAGATTTCTTTCTGTCTAGCTCTTTCTCTGTGTTGAATATCTACATGTAGGTCATATGTTTTATTCAGCTTGATTTTTCCATGCATAACCTTACATTCTTTTCAGTGTGTGTTATAGCATTCTCCTCCATAGTCTTTCTATTCTGAAGCCTTTGACTTTAGAAATCAAGTCTTGAATTACTTGAATGTCACACACAATTTTTAGTCTAAGGTTGGGATCAGCATAGACACTTATTTGTATCTGACTGATATAAATGTGTGTTGCACAGATGAGTGAATTTAAAAGAGGAGAGATCTACAGGAACATGAGATGGATGAAAATAAATGGCAGTGGAAGCCTAATGTAACCTGAGACAAGACAGAGCGCAGGATCAACGGTGATGAGTGATGTGGAAGTCAGCTAAGGTGATGATCGCACTATGATGAAAAGCAGACTCCACACTAATTAATAGAAATAACAGGAGTTCTTTCTTCTGTTAAATATTTCTTTTACACAGTTCGGGAACTGTCCTTTCCACCAGCACAAGCCTCCCACTGCAGGGAGAGGTGTGATGGTTGTGGGAAAGAGTGAGAGACGGAGAGGTAGGCCAAGACTAAGGCTGTGCACTATTTTGCAGAGGATCAGAGTTCAGTTCCCATCAACATCTTGGTTTTCTAACAGTTTCCTGTAACTCCAGTTTCCAGAAAACTAGCAGAGTCATTCCTCTGGCCTCTGCAGGCACCTTCCCTTACATATATGTACACATAAACAGACAGATAATTTGAAGATAAAGTAATTCTCCAACTTTTAAAAATGATACTTTTCTCAGTCTGATGACTCCTGGCAATTTTGTGAGGAGGGCTGCAATGGTAGAACAGTTGGAAAGCCATGTAAAACTAATGAAAGCAAAGGATAGATAGATTTCACCTCCAAAGAGCTGCAACTGTTCCATGAGAAACATAAAGGTTGCCCCTGCTACAAGGCAGACAGTCCTGAGAATACCAGGTGCAGAAACATACAAAGAATCACAAACTCAGAGATCCCATTAGACCCAGAAGTCAGCATCTCATACTAACCCATTGAGAGCAGAAATGTAGGCAAGCAGGGTCTGCTGAAGGGAGCTCTGTAAACTCTAGGGTAGAATATGGCTTAGTGTTACAGCACTTGCTTAGGGTGTACCAGGCCCAGCCTCAAACCCCAGTGTCATGGAAAAGAAATCTAAACTAGCAATGACTCATCATTTAAGAGCACTGTTGCTCTTCCAGGAGACCCAAGTTTAATTACCTCATTCACTCTAGGAAACTCACAACCAATTTCATGGATCCTGATGCCCTCTCTTGATGGCACCTGCACTCATGTATCCACACACAGACACATACAAATACACATTAATATACCTTAAATAAATGTAAAAATAAATAATGACAAACTTTCAATGATAAAAATAAAAATAGTTTATCTTCATCATAGACACTACATCCACTATCCTATACACTTAATCTACCATCACATTACAAGAGAATAATGGTTGTGTTGTTGCTACTCTTATATGTAGAGAAGACAGAAAGCCCACATTCAATGTGGAATAATATCCTGTTATTACTAGAACTGAAATAAACCCATTGGTTTTCAAATATACTTCCCTTTTCATGATTATTTTTAATACAAAAGGAAACAAGTATGTTTCCTCTGTGTGTATGTCCACACATGGAGGCACATCCATGTGTACATGTGTGCTGAGGCCAGAGGAGGATATCAAGCACCTTTCTGTCACTCCATATCTTGTCCTTATTTCCTTCAACATCTCTCACCAAACTAGGAGCTCAGCGTTTTGTAGCTGGGCTAGCTGGCAAGTAAGACTCAGCAGTAATTCTCTGTCTCTGAAAACCCCTCCTCCTTCCTTAGCCAGCACTGGGGTAAGAGCTGCACATGAAAGTGTCTGGCTATTCACGTAGGAGTTTCCGGTCTTAATTCAGATCCTCAAAGATGTGTGCCCAGCACTCTTCTCCTTGGAGTCATTTTTTCAGCCATCATGCTCTACATATTTTGAATATCTCCCAATGATGTCACTAAGCAAAAAGTACCCATGAAGTGGACCACAGGGAGCATTTTCTTCCTGTGATGGCTCCTAACTCAGGGATCTTCTGTTTGCATGTACACAGCTATTTCTCCACTGACATAACATTTAAACAACAGGCAGTAATGAGTTAAATTGTTAGCAGACAGAAAATAGTTGTTTTCTTTTCCAGCCACAGTGACAGTAGCATCAGTGAGGCAGGAGCTAGAGGAAGATTGGCAAGGTCTCAATCATTGCATTAGTTCCAGCAGGAAATCTTTGCTGCTGCAAACTGAATTTGACAACCACTCTGCTGACAGACCAATAAACTCAGTTTCATGTCCTGCTATGGCAGGGTATGGTTTTATTTCTCTTTTATGCTATCTACATATATTTATCCAAATGTCCTATTTATCCTAAAGTCTTCAACTTGGAAACTCCTACAGCTATATCAACTGGAGGATGATTTACAAGCCCCTTTGAGAATTCATGGGACATAACATGGAGAAATTTAAGATACGCGCTTTGAAAGAAAAGCGCCTCATTCACATAGGCCAACAGCAAAGCTAATAATATGCAATAAGATAATGAAGAAGGAGGAGGAGGCCTAACACTTGGTGAAGTGCATTCCTTACAAGCATGATGGCCTGAACTTGATCCTGAGAGCCCACAGGCAAAAAGTTGTATCTGCCTGTGGGCCTTTTAATCCTAGCACTGGGAAGGACATGTGGACCCCTTATATTCCCTGGCCAGTCAAATCAATCTGGTGGCATTTCCTACCACAAAGAAGGTAGATGGCACCTAAGTAATGGGACCCAAGGTCTCCAGCCTCCAAATAGATGTTCTTATCTCCATACATATGTACACACACACACACACACAAACACAGACACACTCAAATACATGTATGGATACATACATGCATAAATACATATGCACATACCTACATACCTACATACATACATACCAGTTTAGTTAATGAAGACTCACTGAACAATCAGAAGCAATACAGATATAATTTTATATACAACATAATTTTAAGGAAAAAACAAAAATGTAGTTTATAAATTACCCCTGGGATAGAATACAGCAAAGTAAGCTCTGCAAGCAGGAGAACCCCAGAACCAAGTAAAACCTGGGCATAGCCATGCTCAGTTATGTGTCTCTGTGATCCAAGTTAATGAGGGTGTAGATACAAACAGATCCAAGAGACTTGGTGACTATCCAGTCTACATGAAAAAGTGAACTCTAGATTCAGTGAGAAACCCTGTCTCAAAAATAAGGTGAAGAGGGGCTGAGGAAGGCACCCAGATTCAGCCTCTTGTCCCCACATCAGTGCATGTGCATACATACACACATACACACACACACAGTGAGAGAGAGAGACAGGGAGAGAGAAAGAGAGATGCCTTTTTGCACATACACACATGGCCATATACACATGTCTAGCAGTGCAGTCACAAACAGACATGTACATACTGGTAATTTACCAGCAATTATGAGTCATACCCAGAGTGTGATGTAGCTATGACATTTAGGCTTTTTGTCCTACTTGGTTTTGTGACTGAATGTCCTTGGCTCTCTATTCTAAACTCTTCTCCATCTGATCCTTTGCCTTTGTATGAAAAGAACACTTTCTTTGCATAACACTCAAGGTTGCAGTGTGGACAATATGATGTAAATGCAGAAAGCACAAGAAAGGGCTATGATCAAACTTGTCAGGGAGATTTCACACCCACTGACTCATGGATTTATCTCAATAACAGTAGGGGCGGATTCTATTATTTTTCCCTTGAGTGTGGCAGCAGTAAGGTTCCAATTAGTAGACTAACTTGTTACAGGTCACAGAGATAAAGTATTAGAAAACTTCAACATGTGGAGAAATATTTCTGAACTTTTTTTTCTGATCTACGTAGGCACTATAATGTTGCATCATTCAAATTGAACAGACTGAAATTTATTTACTTGAGTGACGGTTCCATCAATGGAGCCAGTCATACTTTAAAATGAAATTGATAAAATATTGATCAGCAACAACACATCTTTTTACTCCTTGGTACTCTTTGATTATTTGAAAACCTTTGTAATTCACATCTGTGAACAGCTTCAAAGGCAAGAGGCATGAGCATCAGGAAGCCGTGACTCTTAGAGAAACAAGCTTTTTGTTTGGGGCTGGTTTGCTTTTAAAAGTTAACAAATAAATAATTGAGGGAATCCTTAGTGTTTTCTGAACCATAGACAGATGGGCTTTGTGTTCTGTGCAAGAACATCAGAAAATGGTTTAAGAACTGGGCAGTGAGGGCAAGAGAGAAGGCTCACTGAGTAGGAGTGTTTCTTGATCAAATATAAGGACTTGCATTTAAGTTCCCAGAACCCAAATAAAAAACCAGGCATGGCACACATGCACCTGTAACATTAGCATGGGGTCAGCTACAAGAGGATCTATGGTGCCTACTTGTTGCCAGCCTAGATCCAGGTTTAGTGAGAGACCTTGTCTAAAGGGAAAAAGGTAGAGAGTGATAGAAAAGAACATCATATAACCTTCTGTGGAGTGTGAACCCACACACATATGTACAGATGGCAGATACATGTGCACATACATACATAAATACACACACAGAGAAAGTGAGAGAGACTCATAAAAATAAAAAAGAAGTGGACAGTGTGGTTGTGACATAGCACATATAAACATATTTACAGAGAAATATAAAATAGTCCTTTTTAGTAAAACAAACTCATAGCCCAAAGTATATTCATCAGGAATCATAAAACACAAGAAATCAACAAGCTATCTAAGATCATGGGTGGCAGAGATAATCTGAGCTCTGTCTGGGATTCTTCCACTGATAAACACACTATGACAGTCTCTCATCGACACTGGGTAATTTATGCTGGAAATCTGCTCCAATAGTCATAAGATTTGTTCATATAGGAATGTCAATCATTAGTTGTCTATTTCATGAGATTTGTGACATTTGATGAAGGAGAGTCTTCACATGTAATTGGTGGAATTTAACATAGAAATATCAGATCCCAGATATTGTGCTAGTGGTTGTGTGTGTGTGTGTGTGTGTGTGTGTATGTGTGTGTGTGTGTGTGTGTGTGTGTGTGTGTGTGTATGTATGTATGTGTATGTATGTATGTATTCCAAAGAGTATCTGTGCAGAGGACTGTATTAGAGGAGAGGAATGGAAGTTGTATGAAATGAAGTCATCGTTTAAAGGAAAATATTACCTCCAGCCTTCATTTTCTGGATCTAAAGGGAAAATAAAACTTCACACGTTGTGCTCAATGAATGCACCTTCCAGATTGTATCTTTCAATATTTTTAATTGACTGCATGAGTGTGAAAAGAATACCACTATGGTGTGCGTGGCTGTGGGTGTGTTTGAATGTGGACATCATGGCACACAAGGGGAGCTTACAGGACAACATCAGATTTTGACTTTAACCTTCCACCTTGCTTAAGATAGCATAGCTTTGTTGTTTTCCTACAGAGGAAGTAGCAAAGCCTCTCTGCTCTGTGATGACTGTGAAGTCTGAGAGCCAGAGAGCTTGATATTCTCACAGTCAATAACTACTTATTGACTGCCCAAAGCAAACAGCACTCCATCAGACTTGAGAGAAGAAAGCTGACACCATTTTGTAAAGCTGAAAAATGACCAGAAAGACTTTGTTAGGATGTCAGCAAGCTACACTTTGAAGAGATCAGAGGAGCTTGAGACGTGATGGAGAGATCCTGAATTTGCACGTGTGACTGTCACTGGACAGATGTGAAGAAGATCAAGGACAGCCACTCCACAGGAGGCAGACAGAGGCTGGTATACAACTGTTCTGTAACTTAGTAAAGCAGCTCAGTACTCAACACAGGACTACTGAAACCAGCCATGCTTCAAAGAGAACATATTGAATGAAAAAAAGGACAGCTTTATGAGAACAATCATTCTACTGTGTACCAGTCATCTGAAAATAAAACAAAACAATCAAAAAATACTACTTATCTGAGACTCCCCAAGAGCACAAATGGTAACGAACATTTCAATATTCAAGAGGTTAGCAGAAAGGCATGGTAAGTAGTTTTATCCATGAAATGATACTGGCAGAAAGGAAAAAATAAAGCCACAGAAAAGAACTGTGAAGTATATACAGTCTTAAGGCTTTTGGAGAGTTGGAAGCATGAAGCAAGATCTTTGAAATCACCCATGCCCTTTGACACAGTGCCATTTCTGAGAAGTAATCATGTAAATAATACAACAATTCATGGTGGTTAGAAGATGGCTCCTTTGTAAATGCTTGCAGTGCACAAGCACGAGAGCCTGAATGTGGTCCTGAGTACTCACATTAAAGCTAAGTGAGAGTGCTGTGTGCCTGAAATGCCATAGCTAGGTGTACACAGGCAGATCCTAGGATCCTTGCCAACCAGCCAGTGCAGCAAAAACAGTGAGCTCCAGGTTAGATGAGAGGCCTTATCTCAGAAAAAAGAGAGAGAGAGAGGAAATTGACAACTGAAATCAGCCTCTGGCCTTCACACCCGCTAGTACAAATGAGTACACATGCTCACACATCCATATACATCCACACACATACCATGAAAATAAAACACATTTTGTGAACCATGTCATTTACCTTTGATGATTCTTTACCAAATGCCATTACTCTTCTCATGCCTCCCATCATTAGACTACCCCCTTCTCAAACAGTTCACTTCTACTTTCATGTCACCTGTATGTATGACTTGATGCATCTGATACAATCTAGGATCCACCCATGAGAGAGAATGGCTTGACAATGGAATACTAATCCTACCCGATAACTCAAACACTTGAACATCAGTATATTTTGTTGAACCTTTCACAGTAGCTAAACTACAAAACCTTTCTAGAGGTCTGCCAACAGAGTAACAGATAAAGAAATTTTAGTTCATTCATATGATGAAATTATGCCAACTGCAGGAAAATGGATATATTTCCTTTGACATGTCCCAGCCCAGTTTCCTTCCTCCATGTCATCACACTTTCTATCATCAGTGTTCCACTCCAGCTCCTGGGATTCTTTACTGATTCTTCACAGGACACCATTATACCTTATGGATCTACTTGTTCCATTACTCTAAGAAACATTTTTCTTTCTGTTTTTCTTCTATAACTTGGCCAAGATCAGCCCAGGACTTCAGTCTGCAGCTTCCCAAATGCCTAGCATTCACAGGTAGTCACCCATGCTTATGGGCAATGTTCTGGTTTTGCGATTTCACTTCTCATGGTCTGAATGCATTTCACCTCCCACTGGGGATGACACTAGGGCAGTATCTGGTCAATGGAAAGTGAGCAGAAGTAATACTCAACCACTATCCTTTGAATAAAACAAAGGCTTGCTTCCCTTTCATGTGTTTCCTTTCCTTAGTCATAGCAACATTCAGATGAAGACATCCTTGCCATAAATAGGACAATGGAGGAAGACGTTCTGCCAGTGTATGAGGAAATTTGTGGCATAACCATGTTGTAATTTTAATATGACATGTTTCTCATAATTTCATGCTTGAACACTTCATCCCTGGCTCATGTTCCTCTCTAAAAAGGCTGTAAGACTTTTTGGAGGTAGAATCTCACTGGAGGAAATGGGTCACTGGGAGTAGGACTTAAAGTTGTATACCTTTATGTCATTTCCTCTTCATTTTCTGTTTCCTGAGCATGGTTGCAATTGATCTGTCCGGTTTTCTGTTCTTTCTTTGTCTTTCCCACCTGTTTCCATGTCTTCCTCTGCTGTGATGGACTGTACTCTTCTGAAAATCTAAATCCCACTCATTTTTTTCTTTATTTTAAGTTGTTATTTTCTGATGTTTGTTTTTATCATAGCAGCAGGAAAATAACTAAGACAGACATCTTACCACTTGTCCCGTGGATCAGAGATATATATTAGTTATTTGTTGTTACGATACAACTCAAGCCCTCAAACAATGCCATTTGTTCCACAGCTTCCCTATGTGCTTATAGAACCATTTTCTCTTTCACTTTAGCATATACCCAAAAAAACTTTGTTTGCCCTATTCCCATATACTCCACAAAGATATGGCTTGGGCCCATGCCTTTTTCTCTGCCTGCTTCAGCATTTGAGACATTACATTCTGTTGGATAATTCATGCTAAGTGAATAAACGTGCCTACATAAGACTGAATATTCACAGTCCCCTCATTGATTTCCTGGAGTTTTGACCAGACCCTGTGGGCACACAGTGTGTGTACTCACAGTCGTGACAGGTGGCTCCCGTGTAACCAGTGTCACTGCAGTTGCAGTAGAAGGTAGTCCAGGATTGGGTGCAGCGTCCTCCATGTTCACAGTGGTTTGGCAAACACCTGATGGTAAATAAAGCAAAAATAGTAAGCCAAGACAGTTGAAACAGAGAAGCAAGCAAAAACTTTATGAGCAGCAACGGGAAACAAATCTGCTAAAGTCATATTAATGTGAGAGTTAAACGATATGAAAACCATACAGATGTGCTTGCACTGCTAGGTAGTGGGGATCTTAGAGCTGCATTTTACCTTTGAGTTAAAGTTTAAATGCTACTGGACAGAGAGTTCAATGGAAGTAGGAATGCCCCATAGAATGGTGTGCTTATTGTGGCACAAGGCACAGAAGGATTAGAACTTTACATTGGAAACTCCTGTAGCTTTTTAAAGGAAGTGAAAAAAGTAGCAACCCTGGAGATTATTTTCTGCCCTTCACTGGGAGATGGCCGGGAAACTACCTTAACCTACAGAAATGGAACACGGCTTAAAGACGAAGAACTCCCTAAATTAAAATGAAAGGAAATTCTATCATTTCAGAAAGCATCAAAGCCATCCTAAAGACCTTTACTAGTTATGACAAACCAGCATGGTGTCCTTTCAACAAAATCTAAGTAAGGCACTTCATCTCCCCCCTGCCATCCTCACTCATCCCTCACACACCCTGTGGAATAGACCTTCTTCGAACATCCTCTGCAGCAAACTTATCTTTTGTACCCCACCATTGGTTGCTTCTGAACACCTTCTTTTTAGGTATTTTTCTCATATTGTGGATATGAGTGCTTGCCTAAATATTTATAAATGGACCACATGCATGTGTACCTGATGCTGGTAGAGGCCTGCAATGGGTGTTGGCTCTGCTGGAAATGATTTAAAAATAGTCATGAGTCATTATGTGGCCAAGTTAACTCTCTAGGTTGACTTCTGACCACTTTTCCTGAGCTCACTTTTCTCAAGACTACCCTGAAGCTTCCTACTTCATTCCCTTTCCTATGCAGATTCAATGAGTCCCAGTTATCACATGCCAGTTCCTGGCAGCCAACAAAGTGATTATTTTAAAAGTTTCTTTTCATTTATTTATTCACTTATTTAATGTATATAAAAGTGGTAGAAGGGAGCACCTGCCACATGGGATGTGTGAAGATCAGAGGACATTGAAGGAATCAACTCTCTCTGTCCACCATGTAGGTCTCCATAATTGAACTCTGGTTATCAGTCTTGAGAGCAAGTATCGTTAGCATCTTAGCCACCAACTGCCTCAAGAAAGCACTTATTGCTTTAACAACAAAAAGATAAGCAAAGAAAGGTAAGCAATGTCTTTTCTATGTTTCTTTTAGTAACGCAAAGAAAGTTGCACATAGTCTGATTTTGGTGGCTTGCACTAAGGAATTCAAGATGCCAAACATATGTTATGATAATGACTTCATGTATATGAAGAATATAAAAGTGACAAGAGAAAAAGATCTGGTGACCTGCAGCATGCAGCAGAGGAAATGTGATGAGTCCTGGTGTTATTTATGCTTGTAGTTTCGGTTGTTCCCCAAGGCCTGTTTTTATTCCCAGACTTTCTTGGGGACTTCGATAATGTGTGTTACAGTCTGTGAGATAAACCAAGAATTCTCCAGGAAAACACACATTTCCTTCATATTAGCTGGATTTGAATCTATGTTACTTTGAACTAACATGAACTTAACTTTCTATTGGTAAGTCTCCTAGGTCCTGGATAAAATACCTTAATCAGTAGTTCTTGCCCTAAGAACAAGGAGATCTGAGCTCAGTCATCCAGAATCTGTGTATATGATAGAACATGAGGTAATGCCAGAGCTGAGGATGCAGAAACCATCAAATTTCTTATACTCACTGGCCAGCTAGTCTAGTTTATTTGGTGCTTTCCAGACCAGTGAGACATCTGTTTTAAAATCAAGGTGGATGGTGCCTAAAGAACAATACCCAAGAGCATCCTAGGACCTCCACATGCACTGCTACACACGAGTGTATCTGTACATATACATATACAAGACATACATACTACAGCATTATATTATTATGAAAACACCACCGAACCATATTTTTTTATAGTATTCACATTATAATGTTTTCAATGCAATATTCTCAAGTCCTGTTGGATACAGAAGGAAAAGGCTTAGGGCAAGCTATCAGAAATACTGTCCCTCCAAACACATCTTTAATAAGCCTGATACATACCTTGAACTAGTGTTAATAAACTCAATTTAGCACTGAAAATGTAAGCAACAAAGTCATTTGTCTATGGTCACTGAAAGACTCAATGATGTTTTCCTGGGAGGAAAGAACATATTTGGGAAATAGAAAAATCTAATATTCCTGGAATAACAAGCAAAATAAGTGAGAACACGCAGGGCTGCCTTGGTGCGAGATGCATTTGGGACCAGTACACATAGGTTAGAAAAGGTCATCTCAATGAAGAGACTTTATACCAGATTTATAAGCCTAGTTTACTTATCTAAAAATGCTGTTTCCTGAGTATGATTTCCATATTCTTTAATCATTTCATTTAACTGTTGTTTTGTTTATTTTCCTCTCTGTGCTTGGCACAAACTGATTATTTTAGAATGCAACACAGAAAGAGATTGTCATGTAGGTATGGAAGGAACAAACTCTGTGTGTGGAATCTCAGGTGTAAGGCTGTTAAATCAAATTGTTATGATAGGGGTTTGGGGAGATGGCTCAGTGGGTAACACACTGCTACACAAGTGTGAAGAATAGATATCAAATCCCTAGTACCATGCAATATTTCAGGCAAGCAAGACAGCTCTCTTGTGATCTTTGTACCCAGGAGGCAGAGAGGAGAAATCCCCAGAGCAAACTGACTAGCTAGAAAATAAAATCCACTCTCCTTAGGGTCAAATAGGGAAGTCTTACTCTAGATAAAGTGGAGATCTATGTAGGAAGATGTCCTTGGTCAACCTCTGACCACTCACCTGAAAAAGGTGAACCCACACACATTATGAGCAACAGTCCTCCCCCACCCCAGTTATTGTAAAACTTCTAAACAGATGTGACTACCCAGTACACAAATGTCTTGCTTCTGTGTAAAATCAGAGTGAATAAGAGTTTAAGGAAGATTTCAAAGAACACATTAGGTAAAAAAGGGAAAGGAAATCAGTAATTATAAAAAATGTGATAACTCAAAAAAAAAAAAAAAAGACTTTCTCACAGTTGAAATTTTTTTCTGGATCCAGAGAGATGGATCAGTCACTAGCTGTGCCAGCATGAGAACCTGAGGTTGAGTCTAAGACCCAGGTAAATGACCTTAGCTCTGGGTGGTAGAGACAAGTAGCCTCCAGGCACTCACTAGCCTACCAGCAACAAAAGGTCCGTTTTGTTCCCAGTATCGTGATATTATAAGGTTCAACAAAAGAAGCTGCACCATAACTTATAGAATTGTGGGTAATAGTGTAAACAAGACATTTGCCAACTGGAAATGTCACTAATATGAACAACACCTGTGGTCTTGCAACAACAACAATCCTTTCTGATACATGTAACCCCATAAGCCAAAAACTTCTAGCCCTCTCATTTCTCTTGTTCTCAAGATTCTTAATTCTAGGATATGGGAGATGGTTTGATCAGAAAAGTGTTTGTCACACAGGCATGAAGGCATGAGATTAAATCTGCAGGACTCTATATAAAACTGGGCATGACATCACTTGCTTATAACCCCAAGAATAAGGACATGGAGAAAATTCTAGCTCTAATGCTTGCTGATCAACTATTCTAGTCAAATAGGCATGCTCCTGTTTCAACTGGAGAGACCCTTCCTCAAATAATAAGGCAGATCTGGGAACAGTGGCATATTTTTAATCCCTTCATTTGAGAGTCAGACACAGGTGAATCTTTTGAAGTCCCAACCTAGTCTACATTGTATATCATACCACACACACACAAACACACACACACAATCCAGGACAAGGATAATTTCTAGTTTGGTTGTGGACAATCTACGTAAGATGAAGTAGAAGCCATAGTCCAGCCTCCTGTGGTTTCATGACAACATTGTTCTAATTTGTTGGGCTATGTTTGGTTTTTCACAGAAAAAGGGAATAAAATACAAAGCGAATCAATTGAAGTAAATAAATAAATAGATGTGAAAAAAAGTTTTACTTAGTAGGGTAATGGACACCCTAAGAGAATTATGACATAATTTATGCTGTCACCTTGACTAAATCTAGAATCACTCTGGAGATGGGACTCTGTGAATGCCTGTGAGGAGACAGCTTGTGTGAATTGAGGTGGGAAGACTCACCCACTGTGGGCGACAACATTCCTTTGGCAGAGACACCACACCATGGAATGGAGAAAATGATCTGACTCCTAGCCTTCATCCCTCTCCTTAACTGCAGATGCAGAGTGCTGCCACTGATTTTCCAACCAACACAGACTGTACCCTTGAACTCAGTCCTAGAATAAATCCTATTTCTTTTAATTTGCTTTTGTTAGAGACTTTAGTCATAGAAACAGGGGAAAAAACCTAAATAGCCAAGAAGCTATGTCAAGGACAGCAGAGGATGATTACCATTTGAGCCTTTTAGAAGACTGCACTCAGAAAGTTTCTTTTTTTTTTTTTTTGTTTACATTAATTTATCAGCCAATTTGTGCAACTGATATTAAGTAGAAAAAGTTAACTGATTTTCAGGTACATTGGATTGTCTGTTTTAAAGAAAGTAATATACTACAAACTTCAAACACTCTTCAGTGGTTAGGT
>REGO01000381.1:701349-721705 GCA_010120015.1 Rhombomys opimus | reverse complement strand
CTTTATCTTAATTAGATGTCTTATAGGCTAGTCAGTGGTGCATTTTTGGGGTAAATGATGATGTGAAAGGGCCCAGGACACTGTGTGTTGTTCCTCCCCTGGGATGATGGTCCTGAATAATAATAATAATAATAATAATAATAATAATAATAATAATAATAAAACAGGCTGAGAAATCCATGGGAAGCAAGCCAGTAAGTGACACTCAAACATGGTCTCTGCTTCCATTTCTGACCCCAGTTCCTGCCCTGATTGAGTTTCTTCCCTGGCTTCTTTCAGTGATGGACTGTAACCTACCAAGAAAATAAACCAATTTCTTCCCAACTTGGTTTTGGTTATGGTGTTTTTACACAGCAAGAAAAACCAAGTTGCAACTTGTTTTGTTTTGTTTTTGTTTTTGTTTTTTTTTTGAAAGCTGCAGAATCCTTACTTCAAAGCAATTGTCGGTGACATGCACAAATCCTGCTGTGTGTTTTGGATCCTGCCTGGCTCTGACCCCTTTTCTCTGCACCCCTGATGATATACTGGTGTGAATAACCAGGGTTTCTCACAACTGTGGTTATTGATAGCTTACACCCTTGACTTCTCTGCTCATCTACCACTCAGAAGGAGAAAATATGCTCCACTGCCTTGAAAAACAATATAGAACAATCATTTTCAGTGGATCTGTTTTCTTCAGAGAATGGAAATGGAAAAAGCCAACCAGTTTTTACTGACCTGTATTGCACCCATTTAATTCTTCAAATTCAGCTCTGTTCTTTCTTTTCTATGCCTTTTTCAGCCTGGTTGTCCTTGAAGCATGTTTGGGATTCTCTTTTGTCAAACTCTACACTATTGTTTCTGAACAGAAAACTGTCCTAGCTATTTAGACAAACTCCTGACCATCTTATGCTACCCAAATGTCACCTTCTTAATGATGACTCTGCTATCATGCAATTTAAAATTGTCACCTGTTGCCTCTGACTGCCTCCATTCCTCTTTCACTGCCTCAGTTTTGTTTTTTAAAAATGCTTTTGTCTTTATATTTGCTATTTACATAATGATTTATTTTTCATCTTTAATTGTGTGTGTGTGTGTATCCATGTATAGGTATGTGTAAAGGAGTGTAGTCACTTGTGGAGGAAGCCAGAATAGGGTGTTGGATCCTCTGGCTCCATGCTTATAGGAAGTTGTGTGCTGCCCCGTGGAGGTTCAAAGAGGAGCCATATGAACTTTTAACTGCTGAGCCACCTCTGCAGTCCTTCCTCTTCTTTTCCTTTCATTTTATTTTTTGTTCTTTTTTCCCTCCTCTCCTCTCTCATCTTCTCCCCTTCCTTCTCCTCTCTCTCTTTCTGTATGAACATATATGTGTGGGTACATGTGAGTGTGAACTCATGCACATGGAAAGCAAACAATAATCTTGACTACTGATGCTCTTCAGGTGCTATCCATTAAGATCTGTCTGGGTTTCTCTCTTTTTCTCTCTCTATCACCCACATGTGTGCAAGTATGTATTTCTCTCTCTCTCTCTCTCTCTCTCTCTCTCTCTCTCTCTCTGTGTGTGTGTGTGTGTGTGTGTGTGTGTGTGTGTTTGGTCCAGCCTGTCCCTGCTTGAACCTATACTCGCTTGCTCTCTGTACTCTAGCATAGCTATCTACTCCATGCGTAGTACAGAAGAGTCTTTTTCTCAATGTAAACAGGAATCAGAGGGAAAGAGGGAGAGCATGGTGCTGGGGAGAGGCTTAGTGGATTGCTATACGAGCATGAGGACATAAATTTGAATCCTTAACAGCCATGTAAAAAGTCAAGCATAGCCATACATTCACCTGCAACTCTAGTCCTATAAAAGGTAGATTCAGGAGGACCACTGAGGCTTGCTGGATGCCAGACCAGTGCTGGGCTCAGTGAGAGACCCTGTTTCAAAGGAATAAAATTTGGAGACTGATAGAGCAGGATATCCAGCTTCAGTCTGTGGCTCAAACATATGTATGCATGGTGGTACAGACTCACATACATGTGCTCATATAACATACACACATCCACAAAAACAATAGAAGGGATCCGGGGATGAATTTTTCTGAATAGAAGAGTTAAGGTAGGTCCATCAATTTATCCTCCTTTGTGGTGTTGAGGGATGCATGCGTATAAGGAGTGGCTGCTTTTGTCTGTTCTGGAAACTGAATTGTAACAGTGGGCTCCTACAGCCTTATCACCTAAGGGCTTATAAATTATTGCAGCAGCTTATTCTTAATAGCCAGAATCTGGAAACAACCCAGATGTCCATCAACAAAGGAATGGACACAGAAACTATGGTACATTTACACAATGAAACACTACTCAGCAAATAAAAACGAGGAAATCATGAAATTTGCAGGCAAATTGTGTGATCTAGAAAAGATCATCCTGAGTGAGGTATCCCAGTAGCAGAAAGACACACATGGTATATACTCACTTATAAGTGAATGTTAGACATATAATACAGGATAATCATACTAAAATCTGTATACCTAAAGAAGCTAATCAGGAAGGAGGACCCCTGGGTAAGATGATTAATCCTCATTCAGAAAGGCAAATGGGATGGACATCGGAAGAAAGTGAAAACAAGGAACAAGACAGGAACTTACCACAAAGGTTCTCCACTATCAATGGACTGGGGAAGGGGCATGGGAGGAGATGAGGAAGGGAGGGTGGGATTGAAGGGAAGAAGAGTGGGAGCTACAGCTGGGATACAAAGTGCATAAGTTGTAATGAGTAAAAAATTATATTAAAATAGAAAAAAAAAAAGTAAAAAAAAAAAATTGCCCCAAAGTTGATCATAGGTAGAGTATTTGTGTTTGAGGAAAATCACAACTTCGTTGGGGAAATATTTAGCAATATTAATGTAATCTTTGTATATTTTACTGTAAACAATTACATTTTTCCAATACTTTCTCCAAGGGTCTAATCACACTTGATGTGTCTCACTGTCTACCATCCTTCTGTCAGAGGACCACACCCGTGTTCTTGGGTGTGTCTCACATTTTTTGTGAGTGCCTCTGTTTTTCTTAATCCTTGTTCTTAAGACTATTTTAAAATATTCATTATGTTACAATCAGCTTTATAAATATACATTTATATTTTACAATGTGAAGTGTGTTGTGAAGTTCAGCTTATCTATTTATTTTACCTTAAATCTCATCATCTTTAACTAAATAGTCAATGGCAGATAATCTGAAAATCCTGATTGTTTTAACCAAACATTATTTATTTCTTTATTTACTTACTTACTTTCTTACTCAGTTAGTAGTTGGGGTGTGGAGTGCCTGGCCTTCTTCAAATCTTTCCACGGAGACTACTGGATACTGACTTTCTTAGAGGTTTATTTTGGCAATAAACTCTAAATGAAATCTTGACATGTGCTCACAATCACATATGAAATGTGGCCTTAACAGTGCTGTCTTCCATTCTATAGGTGTAATGTATAAAACGTTGATAAGGGCAAATCAACAGGGCAGTAGTCAGGCCTGTAAGATATAATACTTGAGACTGGCTTTCACATGACTGGCATTATATTAGCTTTCCCCCTTTACCTGTGCCAGAGGTTCATCTTCAAACTGAGCTCCAAATGTATAAACTAGGCAACACTCTCCCAAGGAGAAATAATAAAAGCTTCATAGAGATTGCCAAGATTCTCTTGATAGTAAATAAAGCCTTCAAAATTGATTCCTTAACGATATTTTGGGAGCCAGGATGACAGTTCAGTTGGTAAGCTGCCATGTAAATTAAGAACCTGTGTCCAATCATCCAAACCCATCAAAACAGCACAATATTGGGGGCATGCTGGCATACATGGCTACCCTCAGTACTGGGGAGGTGGAGATAGCTATATCACTGAAGCTTGCAGGCCAGACACTCTAGCCTAATTTTCCATCTCCGGGTCACAGGCACAGGGACTATCTCAAAAAATACTAAATGGAATAACACTCAGCATTGTCCTCTGGCCTCTACACACAGCTGCACACACATGCACAGGGGCACACACCACACACATACACAAACACAAATACAGTTGTACATATATGTGCACATGTGCGTACAAGTGCACACATAAAGAAGATATCTTGGTAGAAAGGGGGATTTAGCAATATAAAAAATTTCTTATACATATATACATAGAAAATGATATACATAATAAAATACATTCACTTACATAGTATATAAAATAATAAGGCATGGTTAATTCTACAAATGCACTAAAACTGGAAAGGCAGATATCAGTTTTATTTTCACTTGTGCTTCAATATTAACGTGTAATCCATAAAATACAATGTCCAAAGGCAGCTCCTGCCATATTCCTAAATTTTCCTCTTTTCGGGTGGCAATGTTTTTTTCTATATATTTTACCTGAGTTGATGTATTTTCTTCCCTGCCCTTAACACTAATAGTAAAACCAATACCTATTAAAGTGTCTACTTTCTAAATAACTATACAAGTGATTGCAAATCCTGTAAAGAAGCTGTTATCCCCGTTAAA
The DNA here is from genome assembly GCA_010120015.1 of Rhombomys opimus. Taxonomy (NCBI): domain Eukaryota; kingdom Metazoa; phylum Chordata; class Mammalia; order Rodentia; family Muridae; genus Rhombomys; species Rhombomys opimus. Next base: position 717,214 of record REGO01000381.1, on the reverse strand, counting down.
ACTATACACAATATTATTGTGGGAAATTTAAGAAGCACATAAGAGTTCTTTATATTCAGCAATAAACAAAGCTTCTGAAGTTGTGCTAAATGCTTGGACACAAGCTCTCTTATTCACTAAGTAGATAAGGATCCATTTACATGCCTCTAAGTTCTCTTAATGTCTTTTCAGGTGGCCCACTGTGGACAGTGTGAAGTCAGTCCTTCATCAAGGCCCTGATGGCATCTTGTCTAAAGCTTTCATCGCTCATCCTGTTAAACATGCTCCCTATGCATGCAACTGTATTATTCAAATTTTTTTCTGAATTTAGTATCAAATTTCAAATAATCAGAGCATAGTATTAATATTTAGGAGTGAAGGGAATTGTGGTACTGAAAAAGAATGTCTGAAGTGAGTCTCTCTGAGCCAGAAACTTTGGTGATGTAATCTGCATCACTCTGGAAATAAATTAGAGTGACTGAATTTTAAAAACAAGCTCAAATTTTAATTAAATATATCTGCAAATGATTGTTATACAGTTGAGACAAAAAATCAGTTATTAAAGTCAGGAGGAACGTTACTTACGGTCTTAAACTGCCACTAAATTAAAAAGCTTAATAATCATTAATAGTATTTAAAAATTTTCCCATTTTATACTTCATTTGTAACAAGCAATAGGCAATATTTTCTTCTTATAAATGCCACATTTCTAAAATAAGAAATAAGAGTTTTCTTTTATGTGAAATACTAGTCACACTTTGAAAACATTTAAAAAAATATTTTCCAATTATCATTTATGACAATATGGCCTTTCTTTTATTTTTGTACATTTCAATTTAATATGTGTGAGACAACTTAGACCTTAAAGACAAACCTTCTTAGGAGAGATTGATCTTCACTGAAGTTGAATAATCATTTTCTGAATTTTAAGTTTTATTCACTTACAGAATACTGCATTAATGTAGTAAATTGATGCATTCAGAAAGTAAATAGAATATAGCTTAAATGCGATTTAAAATATCTGAAAGGATGTACTTTAGTGAGACATTAAACATTCTTAACATTCCTTTAGACCTGATTAAGGAAACTTACTAGACATAAGAATAGATCAATCTGTGTGTTCACAATTTGAATTTTGTTTAAGATGAGGTTTTAAATTCCTTGATTTTAAGAAATTCTTTCTGCTTTGTGTGTTGGTCAGTGTTTGTGCAAGTATGCGACTGTGGAGGAGGTGTCTCTGTGTGAGTACAGGTAGTACAAGTATGAGAGAGCTGTATGCACATGTGATGTTTGTGCATGTATGTAAGTATGAGGAAGGGGCATGTGCACTTGTGTACACTTGTTTATATGTGCATGTATGTAAGAGTGGTGTGGGTTTACATACACATATATGTGCATGTTTATATATGCATGAGTATGAGTATGGTAGAGATATATGTACAAATGTGATGTTTGTGCTTTATATGTATGTATGTATGTGTGCTGTAAGTGTAATGCACATATGTGTGCATGTTTATATGTAAATGTATGTAAATTGGGGGAGTTGCATGTGTGTTCTTCAGGCACCATCCAGCATGTTTGTTTTGGTTTTATTGGTTGTTAGTTTATAGTTAACTTACTTTTATTTATTTTATTTTATAACTGGCATGGAGTCTGCTGAGTAACTGGGCTGGCCAGCCATTGAGCTCTACTAATCAATCTAGCTCTGTGTCGACAGGGCTGGGTTTACTTAAAAGGCACAAAGCTGAGCAGAGGTTCTAGGTTATATCCATACATGGTCCTTGGTTGCTAACAAGAACTCAATGACTGGCTCTTTGACTCCTCCCCAAGGGAGGAGCAGTCCTGTTAGGCCACAGATGAGGGCTTTGCAGCCAGTCCTGAAGATACCTGATAAAACAGGAGCAGATGAATGGGGAGGAGGTCCCCCCCATCAGTGGACTTGGAAAGGGGCACGGTGAAGATGAGGGAGGGAGGGAGGGACTGGGAGGGAATGAGGGATTGGGACATGGTTGGGATACAGAGTTAATAAAATGTAACTGATAAGGAAGAGATTAAAAAATAAAAAAAATTAAAAAAAAAAAAGGCCCAAAGCATTGCGTCTTTACATGTGGGTTCTGTGTATTAACTTTAGGACTTGGTACTTGCAAGGCAAGCACATTACCAACTCAGCCAGCCCTCAACATTGTGATGTCTGCCTCTGCTTTATTTTCAGATAACAAGTAAAATTGTCAACACTTCTGAAAAATTCTGGTTATTAGGGTCATAAACCAATCTCCTAGCCAATTGTAAGGAAAGGAGATAATTCTGTTCTGTTTCTCCTAATATTGACACCTCTTCTCTTTCTCTTCCTCTCTCTCTCAATATCTGATTGTCTGTCACCTGTAGTGCTCCCATCCTCTTGATCTATAATTTATGATGGCTTTTTTTCTTGTTTTAGGGCTTAGATTCTAATCATAAGGATTTATTCATATCTTCTCTTTTGAGGAACTGTTAAGGAATCTCCGTTTAGATTTCATATTAATCCACCATTTTCTTTTCTCTCTAGCTTTGCTATTACTAGTTACTTCATATATCCATATAATTCTGGGACACAGAAATACATAGGATACATCAAATTGCACCAGCTTGCACTCTACTTCCTTAACTGACATAGAACTCGTTATACAGACAAGGCTAGATTTGAGTTCACAGAAATCTGTTTGCCTCTGCCTCCTTTTATGCTATCACTAAAGCACTGCACCAGAGCACTGGGCTCAATATCACTTAAAACAAACAGGAACCTTACTAATTATGTTTTCCACACCCACAAAAAGCCATCTTTTATGCCTCCTGTTTCTATTTCTGAATCCTGACCTCACCATAATTCAGATGATTGATACTCTACAAAACTTTTTTTTTTTTTAAATTATGTGTATACATGTGCGTCTGTGAGCATACACCTGAAAGTGAGGATGCCTGAGATGGCTAGAAGAGGATGTTGGATCCCTGGGGCAGTAGTTATAATTATGAGCTGCACGTTATGGATGCTGGGAACCAAATTTGATCCCCTACAAGACTAGCAAGTGATCTTAACTACTAAGCATCTCTCCAACCCCAGAGCAATGCTCTACAGACTAATCTGTGCATGTTTACTCTATGGTCCCTTTTTTAAGAATTCATATTCCTTCTCCACTCAATTGAAGGTCAGTTTCAATTTTCATTTGCTTTCCTTAGAGACCAAAGAACAAAACATTTCAATAGTCTTCAAAAGGCAAGCTGATTAATTTAGGCTGTTTAACGATGCTCATACATTAGAAATCAGTGAGGTTGCCTTCCTTTGTCTGTTCCCTTTAATTAGCAGCCAACTGCATTGATCTTGCTTTGGTCAGATAGCTTTTTCACAAAAGCTTTTGAAACCCATTTCTGTGCCTCTCCAGTCTCCAATTATGATAATCCCATTTTACCCCACAGTTGGGTCTTCACGATAATTGAAATTTGTTGTAATTGCAGCATATGCAGACATTAAAAAATTAAATGAATAAAAAGAGAACGTGTCAGAAGTCACTCTCTTAAAATTTTCAGGGTCTGGATCACAGCAGAGTCCCACTGTGGGTTGTTGCTTGGAAAATTCTTAGATAATGGGCAAGCAGTGGGGGTCAAATGAGCCTGAGACCTCATAGGTGATGCTAAAACATCACTGAGCACAAGAGTTCTGGGCCTCAAAGAATAGACTGGGATCCAGACAAGGTGCTTTCCCTACACAGGAAGCTGAGTTGCACGTCCCTCTATTGAGTATTTACAGCTGATAATCAGTGCACTGCCAGGGACTTTGCCCGGGACTTTTTTAAAGCCACTAGTTCAAATCAGAAAGCATTTAGGAGCAAAGCTTATTAGCAGGATTCACTACAGTGTATCAAAACTGTTAACAAGAGAGTCAGAAATAGGAGCAAAGAAACATCTCTTTTAAGGTAGAATAAAAAGTTAGGTAAGTGCACGTGAACATGGCAGGGAAAGGGGCCCCAGACTTCATAGTGTGGGTGAAGTTTCTCCCAGCTGAGGATCAAACATTTCAACACAATTAACAAGGTCTGGTTGTGGCATTTCTTCTTCCCAGCTACAAACTGCAATTTTCTAGGAAACTCGGCATAAACTATCTCTACTTACAGTAAAAGTCAGATTCCTTTTTTTTTTTCTTTTTTTTTAACTTTTATTAGTTACACTCTATTCACTTTGTATCCCCCCATAAGGCCCTCCCTTCTCTCCTCCAAATCTCACCTTCCCTCCTTCTTCTTCACGCATGCCCCTCCCCAAGTCAACTGATAGGGGAGGTCACCCTTTCCTTCCTTCTGATCTTAGTCTATCAAATCTCATCAGGAATGGCTGCATTGTCATCTTCTGTGGCCTGGTAAGGCTGCTCCCCCGTCAGGGGGAGGTGATCAAAGAGCAGGCCAATCAGTTTATGTCAGAGGCAGTCCCTCTTCCCATTAGTATGGAACCCACTTTGAACTGTCTAATCCCCTTTTGCACCTCTAGTAGCTCAACATTCTCAACAATCAATAAATGGGACCTCATGGAACTGAAAAGCTTCTGTAAAGCAAAAGGCACTGTTGTCAGAACAAATCGACAGCATACAGATTGGTAAAGGATCTTCACCAACCCTATATCTGACAGAGGGCTAGTATCCAGAACATATAAAGAACTAAAGAAGTTAAACAGCAACAAATCAAGTAATCCAATTAAAAGATAGGGTACGGAGCTAAATAGAGAATTCTCCATAGAGGAATATAGAATGGCAGAGAAACACTTAAAGAAATGCTCAATGTCCTTAGCCATCAGGGAAATGCAAATCTCCCTGATGAGATAACATTCTCAGCTTGAATTCCCATCCAGGGAATGGCTAGAGCCATCTTATAATCCTAGTGATTAAAAATGGGAACAGAGAGAAGAGGGAAGTGTTTCTCAGGAAAATGTTGAACAACACAATTATAAAACCTTCTAAGGATTTATTTTACATTTATGTGTATGTGTGTGATTGTGTGTGTATATGTGTGTTGTTCCAGGGGGTGTGCTTTGGTCCATTGAAGCTGAAGTTCCAAACAGTTGTGAGTCCCCTGTAGTGAATGTTAGGAACTCAGGTCCTCTGACAAAAATGGTAAGTGGTGATGGCTCCAGTTTCATGCAAAAGCGTCTAAAATCCTACAAAGAGCCACTTAATGTGGATGGCACCCTCTGTGTACTTGGATCCTGGACTCCATAAAAAGGAGAAAGTAAAATGGACAGCATATTCATAGCCCCTCTGCTTCCTGATGAGACACAATGACAGCAGCTGCTTCACTGGCCTGCTGCCATGTCTTCAAAGTCAGCACAGGATCATCAAACCCTTTCTATTTGACATTACTTTGTAAGGTGTTTGGCACAGCAAGGAGACAGCTAACTAACACAAGTTTTGTGGGGAATGCATGGACAACAGAGTTTTCCAAGTTACCAGAATGATTTGTTTTATGAACATCAGAGCATCAGTAAAGATGAAAGTCAAAAAGCATAATGTTTGAGTCAATGTTTAAGATTACACACTATGCTTATAATGAAGATCCTAATCATGGATGGTCAGGTTTTATTTTATTATTTTTTTAATTTTTATTATTAGTTACATTTTATTAACTCTGTATCCCAGCTGTATCCCGCTCCCTCATTCCCCCCTCCCCCAATTCCACCCTCCCTCCCTCATCTCCTCCCAGCCCGTTTCCAAGTCCACTGATTGGGGAGGACCTCCTCCCCTTTCATCTGATCCTGTTTGCCAAGGACCATCTATGGATATAACCTAGAACCTGTGCTCAGATATAGCCAATGGTAGCTCAGTAACCAATTGGTTTCCCATAGTAAGGGGAACAGGGACTATTTCTGACAGGAACTCAATGACAGGCTCTTTGACCTCCCCACCCCCCAAGGGAGGAGCAGTCTTGTTAGACCACAGAGGACTTTGCAGCCAGTCTTGAAGATACCTGATCATCAGTTTTAGGCATCCATACAACCTAAAATTACTAGAGAAGAGTTTCAATGAGAAATTTTCTTTTTCAGGTTGGCCTATGGTCATGTCTGTGGAAAACTACCTTGATTATGTTCATTGATGCAGAAAAGCATATTCTAAAACCATCTGACAGGGTTCTTTGGGATTAGTTCCTAAATTCTCTAAGAATTAAGAAAGGTAGATGTGAATGTGTTTCTTTCTGCTCTTGAGAATGGGTATGAATTCTCTAGCTGTTTTAACCTTCTGCTGCCTAGATGGCCCTTCTCTGATGGATTGCAACCTGGATCTGTGACTTACAATAAACCCTTTCACTCCTAAGTTTCTTTTGTCAGGGTATCATATCACAATAACAAGGGAATGAATCTAAGACCCCAAAACAGTGGCTCCAGAGCTACAAAAGCTGAGGTAGTTCCTACACTTAGATTTCTATCTGATACCAAAGCTGCTAGATCCCAGATCCCTTCACTGCCTTGTATTCTTATTTTTTCTAGTTTTGTCTTTATACAAATATTTCTAGTCATTTCATATGACTAAAACTAAAATAGCATATTTTTAGATGTGTGATGTATCTGTTTTACATGCTCATTTTGTGTTTGGGTAAGTTGTGGAGACGTTCATAGCAATCTTCTCTTAACTCCCCTCTGGATTGCTGGGACCTTCTGGCACATGTTTTTAATCTGGAATGATGTCATATTCACTAGTTGTAAAAGCAACTTTTATTCACTGGATGTAATTGTTGTCTTGGAGGCTCACTGCTGAAGAAGCTTATCCTTTTTATTTCTTTCTAAACTCTGGCTGGGTAGGTCAACTCAGCTATTCTGGCTCAAATATCCTCTCTAATCAGACTGGTTCAAATTTGTTTCTCTCAGCTTCTCACTGATTGCTCAGAGAAACTGTCTCTGAACTTCATGAACTGACCTGCATAAACTCAAGTTCTCTCAACTGAAGTGCACTGAAGTTTACTGATCTTCTGAACCCTACTGTCTCCGTGAACTCTCTACTGTACTGTTATACTCTCTTCTCTACTTTACTTCTTCTCTACTGAACTTTGCTGTCCTCTGCTATACTATCTTCTTTACTCTGTCTCCACTGTACCCTACTTTACTGTCTCAACTCTACTATACTGCTCTTGAGTAGCTTCTCTTTCTTTTCTGTTCTTGTATGAGTTGTGTAGATCCTATTCTTTAGTCTTTCCTTATTTTGTCACTTGTCTATAACTCAGTTAGACATCACTTTCAAATATGGCTTATTTCTTCTATAAACTAGCCTTACCATCATTGTTTTGGACTAAAGGTTTGTACTAAGGCTGTGGTGGAAACTTGCCACCATCAGGTGGCACCTAGAAGTGAAGGATCATGAACAACAAAATCCTCTAGCATATGAACATAGGAAGAGCTACTGAATGAAACAGTCACATGCTTCTGGCTCAGGCCATTGAGCTTTCATCAGCCTTTCTTTCCCAACTCTCTGGCCCACTTCCTTATTTGGAAGAGTCCACTGGCTTAAGAAACTCCCTCTATTTAAACAACTATTTACAAGTATGCTGCTCCAGTTCTTTTTTTCTAGGATTTAAAACTATCTGGATGCTTCACCACAGCATCCAGCCTGTGGTCATTGCCACAGGCTCTAGAATGGTAGAAAGAGTGAACATCAAAGGCCATTTTTTTTTTTGAAATTTTAAACAACTCGAGAGGTTTTTGGTTTTGTTCTGTTATTCTAAATTTAACTCTAAAGATCATGTGATACGATGAAAATAAATGTGGTTCTAGAAGGCCTGAGGATAAGGGTCGATTTCACAGGATGCAGTGTTAGAACATAGGAACCATTAGGCTACTGTGGTTTGAATGTAAATGTTCTTTCTGGGGTCATGTGTTTGAATATTTGGTCTCTACCTGGCGATTTTAAGAAAGGTGTTGGATACCTTGAGAGGTAGAGTATTCGGGGAGGCAGTGGGTTCCTGGGAGGAGCCTTGAGGTTTTTCTAGCTCAGCCTCACTGCCTATTCACTTTCTGCTTCCTTCTGTGGACACAATTTGAGTAGCTGCAACCTGATCTTGCTGTCATTGCTTCTACCAACAGGATGGACTGTATGCCTTCAGAATGTGAGCCAAATCATAACCTTCCTCCCTAAGTTGGTTTCATTGTGTGTTTTGTCATAACAATTTTAAAAAGACACCCATTAGAGTAGTCAAGGGACTGGTGTTGGCCAGGGACTTCTTGGTGTATTCTAGGGAGGGACAGCTTGGAATCATTCACAGAGGTGATACACTCCATTCCTGTAACCCAGATCTCAGGGAAGCAACAAAACTCAAATCCCACTGCAATGAATATTTGAAATTATGTATGCTTTTCTGCACATTAGTTTCACAATTTGTACAAATCAGAAAAAAAGTATATCCAGATGCTTGTAAGAGTTTCTTAGTAAGGTAGAATATGAAGATCTGTGAATTCATCATTACTGCATCCATATTGCAGGTGCCCCCTGACACAGCCATGAGCTATAATTATTTTCATTCCTTTAAAAATATTTCTTTTTGGAACCTGTGGAAAAGGAGACTGACCTGCTTCACATATCGATATCCTAGTTAACATTCGTTGGCATATTTTTACTTGCTGTTGCTAACCGCATCGACTGCTGAGAGAGACCCCACTTCAGTGTTTCTCATTTACATTCTATGCACATCTTGTCTACCTGAGCAGAGACTCCTGCCTCCCAGCCTGAGAAGTCCTCCCCTTTGCTTTAGTGAAGATCTGCTACTGAGATTTGAGAAAGAAAGGTAGCAAACTGAGCCACACAGGCAGAACATGGTGCTGACAGGAACAAAAGTATTCTAAGAATATTCTGACTCTCTGTTTGGCTACCAGAAACAACGGACACAAAGAAATTGTAATTTCCCTAGAAATTGCCTGCTGAGAGAAGAAAAAGCAATCCTTTTTCTTCTTACTATTATACTTACTACTATAGAAAGATTTGCACCTCAATGGGCCACCTTACAGACACACTGCAGCAGAGATAGGATGTGGCAGAACCAAACCTTGACCAGGACTACTCAGCTATGCACACCTCTTGCCTTTAAATTAGACTTGAAATTCAGGTAAGGATTTCAAAGACAGTTTTAGAGAATGGAGGACCATTGGACCTCTCTCTTACTCCTCCCAAAGTGGCCATATTGAGTATGTTTCATTTTTCTGCTTTCATTATCATTTGTTGGTCTAATTGGCTTGTTGAGCATGGGTGGATACATTTGTCTTGCTAGTTGGCTATTAAGGTTCAGGCTCTTACTCTAATAAGTCCAATAACAGCTGCTGTTAATGGTTCCAGGAACAAAGAACTAATTCCGGATTTTGTATCTGAATAGACTCTGAATATTGTTTTAACTAAAATCTATGTCCAATATCCATGAAGGTTATGGAAAAAACAAAGGTGAATATTTTAGGTTTTGACATACTAGAGATTTGGCCCATGGCCTTGTGCACACCAGTCAAATATTGTACAAGTTCACACATGCACACACAAACATGGAAAGGACAGCATTAAATCTTCCTTCACATGATTATAATTAATGCCTTTAGACTTGCTTAGACACTTAAGTGTTTAAAAGTGTGAAACTTTTGAACTAATAAGGCTCTTATTAATAAGGTTAGTTTGACATTCTCAAATCCTCAATTTAAAACATTTTAGGAAAGGAAAGAGATGTATTTACATTATATAAACAAGGGGTAAACAACTCTCTACAACAGAATACAGAATACATGCACAAAAATACACACACACACACACACAGAGAGAGAGAGAGAGAGAGAGAGAGAGAGAGAGAGAGAGAGAGCATGCCAAACCTGGGACTTAATTTCCACCAGAGTTTCCACTTCCAGTGCTTTTGATTTTTTTTTTGTTCACTTTTCTAATTTACAGGGTTCTGGACTGGTATCTTAGTCACATTTTTATTGCTGTAATAAGACTCCGTGATCAAGGCAACTAAAATAAAAAACAGTTCATCTGGAGCTTAAAGTTTCAGAGAGTGAATCCGTGACCATCAAAGTGGGAAGCAAGGGAGCATGCAGGCAGACATCATACTGGATCAGTATCTGAGAACTTCCATATTGAGACAACAAACTCAAGGCAGAGGAGCAAAGAGAACTAACTGGGGATTACATGGGCTTTTGAAATCTCAAATCCCACCCCCACAGATACACCTTCCCCAATAAGAGTGTACCTCCTTCTGTTTCCCAACCAAAAAGTTCCTAAGAGCCTATGATGGCCATTCTAATTCAAACCACTACAGTGGTGAATACGCTGCTTGAAAACTTTGCAGTCTGAGGCATCCACTATCAAAACAGCCCTTCCCACTCACTAAATTTGGCAAACCTTGAAAGACGGCATCCGTGCCCTGTCTGGATGCATGGGTTCGTACGTGCTGGCAAAAGCAAGGCATTAAAGGAAATTATAACCACCCAGAAGAACTTTTGCTATTATGGAGCAGGAGTTCTAGAAAGAACTGACTAATCACACCCCATACACACAAACAGGATATAAATATCCAAGTGAGCTCCATAGCAATGGGGACAGGGACTGTCTCTGACAGGAACTGATTGGCCTGCTCTTTGATCACCTCCCCCTGAGGGGGGCGCAGCCTTACCAGGCCACAGAAGAAGCAATGCAGCTACTTCTGATGAGACCTGATAGACTAGGATCAGAGGGAAGGGGAGGAGGACTTCCCCTATCAGTGGATTGGAAGAGGGACAAGGATAGGGAAGAGGGAGGGTGGGATTGGGAGGTACAGGGGGGATACAAAGTGAATAAACTATAATTAATAAAAATAAAAAAATAATAAAAAGAATCAGCATCAGTGATAGTGACCCCAGCTGAGCCAGCTCAGGTCCTCTAAAGAGGATGCAATGATGGAGGTTATTACAACAGGATATAAAGAACAAAAGGTGGTGATGGGTCACTAACTCGGTCACTCAATCCTAGCATCCTCTCTGGAGGAACAAATAGAGCATACTGTTTATTTTTCTCTAGCAAACTTTTCAACTTTAATGGCCCTTAAGTCCCCATACAGCATACAGACATCTACTACTAATAGTTTGAGCTTGAAAAAAAATGTACACCCCTTCCCTCATAGTACCCAGGATGGAAGAGGAGGGGACAAGGGAGAGAAGAATAATGAAAGCCCCAAAGCCAGCCAGAATCGGGAACTTCACTGCTCAGTCTGTTCACTCTTACCATGAAGATGTTTCCTTCAAAATGTTTAGCTGTTTGCTTTATTGCTGAGTATTGTCTGTATTATTCTCTTTTGAGAACATAAGAACCAGACTGCTATTAGTATCTATAGCAGAGGAAAGTCAAGATCTCCCTGTGTCTTAGTTAGATTTCTATTATTGTGATAAAACTGCATGACTAAATGAACTTGGAAAGGAAAGAGTTTATTTTAGCTTATAACTCTCACTCAATCACAGAGAGAAGTCAGGGCAGGAACTCACATAGGAGAGGAACTTGGAGGCATGATCATGCCATGGCTTTTTCAGTCTGCTTTCATATAGCACCCAGGATCACCAACCCAGGGGTGGCACTACAAGCACTGCATTTCTCCCACCACGTATCAATCATCAATCAAGACAATGCACCAGAGGCCTGTTTGGTGGGGGCATTTCTTAACTGAGGATTTCTCTTCCCAAATGACTCCATCCTATGTCAAGATGACATAAAAACTAGTCAGCACCGCTAATAGTAGTAATGGTATACCAGGCCCAAGTCTGAAACAAAAAAAAATTTAAAGATACTCGGGCTAGAAGGGTGGCAAGAACACTTGCTAGTCAAACAAAAGGAGTCTCCCAAGTTCAATTCCCCAGAACACACATTTCAAAATAAAGCCGAATGTAGCCAAATGCACCCATAACCCTGGCACTGTGGGGAACAATGACAGGAGTGTTACTGGGGGTTGGTAGCTGCCAACTTAGTTTTACAGTGAATGAGAGAGCTTGTCTCAAGGGAAAAAGATGGAGCATGACAGAATAGGATATATGACATCTTCCTCTGAGATATGCATATGTGCTTGGAGGAATATACATCTATATATACAAATGTATATATTACATACACATGCACACATATACACACACACACACACTCCACAAATTATAGATGCTTTGAAAAGACATTCCACAGTCATCTATTTCAACACAAGCAGGCACAATTTTCTACTATCATTGTCTCTCACTTTCAATTCTCCTGTCATTTTAGCATCAACATTAACAACCTCTACCAGAAATCCCAGTCCTTAACTGTTTATTAGTTGCATTTTTACTCATGTCTAATGGAATGTCATGTGAAAATTCTTAGCTGGCAGAAGTCTCCTCTCAATTTTATTTAAAAGCTTCCCTTCATACCTAACTTGTATTTCACCCTTCCTGTTCTTTCTGGGACTCAAGTCTCTGCTGCCTATCTCATTCACCATTTTTTTTTCCTGGAGCCCAAACTCTGGCTGGCATCTCTACCCAGTTCAACTTCACCATCATTGGAAAAACTGACTGAGATTGATGAAAAATCTGCAGGTGTTGGTTACCTCTGGGTCCTTGGAGGTAGGGAAGACAGATTCAGTGTCCTTGTATTCTTGCTTAATTCTCTCATGTGTAAAACAGAGCCACTGCCTCTGCCCTGTGTTCAATCCACATTTAGTGCGATAAAGTCAATAGAGACTGTAACAGGAATCATTCTAACAGACCAATAAAACAACCTTGTAAGAAAGTATCACTATCTTCACAAAACTGAGGCTCAAAACCAAAAAGTCACTTGGGGATTTAAGATTGAAGAAGCCAAGCAAACAACTGTAATCTTCTAAATGAACTAGTCAAAGGCACAAATTCTACAGCTCTGGAAGAAAGAAACCTATATGAGAAAAGAACAGACAGCAGAAACTTTTATTTTGCAGAGAAGAGGACAGGGTTGTCAGTGTCTACCTACAGCCCCCTAATTCCCTTCAGTGCAGTGTTTGTGACAACAGTGAAAGCTAAGGGTGCCTGGTGTTCATGATGATTTATGAAGTCTAGAGCAGAATTTTGAGAAATATGTTGAGAAGCAGTTTCACCTAGAAAAGAGTGTCATGACTATATCAGTCACTCCCTTCCACAAGTGGCAATTACAAACCACCTGCCAGATCCGGCTAAGAGAAGAAGGTGTGTTTTGGCTCATTTAGAGGGAACAATCCATCATAGTAGGGGAGGTACAGCAACAGGCTGAGGCAGCAGGTTGTAACTACATCTGCATTCAGGAAGCAGAGAGACGCATGCTACTGAGAAGCTTTCTCCTTTTTATTCTCTCTAGGATCTACTCCGTGTACTAGTGCTGCTCATATCAAAGACATGTATTCCTCAGTTAACTCAATCTAGAAAGTCCCTCACAGACATGTGCATATGTTTGTTTCTTACATGAGTTTAGATACTATCTTATTAAGAACCAATATTAACCATTACAGTGATCAGTTGTATTTGTGAAACTGTAGGCTGCTTCCAATGACTTCTCCTCTTACAGCTTACAAACATATAAAGAATACACTTGTCCAACACACACACATACACATACACACACACACACACACACACACACACACACAGAGAGAGAGAGAGAGAGAGAGAGAGAGAGAGAGAGAGAGAGAGAGAGAGAGAGAGAGAAATCCAGTAGAAAAAATATTAACTTTTATTTTTTTACATTTCTCAAACTTATTTAGACAAAGAAACATTTTCTATAGACCATGGTTAATATCAGGAAGAGTTAGCAGTTTGGCTCCCTGGCATGTATGTAGGGAAAAAGTTTTGGATGATGTTCCCAATACACAAATGCACTTTATCTTTTGACTCAAAACTCAAAGTTCTCATAGGGTATTTTTTGACACAACACAAACACAGTCTCTATTCAGAACAACTTAATTTGAGTGCCTACAGTTCTGGGTGTCTAAATTATACATTTAAAAATATGTCCTGATTATTTTTAAGTATTTCAGAATATGGTGTTAAAAGCCAAAAGAACTGGGACCAAATTTTAGGATTACTTTATGTGTAGCATAGTATGTGGTAGGTTATGGCCTACAATCAGGCATGCAAAGCTTTAATTGGTGCTAGTACAAAGAACCAGGTGAGGGGATGGAGAGATGATCCAGTGAGCAAAATATGACACAAATATTTCCAGTAATCATTCAAAAAACAAGCTGAATGTGGTATCCCTGACCTATAATTCTGTGGGTAGAGAAGATAGAGATAGGAGGGTCCCTGGGACTTTCTGGGACATTTACTCTACCTAATTTAGAGGATGGCACATTCAATGAGAGAACCTGTCTTGAAAAATAAAGGAAGAGCAATACAAGAAGACATATGTCTACCTCTGGATGACATACACACGCACACACACACACACACACACACACACACACATCAGCTGAAGTAAAAAAGCTTTTTAATTATTTAATTATTTTTATTTTTATTAATTACAGTTTATTCACTTTGTATCCCCCCTTTACCTTCCTCCCTCCTCCCCTCCCAACCCTATCCTCCCTTTTCCCCACCTCTCCATTCCACTGATAAGGGAGGATTTGCTGAAAGAACCAGAGGCAGGACAATTATGAGTTCAAAAGCTTTTTATGGAGACCCTATAAATGATCTTTTACTCAGAACTCATCATCCAACAAGACTCACAGTTTACAGGGTTCTGGGTCCTAAAATTCACACTTAGTGTATTTATAGGAGTACCAGGCACAAGGATTATGACCTGTGCAAACAAATCTCACAAAAGACTGATGTGAGATATAAGATTATGGCTCACAAGATGATTCTAGAAATTATAATTTTACTGGGACTCAATAATTTCACTAGGATAGGCAATATTTTTTGCTCAATGTAATGAAACTAAAATATTTGAAAAGACTCTGATCCAGCACCATATTAAGGATAGTTGGATATCAATCAAAATTTAAATTTACTAAAATTGAATACATTAAAAAAGTTTCTGGTTTCAATAATAGTATTCCAAGTTCATAAGCATCACAGCTGCACTCACTTCAGCATGAAAGAAAACAGAACATGTCTCTTGTCAAAACATTCCAATGAATAGTGTACTCTATACCCCAGTATTTGATTCATTAAAGCCAACACTGAGTTGCAGCCCTACCAAGAACATGTGCTTTTTATTAGGTACTTTCCCAGTTGCTGTGATAAAACATCTGATGAAAGCTGCATCAGGAGGGTAAGGTTCATCTGGCTTATGGTTCCAGGTGATGGATTCCATTATGGCAGTGAAGACCTGACATCAGGTGGGAGCACCTGACAGCAGAAAGGGAAGCCCATCTGGACACAGTGCAACCACAGGATAAGAAAGTGAGAGTAAGTGGCCTTGGTTATCAAACATTAAGGGCCAACCTCTGTGATCCACTTTCCCCAGCTAGTCTTTACCTTCTAAAAATCACACAAGCTTTTTAATAGGTGAGGAATAACTGTGGAGGACAGTTTCCATTCAAACCACAAAGGGAGAGATTCTAATGGACTTTGCCACCAAGACTATGGGAACACCGAGCTGTGCAAATGATCCTGTCCTACTGTTTTCTGTTTGGTGTTTTTGCCATTATTTCAAACATCCATTATGAACAAGGTTTTTGCTTAGATACTCATGCCCTACTCTATCCATACCCTTGCTTTTCCTTATTCATGTCTCAGCTTATCAGCCTTTCATGTGACACATTCTTTCTTTGGCATCAGCGATGTTCCAGGCACAGTGTAGCTCGGCCTAGATGCTATCCTGTATCTTTCAGATGATTCACAAAGACCCGTTCGCTGTACAGTTTAACTTTCAATGGGAAACATTATTTTAAAAGTCCCAAAGCTTCTCAAGAATCTG
>REGO01000381.1:668352-697500 GCA_010120015.1 Rhombomys opimus | reverse complement strand
CCATAGAATTCTCTAGTAGTAGGATATAAATCTTTACAGGAGCTTATTAAACCATGTTTAAGAGATGCTTTTAATATAAGGCTAAACCTCTAGAAGAAATTTGAAATCTCAAACAGAAGAATTGAGCACTTTTCCAGAAGATACACTAGGTTATATATGTAGGTAGATTACTCAAGGAAATGACATTTTGACTGAACATGCTCAACCCATTGCTGACTCCTTTGCTTTGAAATTAAAAAACTTTCTATCTTTTGTTCTCAGTCATCCCTTGTCCAAACAACAAGAGACGTGATTTCCATCTGCATTTGGTCTTAACGCCTTCTAATTATAAGACATACGTATCCTTTTAAAAACATACAGCTGTCTAGAAAAGGGTGAGATAACAGATTGTATGAAAACATGGGCCAAAATGTAAATAGTACAGGCTCTATGTACCACCTCATAACCTAGAGTTTGATTCTGGTGTAAGGTAAGGTGGTATATGTTAATACCAGTTTTCCCATCTCACAAGTAGACAAATGAGTACTTCCTTTGGGTATCTGAAGTGATGGTGACTGCACATGAGCAATAATGATACATGAGCAGATGGATCCAATTTTCTCACCAACTCAAATATTATAAACAACTTTTCCATCTTTTTATAACATTTATTTATTTTTTTATTAATTACAGTTTATTCACTTTGTATCCCAGCTATAGCCCCCTCCCTCATCCCCTTCAAATCCCACCCTCCCTCCCTCATCTCTTCCCATGCTCCTCCCAAAGTCCACTGACAGCGGAGGCCCTCCTCCCCTTCCTTCTGGCCCTAGCCTATCAGGTCTCATCAGGACTGGCTGCATTATCTTCCTCTGTGGCCTGGTAAGGCTGTTTCCTGTTCAAGGGGAGGGGGGAGGTGATCAAAGAGCAGGCCACTGAGCTCATTGCAGAGATAGTCCCTGTTCCCCTTACACATTTGGAGCCTGAGTTGGGCTACATCTATGCAGAGGTTCTAGGTTATCTCCTGGAGTATCAGTCTCAGAAAAGAACCCTTTGCTCAGATTTTTTTTTTTTTATTCTGTTCTCCTTGTGGAGCTCCTGTCCACTCCAAGTCTTTCTATCTCCCCCTTCTTTCATAAGATTCCCTGCACTCTGCCCACAGTTTGGCAATGAGTCTCAGCATCTGCTTTGATCCCCTGCTGGGTAGAGTCTTTCAGAGGGCCTCTGTTGTGAGCTCCTATAGGATAAATATACTAAAATCTGTACACCTAAAGAAACTAAGCAGGAAGGAGAACCCTGGGTAAGATGATCAACCCTCACTCAGAAAGGCAAAGGGACAGACATCAGAAGAGAGAGAAAACAAGGAACAGGACAGGAGCAACTTCTAATTGTATCTGTGAATGATTCTGACAATGGCAATCAGTGCTTGCTTTGGGACCAGAACAACCCCCCCCCCCTCAGGCCTAAAAAAGATACAACAGCAGAGATAAGGAACAAAACAAATGTTACATTGGCTGTTCGACAGGAGGTCTCTTTTATATGATAAACAGATTTCAAGCCCTTATCAGTGTCATATGAAGGCTTATTGAGGCATTGATCCTGGGAATAGATCCAAACAGAGGAATCTTTTCTCTTCTAATTATTAATTTAGAAATGTGTCTGTTTCATAGAAATCACTTAGGAAATTAAAGTCATATTTTTTTCTCTTTTTTCTATCTATGGCAAAAGTTTCCTTAGCTTCTTTGTTTCAAAACTGCATTTTTAAGTATTTCTCAAAAAGGTGGTGTATGCAACTCTTGTGAGTAATGGTTTTATCTATTCTTCCTTTTTTATAAGTTACATATTTTATTTTATTTTTTTACAATTTAATCACTTTATATCCTGATTGTAGCCCTGTCCCTCGTCTCTTCCAGTTCCCTCCCTCCCTCCTTCTTACCCCCTATTCCCCCTCCCTAAACCAGAGAAAGGGGGAGAGCTTTTCCTCTATCATCTCACCCTAGCCTGTCATGTCTCACCAGGACTGACTAGATCCTCTTCATCTGTGGTCTGCCAAGGCTGCCCCGACAGGGGGAAGTGATCAAAGAGCAGACAGCAGATTTCATGGCAGAGATAACCCCTGCTCCCCTTACTAGGGAACTCACATGGAGATTGAGCTGCCTATTTTCTACATCTGAGCAGGGCTTTAGGTTCTCTCCAAGCATGGTCTTTGGTTGATACTTCAGTCTCTTTATGCCACCCCTCCAGGTGGAGAGACCCAGATTTGCTGGATTTGTTGTTCTCCTCTTGTCCCCTCCAGGTCCTTCTATGCCCTAACCCTTGTGCTCTACCCAAATTTTGGCTCTGAATCTCAATATTTGCTTTTATCTGCTGCTGGGTGAATTCTTTCAAAGGACATCTGTGGTAGGCTCCTGTTCTACCCCCTCTCTTTAACCACTACTGGTGTCTATTCAAGTGACAGCACATGCTGGTGAGGATGTGGGAAAAGGGGAACACTCTTCCATTGCTAGTGGGAGTGCAAACTTGTACAACCACTTTGGAAATCAATCGGGCCCTTTCTCAGAAAATTGGGAATAGCACTACCCCAAGATCCAACTATATCAATCCTTAGCATATACCCAAACGATGTTTTACAACACAACAAAGGCATTTGCTCAACTATGTTCATAGCAACTTTATTTGTAATACCCAGAATATGGAAACAACCTAGATGTCCCTCAACTGAAGAATGGATAAAGAAATTGTGGTACATTTACACAGTGGAATACTACTCGACTATTAACAGCAAGGAAATCATGAAATTTGCAGACAAATGGATGGAACTAGAAAAGCTAATCCTGAGTTAGGTAACCCAGACCCAAAAGGATATGCATAGTATATACTCACTTAAAAGCAGATATTAGCCATATAATAAAAGATAACCATAGTACAATTCACAGACCTAAAGAAATTAAACAAGGAGGACCCTAGTGAGGACGCTTAATTCTCTCTCAGAAGGGCAAATAAAAGAAAGCAGCTTTCTGAATGCTCTCTGAACATCTACTCTGTACCTCATTTACCAAACAATAGACACCAGAGACCTCAAATTTGAGATTTTTTTAAGTATCTTCATGATAACATCTTAAAATTGCTAGTATATCTCTTCCCCAGTTGCAGGGTGGCACCTATATATTTCATCTATAACTCACTCCTATAAGATTTACTTATACTTATATGCTTCTGTCTGTATAGAACTATGTGCATGGAAATTCAGGTGACCATGGAGGCCAGAATAGGAAGTCATATCTATTGGTGCCAGAGTTTCAAAGGTAATGAGCGATCAGTGTGGCTACTGGGAATGAAACTGATCCTTTCCCAAAGCGAAAAAGGCTTGTAAGTGTTGAACCATCTCACAGTTCTAGAAACTTCATTGATAACAAGTTGCACTGCTCACTGTGATATTGGGCACTGGCCATACTTGAAGATCCAGTTGAGCTTCACAGGACTGTGGAGTACAGATAATTAAAAGAAGTAATATGTAAAGAATGTGTAACTACTACATAAAACACAGTCTTTCCTTTTGTTCCATAAAACAGGACAAAAAAAATGGTAAGTTTAAAAAAAAATCCCCAGAAAGGATCCTGTTTTCATTTTGGCCCATTTCACACACTAAGAGAGAATATTATATTCTAGCATTTCTCACTTAGAGAGAGATGCTCAGATTGTGTGGGCATTGCCCTTACCATGGCTTTCCTGGCACCTGACCCAAAGGCTTTCAGTTTTAGCGAAGAGCTGAGACATATCTATTACCCCAAATGCAATCTTTTTACATTACCCACTGCTTTTAACACATGAGGCGGGATGCGGCAGGACTATCTATATGGAAGTTTTCCAACATGCTTTCCCATCCCCTGTGTTTGCAGCTCTTCATGCTCAAGCTGAGAAGCTAAGAATCTTGATGAGAGAATGAGACACATGCTCTTCTTAGAAAATGTGCAGGACAAGAATCAGATATGGAGGGGAAATTTGTGTTTTATGACACATTTGGCCACAGGAAACTGAGTACACTGTTTTATATGTGACCCATCCTGTGGAAAAAGTACCTGATCTGCATTTTTAAAGGAATTAGAAGATCTTAGGACACAATACCAGAGACCAGGGACAATAAACACCGATTCCATCATCTGTTTTACACCTTTAATATGAAGTCCATTTCTGTATTTCAGAACTGGGACTTGATGATATCTAAGAATCTCTCCCAGTTGTATTGTTGTACCAGGATATTCCACAGGGAATTTAACTTGTGGCAACTGAATTTTCTCTGGAATTCCCAGAAAGCTGCATAGAAATCTGAGTCTGTCAGTCTGAATAAAGGTTTATCGACATTATTTGGTGCGTATGTGCGGGGGTGTTATGTGCATGTATGCACATGCATGCATGCCTGTGTACAAGTGTGGAGGCAGGAGGAGCATGTCAGATATCCTCCTCTATCATTCTCTACTTCATTTTTTTAGGTGTGATCTTTATTCTTAAACCTGGAGCTTATAGTAAGTATGTTTTGTTGTGGTTGTCCTTAGTCTGAATTAGGCTGGCAGCCAGAAAGCTCCAGGAACCTTCTACCTTTAGCTCCTATAGCACTAAGATTACAGGTGGTCATGTGTTACCACCCTTCTTGCTACATGTGTGCTGGGATCTGAGCTCAGATCCTCATGCTTGTGAAGCAAGTGCTCTTAGACAATGAGACAGCTCTCCAGCCATAAAATGGTGCTTCAAGGGTTGACTTTAAACAGCTCAGAGGAAGCAGAGCCTACCAGTCTGCAGACATCTTTTCAAAGGGCTTGAAAGATCTCATTGGGAAGCCCATTAAGATTTCATAAATTTTGTGCCTTTTCCTTAAAGACTGCCATGTCTGTTCTATATCTGATATCCCTCTTAAATGACCAGCACTAAGACATTTAAATATACAAGAGGCACAGTTGAGAACTAGAAAACAGAAAACCAGGATGAGGCGGGCCCCATTTGTCTGTGAAGGATAAAAAGCACATAGAAGGCAAGGATAGACGAGGTAGTATCTGCTGCCCAAGAAGGGACACTTAGGCTTTCATGGTCTTGGTAGCCAAAAGCCCCAGCCCTGGTCTCCATAGTATGCAAGTTCATCCCAGCTGGCTAACAAATTCACACTGATTTACACATGGAAAGCAGAATATTGGAGTAGTTTCTCGTGAACGGAGCTCACTGTTTCAGATGGCTAGAGAGCCCCCAGAGAACCACCTATGCCTCCTTCCTCAAGCAGTGAGGCTTTTTCTCTCCTGGCCTGACCTCTGTCTAACAAATTGCTTCTTTATTTTATACATCCATAACACGTATTTTCCTTCCTCACATCTATTGCTGCTATTAGTTTACATGTGTATGCACATTCATTATGACTTTTATATTTATTACAAAAGTTAAGAGCAAACACAAAGCTCAGGAAAACACTTGCTTTTGTAACCCCTCCTCCACCCTCCCAGATTTCAAACAAATGTAAATCAGATCTGTAAGAGAACAAGCAAAGACTTGAACACTGGTTTCCATTTTGTTAGAGAAAATGACTGAAATTCAAAGAATCATACCATTTACCAGCTAAAGAAAATAATGAATTTCGCTTTACACAATTAAACAGGACACAATTGTATGCAATATAATTACTCATGACTGCAATTACACAAAATTAATGGAGCAAGGTAGATGGCAATGACTTTTATGTAATTGAAAATAATGAGAGCTTCCTTGATTGTATATTAAGGTATCAAACAGTGTTCAATTGACAATATCCCTATATTGATCTGTAATACATAAATGCTGAACCAGTTGATGAATTTGGAAGATTTTCTCTTGTCAGTAATATAAACTTGGAGTGGTATCCATTTCCTATAGTAGGTTTGATTTGTAGACCTCTCGATTAGAATATTTTAATGAAGCACACATTTTATTACCCATTTTCCCAGCTGGTCAAATGGAAAAAAAAAAAAACGGACAAAAATCAAAAGGTGTGGTATGTTGTTGATCCCATGTGCAATGATATATTATCAGAAATGTGTGATAATGTTCCAGCTAATTATAGTGGTCATTTCCAGCATTAGCAGAGAGAATGTTCTGCATGGCTGATTTCCCATGTTCCCCAGTAAAGGCACTTGATGCTCTTCATTATTTCTCCCTTGGACTGAGACGCTCACCCCTGAACTTCTCTATCTCTACCTTAAATTTTTCTCAACTCATGTTTCTAGCCAAGTCTGATGGGGTTCCTTCTCAATTCTCATAAAGAGCATTAAACCAAAATCTTCTAGCACAAGGGCTTTCTTTGTGATGATTCCAGGCCCACATCCCTAGCTATGTGGAAGCCATGTGTCTTCCCTGCATGACCCATGAGCTGAAATTTATAGCAAATCAGCTGAATTATAGCATGTCATATAAACCTAAGAGAAGGAAGCTCATGAGTTCATGCCAAAAAATTCCTGTCTCCCTTACTAGGGAACCCACTTGGATATTGAGCTACTATGGGCTATGTTTGAGCAGGGGTTGTTGGTTATATCCATGCATGGTCCTTGGTTGGATAAACAGTCTCATAGAAGACCCCTGTGTGGCACTATCTCTTAGCACCTCTGTCTACTCTCACTTTGGCCAAACATGATTTTCCTCATCCTTGAAGATATAATTCAATCACCTACCCAAACTTCCTCCATCGCATTCCTCATTTTCAGAGTTGGACCAAGCTACTTGTATCATGTGTCCTTATTGGTACCGCATGTTTCACAATTCGGAGTATAATTTTGCTTATAACAACAGCTTTTTAATGAATCCAGTGGCCTTGAACACCAACACTTAGGAAGGCAGTTAACAAATCCTTTCCCCACTGTCTCATTGATATTTTAAGAGGACCAAGCAGAATTAGAAGAATGAATTAGGTAGGTGCCACTGAAGGAACATGGAAAAATACTACTGAAATTTAGCACCATTCTCTGTGGTTTCTGACTTTAAATCTAGAAATTTCTGCCACAAGAGGAGGCAAATCCCAAGAGAGATACAACTGAGTGTCATGCTAGACCTCTGGGTTGTAGAATAAAAGTACTGATTCTCCCTAACCTGCTAACTTGTCTCTTTGGAATTAAAGAAACAGTGGGTGGAGTTGGTGTCAGTCAGGATCAGCCATCCCTGACTGAAGACATCCATGCTGAACACAGCCAAAGCCATAGCTGTAGATTTCCTGAAGCCTTGTGACATTATCAGAAAGTTACCCACAACAGGCAAAAAATCAAATGGTTTAGGGAAGAGGAATTTCTCCCTCCTTTATGCTTTATTCTTAACTTCAAAGTAATCAAATGTTATTTATGCATAAAGATTTAATCCTTTCACAAATTTGTATTTTGATTTAATTTGCATATCTCATTTACTGCAAGTCAACATGAAGAGAGTCTCAACTAATTTAATCCATTTTCTCTGGGCCTGAAATCCTTTCAGAAATATTTTCCATTAGGC
The DNA here is from genome assembly GCA_010120015.1 of Rhombomys opimus. Lineage (NCBI taxonomy): Eukaryota > Metazoa > Chordata > Mammalia > Rodentia > Muridae > Rhombomys > Rhombomys opimus. Next base: position 690,033 of record REGO01000381.1, on the reverse strand, counting down.
AACTCATTTATGTCTAATATGGCTAATGTTAGCAGATTAGAATTTTGCTTAAAGAAACTCATATTTAAGACAGTGAGAATGGGAAGGGGTAGGGGAATGGAGGAGACAAGACAATAATTACCTGTCTTTGATGCTACACAGATCAATGTGTAAATCACTACATTTTCCCAGGGAACCTTGCTGAACTGAAATGAGGTCCTTGGGCTGGTTATCAATAAAGATGAGCCTCATGCAGCCTTGGAAAGCATTAATGGGATTTAAGCATTGGGAATCGGTGAAATTGTCAGGGCACCCTGTGGGACAGAGAAAAAAGATGAAGAACACTAAAATGATCTGTCATTACATTGGCAACCTATTGATGGGAGACCTTGTGGTCTAATTATATGGGCACTGTTTTATTCACAGCAGGGCACACTTTTGTTGTAAATCCTAAATCAGGAAGAAAGGCAGAAATGATACAAAATGGGGATACTCAGTCACTGTACAAAAGAGAAAGTGCCAAAGGGAATTTCATTGTTATAACATTTACCTTAACCCCCACAATGTGTGTGTGTCTGTGTCTGTGTGTTTCATGTGGGTACGTGTAGAAGCCAGAGATTGACATTAGGATGTATTTCTCATTTTATTCTGTGAGATAAGAGTTCTTTGTAAACCATGGGTTCATCAATTTACCTAGACTGACTGGTCATGAACTCCATGGATCTGCCTACACTCTTCGCTCTACTTTTACTAACACTGTATCTTCACCTAGCCCAGAGCCCTGTGACTTGAGTAGGCTGGGTACAAGGCTTGGTAGGCCTCAGGAGCCTGCTTATCTCAGACTTGCCATTAAGGTCTTCATACCATGCCCAGTGTACATTCCCAGTGTATCAAGCTACTAAGAATCCAAACTCAATTTCTCATGCTTGCTTGCATGACAAGTGTTTTAATAACTGAGTCAGCTACATAACACGCACACGCACACCTTTCCTGCTGGAAACCCATTTGTTTTTGCTTTGAATGACATCCTTCACATACTCTTGCTATATTGGAAGTGCTTGGAAATGTTGGTTCTGTCTCAAAACACACATCTAAAATCACAGTGCAAATCTGAATTACAATTTCTAAGGAAATTATGCTCTGGTATGGATGGCAGCAGTGTAATTGTCTGGTTAATTGTGGAGTATTAACAGGATTAGCTCCTGAGAAAGGTACACTCAGGAACCAAGCAGGATTTTTGACATGCTGTGCAAAGCAAATCCAGACATTAAGAGAACTGTGGGCTTAAGAGCACACAGTTATAGGCTGTAATAGCACATGTGAAAGGTTATCACCACAAGTCCTAAAGAGTGTTCTTTTAAAAATGAAAATGCATTGCTCCCATTTGGCATCACCTGCAAGGCCAACCTACTCCTCATTAAGACAGGTGAAGACCAAGCAGGTAGATGGGTATGTGTGCTTTTACAAACTCCATTTCTGTGGTTTTAATAGGTTAAAGTGTATGGGAATGTGAGCTTCAAAACATGACAATAAGCTATAAATAAGGGGAAATTATTTCACGCATCTCTGGCAGACAGTCACTGTGGGGCTGAAGCCCAGCAGCTGGTTAACAGCTCACAGCACACGATAAAATGAAGAGATGCTGTAACTTCTAATTGAAGCTGTAGAGAGAATTTATGTAAGTTGACTATTACTGCTGAAGCTCATTTTTCACCTTCCTTAAGTTTACAGTCTGAGTGTAGAAGGTTTGTTTAAACACTGCTCAAATCATAGATAAATATTCATGTTCTAAATCTAGTACCCCTGGAAACCCACCCAGAATTTAGCAATATTCTAGTTTGGGGAGGAGAGCCATTTACCTCTGTGATATTTCAGATGATTATTATAACATGATTACTCAAACCCACTTTGACTGGAAACAAATTCCACCCTGATTCTTTCTCCATTGCTGAAATATTATATGTGACTTTGAATGCACAATTTGGAGTTGAGGCTCAGCATTTGTTCTCATTTATTCTTTTCACTACAGGTCTTCAGTGAACACAGACTTGAATCTGTTCCACACACTCCATGTCTCTGTAGCCTCCCACAGATTATTATGATTTTATTAATCTTTGGCTGATGATGTACATGACTAAAGGTGCGCACATGGCCAGAGACATATGCTACAGAGTCTGGCTTTCAGAGGCTCCAGACGTCCAAACTCAGCTCTTATGCTGACATAGCAAATTCTTTATGACTGAACCATATTTTCAACCTACAAATTATTTCAACAAACAGCAGCTTTATTATCTATCATATGGACATATTATTACCTCAAAGTATTTTATACTGCTGAGTATGTACTGATGACTGTGGTTGAAAGACTATGACCCTTCCTTGTACTAAAAGCCAGCCTCATTGAGCTTGCTCCACACAACTCCCTTCCATGGAGACCCTAAATATGTATTCTGTACCTGTGCAAAGACTTTTTTTCTGTCTCAAGCCTGTCACACATTTTATGCGAAGAAAGATGTGATTTGGAGATTTTGGAGCTAAGAGATCACATTGTTTGGGTTATAACTCAGTACAGAGTATGATTAGGATGTGGCAGTCTCCAGATAACTACAGTGTAAGTTTCCTTGCTGTTATTGTTGCTTTTGTCATTATGTGTGAGCAAGACAGTGCAGACACACATGTGCTACCATGCATGTATGGAAGTCGCAAGACAGAATCGTGCAGCCCATTCTCTTCTCCCGCTATAGCTTCCAAGGACAAAATTCAAGTCTTCAGGTTTGAACAAGTGTCTTTTCCCATGGAGTCCTCATGCTATCTCTTCAGTAAATGCTATCATGCAATGTTTGTCTTCAGTTACCACATGGGAAGGAACTGTCAGCTTTAGAGCAAGGCTGGCTCATGATCACATCTGCAAGATATTTCCCAGATTGTTCCACTCCCTACACTGTGGAAGAGAAAGGTGGTGGGAGAGTTGAGTGTGCATGGGTTTGGCTGTGCAATGTGATGCTGAGTGGATACCTGTGCCTTTTAAATGATGTGTAAGCCCTCCACCACTAGGGTTCACCAAGCCTGCATTCTTCTCTTGCTTATATCTTCCAGTAATTCTGAAAGAGATCTTGTTCTCCATGTTATAGAAAAGGAGTACAAGGACTCTTAGGAGCATGAGTTCATAGAACCATGGGAAATAAATCGTTCTTACATGTGGCTTCTCCTGTAAGACAGTCCACTGGCTAGAGAAGTAGGCACGATCTCTTTTAATAAAAGTTACCTTTAAAATACTCAACATGGTTCATTGATAAAAATGTTAAAATGTCACATAAACTTTGTCGACCCCTGTTTGTTTTTGTTTGAATTACTGGACGTGCTGCGAGGGTTTTGGAAACATTAGAAAGAGCCACAACTCAGAAACAGCAATGGCTTTCCTTTCCCTGTGGAGTCCCCCTCCTCTCCATTTTGTTCTGTCACCCTGCGTGGTGCTGATGATCTCTAAGACATGGGAAAGGGGAGATGAGGCTCACAAAGCAAAGTGGCAGTGGAGTGACCGAGATGACCCGGTAGGCAGGTCGTGCCTCCCGCTTAATTTTTCCTTCTTGCAGGTATTTGCTGATGCTCTGCTCCTTTTCTCTATGTTTTCAGCTGAGTTTCTCCTTTCCATTGTAACCGTGGAGCTTGGCATGGCTAAAAGAGTCTCTTTCGATGAGTTACGTAACCCAGCTCTAGTTGCCCCAGCTCCTTCTGCCCTCAGTACTGCCCCAGATAACGGACATTTGCACAGCTGTCTGGGGTTTGGTTTCTCGCCGTTTGCTGCTTTACAGTGCCCACATGTGTGCATGCATGGCTCTGTGGATGGTTGTCGCACTGACAAAGCATGTGATGGAATAATTTCCCTGTCCCTTTCTTTGAAGTTGCAAAGGCTGGTGAACTTACCTCCAAAGTAGTAACTATTTCCAGAATAAATCTGCAGCCGGGAGGTGTCCGGACCCGGGGAAGCAGCACCATTATCCAGTGTGAGAGTAATGCGGTTTCTCCTGGCATTGATGCTGACAGAATGCCACAGGCCATCATTCAAGTCACTGCCTGAAAGAAATAGGAAGGGCTTTTCCATGAGGGTCATCTCTCTTCTCTGCCGCCTTACAGCTTAGTCTCTTTTCCTAAACCATTTCTGATAGTTTAGGTTCAGAAACAAAGGATTCAAACCCAATATATGGGATGACTGTGCCGAATAAATGCATGCTATATATTATGTAGTATGGTGATGAGTGACTGGAGAAAACAGATAAAAGTAAAACTGTCAAAACCCCTCAAAATGATAGCATCAACTGTATCCCTTAGACAGAGGTGACACAGGTCATTTTAGTCCTTTGACTTTTCTAAAGTTTGTATCCTGTTGTGAGAAAAAGTTTTGCAAGTTTTGTTTTTGTTTAAACCAACAGTTCCAAGAATTAAAACCAGGACTTAGCATATGCTATGCAAGCGCTCTACCACTGAGATTCACTGGCTCTGGGAAGTTATTTAATTACCCAGGGTTGCTTTCTTAGTTTCTCTTCTTATCGATAAAATAACCTGATAAACTTAACTCAAAGAATAAAGGGTTTATTTCATTTCACAGTTAAAGCATACAGTCCATGGTAGCAGGGAAATCAAGGCAGTAGGAGCTTGAAGCAGTTGGTTACATTACACCCACAATTAGAAAACAGAAAAGAATAAATGTATCCTTATGCTCAGCTTGCTTTCTGTACTGTATGCAGTCCAGGATCAGTTCTCCAGAACAGAGAATGGTCCTGCCTACAATTACAATGGGCCCTCCCACATCAACCACTATAATGAAGGTAGTCCCTCCCAGATATTTTCAATGTAACCTTAATTTCTGTAATCTCTCTTGGGCATTCTTAGAGGCTTGTTTATGTGTGAATCTAGATTCCCATCCAGGTGACAAAGTAATCTTTGCACCTACATAAGGACAGTTTCAATATGTTTTTACATATCCTTTTCAATATCCTACCAGCCTTTCCACATCTCGCATTGCCTCATTCTCTAGACACTTTGCTTTACTTTAGTGTTGTATTGCTGAAGTGGACAAAGCCAGTCCCATTGCAAGGCAGAGAGAGTTTCCTGCTGCTGTCAGGACTTGTATTAACTGAATATCAACTGCAGAAATGGTAATTTATTTAGTTGACTGAGGGTCCATGTGTGGAGGTCAAAGGCCAGTTTGCTAGTTGGACTCATGTGGTCTAGCTTGGTGGAGAGCACTGTGACTGGCTGAACTGTCTTTATAGACTCCCAACAGTTTGTCCTAAGTTTCTCATAAGACATTGCCTGAGTCATCTACCTTCCCTGAGCTCTGACTCATCACCTGCAAATATGATCATACCTGATTGATACTATTGTTGAAGGGATCAAACATGATCAGAGGACAACTCCCATAGCATTTGCAGGGCAAAGAGGTTGTTTATGAAAAGCAACCTGACCTGTTCCTTTGCCCCAGATCCCTTTCAGCTGCACTGCAGCACTGGGCTATCTTACTGATGAAACTGCATTGGGAATTGGTCGTGAGCAGCTAATTACTTACTTTCAAAAAAATTGTTATCTATGGAGATTCATGTGTGCGTGTATCCCACTGAACACTGACAAAACCAGTCCTGTTGACTACTCAGGCCACAATTACACAAAACTGATACATGTTCATCATTAAGATGACCTGGTTCTGTGCTGAGATACCTTTCTTTTCAAAGCCTCAGTTTCCTTGCTTGCAAAAGGGAAACACTCATTATACGTAAAGATGGCTCTAGGGATTATAACTACTAATATAGTTGTATTTACAGACACTTCAGCTCAAGTGTTCAGGTGCTCATATGAATGAACATTGGTGGACAGAAGTATGAGTCAAAAACAGTCTTTGAGATTGGGAAAATACAGATATTAACATAACATGCTTTCGTGTTGTAGAATGATGCACAGTTAAAAGGCAGGGAGAACTGCAGAAAAGATTTAAGCACAATCCTTTGACTTTAAGCAAGTGAAGAGGACAAAGAAACTAACAACACAGCCAATGGACACCTAAGCTGATACTGGGCATAGCATGACTCCTAAAATCACAGGAGCTATGATGACCTACATAAGACCTACACAAGATTTGTCCTACCACCACCCTATCATGCAATGTGAAGATCTTGAGACACCTTAATCTACCCAGTTAATTGTTCTTGATTAGGAATTTGTTTCCTTTAGTAGTGTAGCCACTTGTTCTTTAGATAATGTAACTCTCCACCCACTAGTAAACAACACTGATGAAGCACATTGCATGATTAAAAGCAAAGACAATGAAAGTAGATAGGGGGCTAGTTTGGAAGAGTAGCAATAAATAGATATGGAAGGGGTAGATGAAAGAGAGAAAGAGTAATGGGGGGCTAATGTGATCAGAATACATTATGTATGTGTGTGACAATGTTCTAATGAACCAATTATATATAATTAATATATTCTAATAAAAAATAGACAAATCCAGCAACAAAGAGTTGCAGCTCCAGGTGAGACAGTGATGACAGGCAGGGAAGAAAGATGTGTTACTACAATAAGCCCAGGATGTTACACCGAGTAGCTATGGGTCAGAGTTCATAAGCTCATTGAGCAAAAATTCTAGGAGTCAGACATCTGCCCAGATAATAAAGAAATAGATAACAGAGAATAGAAATAGTTAAAGGACAGAAAAATGTATGAGAGATAATAGTCAAAGCAGGTGAGAAGAGAACCCAGTCCCCCTAGGCCTCGACCCAGGCTAAGAATAGGGTTCAGCAAGGGCCTTTGAAATGGGGTTCTGGAAAATATTTACGCAAATAAATTTTCTCCACATCTCTGTGTAAGGAATTTGGGCGTTTGCATTAAAACAAACAAACAGCAACAACAAAACAAAAGGAAATTCACAATTTGGTTGGAGTTGATATGGTTCAAGGGCAGAATCCCTTGTAGTTCCTGCCTGACTACTGCCAGGACCCACATAAAAGCCAAAGGCATTGGCACAGCCTTGTAATCGCAGGATGCCTATGAGGGATGGGAGGTAGAGACAGCTTGAAAAAGCTTGAAAGCTAGCCAACGCTGCTTATACAGCAAGTCTCAAACACTTTCTCATGGCAAGATAGACAGTTAAAGACCAATATTCAAAAGTTGTCCTCTGACTTCACACACATTCTCTGTTGCCTCAACACCCCTTATCAAATACCCCTATAGCCTCACACAGGAACATGTAAACTTACACTACCTGCTTCCTTTTCTTCCTGCTCATACCACACATATGAAATAAAAGTATTTGTAATGATTGCAATGGATAACCAGAGATGCAAATGCATGCCATAGAACACAGGGACCAATAAGAGATCTTCAACTTGGAAATAACCAGACCAGTGGTACATGTTCTCAGGTGAGATGAGTCTAGAGGCAGTGCCTCTCAGTCCTAGCCACTGTTGGAGATCACCCCAAGGGACAGAGTGACAGGCTAATAGACAAAGTATCAGCCAAAAAACAAAACAAAACAAAACAAAAAATATAAAGCCGTGTGAACTAAAAGGTGTTTCTAAAGAAACACTAGATAGAACAACACAGAGGTCCCTGAAGCCATCACTGAGAAGTCCTTTGGAAGGAAGGCAGAAAGAGGCCTGCTTGGCTTTCAGTGACCAGGGCAGAGCAAGCATCTCTGAGCCTTTATGTAGAGAATCTGCACAGGGAAGTCTCAGTACCAAGCCTGGTACCCAGCTGTGCTGCCAACCAGGCCAGGTGTGCCGCATCTGCTCAGAAGAACCCAGATGGGACCCATCATATAGGCAGCCAGCTCCCTCAATGTCAGTTTTTCAGATCCAAGGGCTTCTATACCTGGGGGCCCTACCTTTTCTAACAGGCAACAGTCCCTAACAACCTAGGATTTGTATCTTGGCCATGGAGACTGTGCTAATAAGGTAAAGCTTCTGTCAAGTGATTCCTAATGGTGAGCATTTGATATTTTGTAGATATGTTTAAGGTGTAAGTCAACTGTAGGTCCGTTTTGCTTTTTTTTGTATACTAATGTAAATATATCTCCATAACACATAAAGGGGTATTTAAAGTAAGCTATGTACAAGCCTGAGAAAGGAAGTATGATTCATCATTCAGTGTCTGCTTAGACTCAGGAACCAAGCATTTGGCTAGGCATAGGCCACAGTAGGATGGCAGTACACAAAGGCCATAGAAGTGCACTCTAGTCACAGGCTCTACCATCTAGCCTCATTACAGATGCACAACATCATAGGAGATGGCTAAGCTACAGTGGTAGGAGCCAGATCCTGTCTTTATCAATTATTATGTGAATTCTTGGCCCTGATCCTTTCCAATATCATTATCTATGTCTTTCCTTGTTTGACTGTTGTTGTCGTTGTCGTCATTGTTCTAATTGTTGTTGTTGGTGGTGGTGGTTGTATGTGTACGCATGTGTGTGTATGAATATGGTTGTATTTTGTTCACGTGTATGCGAAGGCCAGAGTTTAAGATCACAGGTCTTCTTCAAATACTCTTTTGTTTTTGTTTTTGAGACACAATCTCTCATTGAATTCATAGTATATTTCTGACCATCTGGATGATCTTAACTCTAATTCTCTGAGCTGAAATTTCAGGCAGGTACCATTGCACTGAGCACTTTATATGGGTGCTAGGAATCTGAACTCAAATTCTCATGCTGATGCAGAAAGCAGAATGACTCCCTCTCTCCATTCCTTCACCTTCTTAGATTTTTAAGTTTCATGTATCCATTGGGTATTTTGGGATGATGTGCGCATATGGGCACAAAGTCAAACACAACTTTGTGGACTCAGTTCTTTCTCTTTATATGCATGTGAGGTTTTAAACTGTGTCTGAGGCTTTTGCAGCAAGGGCTTTGTCACCCTTTTTGACTTAACAGCTTCCTATGTAGTCTCCTGAGCCCACAATCTGAGTTGTAGGAACACTGCAGCTCCTAGGAGAAATAGTTGAATGGCAATTTCTATAGAACAATAACAAACAGAGGAAGATTTGAAAGTACAGATTCTGGGCTTCATGCAGCATTAATTAAGACTGAGTTGCCTATGGGCTACATCTGTGCAGGGGTTCTAGGTCCTCTCCATGCCTGGTCCTTGGTTGGAGTATCAGTCTCTGCAGGGACTCCTAGGTCCAGAGTTCTTATTGTATGAAAACCATTATTGCACCACCCTTCTGATAATTTGTAAGCCAATCTAAAAGGTGTCATTCGTAGTAAGCAATCTGTTGGTTATACTGCTCCTAGAGAACCTTGGCGATTATATGTATATCACACATTTATAGATGACAACCTGTTCTTTACCACACCTAAGCCTTAAGACAGCCAGTTTTCCGTTGCACTGTGCATCTTCTTTTCTGAAAGCTCCCCATCCATTTAAACTTGATCCAGTGCATTAGACAAAATTCCCCTTTTCATCTCTTTTCCTTGCTTGAGAGTTAGTTGTGAACCTTATGATTGATGGTTGTTGGGATTTGGCTGCTCCTTTATTCCTCCTCCTCCAACTCCTCCTACTCTGAGGGTTAGAGATCTACAACAGTGGTTCTCAACCTGTGGGTTGAATGACTCTTTCACAAGAGTCACATATCAGATGTCCTGCATATCAGATATATGCATTACAATTCATAACAGTAGCAAAATTACAGCAATGAAGTAGCAATAAAAATAATCTTATGGTTGGAGTTCACCACAACATGAAGAACTTTATTAAAGGGTCACAGCTTTGAAAACCACTAATCTAGAGAGAAACAGACAATGTGTCTTGATGTGAAACACAAACTTGTACATTATTTCTGGAAGGTGGTACATCCACAATATCAAACATCTTACAAATGTAGTGTTTCATTTTCCATTGACGCTATTTGAAGAACTAATTCTAAAATAATGAAGCCTGAAGCTAAGGGTTGAGGCATTAATACTTTATGAGGTCACTGTTTATGACAGTAAGAGTACAAAATGGCCAGTATTTCCAATAACAGTGCATTAGTTGAATTGAATGTGATAGATTCATTTTAGGAGTTGTAATATGCCTTAAGAAAAACAAAACAAAACAAAACAAAAACAAAAGATCATTCCAAGAAAATACTGCCAGTATCCCAGAGAGTGAAATGCCAAAATTTCTCAAGATATAATCTGAAGTGTAGTTGGCCAGTTACTTCAGCAGCTATAAGTACTTGATATTCCTGTAGAGCACCGAAGCTTCCACACCAGGATTGTCAGAACTGCAGGCAACTCTAGTTCCAGGGGATCAGATGCCTTCTTGTAGCCCATGTGGCCCTCCACACTCACATGGGCAAACAGTAATTAAAATAAAACCGTTAAAAAATAATTAAATAATTGAAAATAAATTAAATATTTAAAAATATGAAAAGGGACACATATAGAATGATAAAACTGCAGATGTTTTTTCCTACAAAGAATTGGAACCCTCACTCTTCTCCCCCTATGCCCATGGGACTGGGAGAACATGGGAGGTGGCTACAGCTGTGATACAAAGTGAATAAATTGTAATAATTAACTAATTAATTAATGAAAACTTTAAAAAAAGAAATGATATTGAACTCACACAGAAAAAAAGAACTGGAACCTTCAGTTTCTAAGTATGAAATAGAATGATTTTTATAATTACCGACAATAAGATACCGAAAGTAAGATACAAATTCAGTTGAAATTAAAGATAATTTCTGGATTTTCACCCTCTCTGCTTCTTCTATGTCCTTGATTTCATCTTGGCATGAATATCAAAGAGGGGTTGCAGACAGAGAGATAGACAGCGAATAAGAGCCTGCCTCTGTTTTCCAAGGAAACCAGTCAAGACATAAAATGGTTTTCTATATGAAGAAAAAGGAAGGGGATAAAGGGAGGGAGGAAAAGCAAAGGGAGAGAGAGAGAGAGAGAGAGAGAGAGAGAGAGAGAGAGACTGTTTCTAATCTTGTACGTGAACTTTTGAATAAAAATAGCTAAGAGCATGTACTGCCAGTCCTGAGAGCTGGCAGTCCACATGGACTCTTCCTAATGCTCTCAATAGTCATTTAATGCTCTCCTGTCAGAAATACTGACACCGGAAGCCAGAGGCTTCTATTCATCCTTTCCCCACTTTTTATTTTTGGTTTTGGTGTCTCACAATCATCCTGCCCCAGCCTCCCTAATGCCAGTGCCTCAAACACAAGCAAATGCCACTATGCTTGGCTAGCATTTGTTTTCATTTTGTAACCATTTATTGAAATATAATTCCATGCACCATGTATTTGATCTGCTTAGAGTTCACAACTTGACAGCTTTTAGCAAGTTCAGATTTCTGAAACCATTAAAATAATTAATTTAAAATAATTTGCCTTTCAGCAAGCTTGTAATACAAGTCTGACTAATTGGTCTGTTGCCTTCCTCTAATAATTTGCCTTTTTTGACCTTTCACAAATCCAACATGTAATATATTCCAGTTCATTACTGATTTACTGAGCTTAAACTGAGTAAGGTTAACCCATCTGGAAAACAAAAATATATAAATTCATGGCTTAATTATATTCCATTGTGTGTGCAGATATTCCTTATTGTGTTTACTCATTTATTGAATCTCAATAATTGTATTGCTTTCAATTTGAGGTAGTCTGAATGTTTATGCTACGCACATTTGAGAGTATTCCCTAGTATGAGTATTTGTTCTCTATTCTCTTATGTGTACATTGGGTTAATATTTTGGGTTAATTGCTATCTGCACATGACCCCCTTTATAGAAACACAGCACAATTTCTTAAGTGGATTCACTAGGTTACACTTCCACTGAACCACTTGAACTTAAGAGCATTGATTTCATATTTTTTGTCCTGTGTGTGTGTCTGTGTGCACGATGGGCGAGCATGCACGTGTATGTACATGCATGCTGAGGACTTGAGTTTTATTGTATTTTATATGTATGGATATTTTGTCTGTATGAATGTCAGAACATCACATACGTGTCCTAGGCACACAGAAGAGGACATCAGACAATCTGGGAGTGGATTTACAGATGGTTATGGGCTACCATGTGAGTGCCGGGATTTGAAACTGGGACATCTGCGAGAGTAGTAAGTAGCTGCTGGTTAGTAGTTTATAACTACTAAGACTTCATATCCCCAGCCCTCCACCTTGTGTTTTGAGATAAATATCTCATGGCCTCAGGGTCACTAATAAGCTAAGCTCGATGGCCAGAGAGCTCCATGGATCCACCTCTTTGCTTCCCCAGCCCTAAATTCCTGGTACACATTGCTACTACTTTTTAAAGGTGGTATTTATGCTTTACTGAATATACCATCTCTCTAGTCCCCATGATGCTATGAAGAAGTAAAAGTAGTCAGCTGTGTTTGGGTTTTTAACGTCTTGGCATATCACAATCAAACGTAGCTAGGCAAGGATATCAGTGAGACACAGTGAGACACAGAGTCAAGAGGAATACAGTGCAGGCTGTAACACAGATCCTGAACCTTTCACTGTCAACCCGGATGAACCTGCTGCAGAATTTTCTCATCCATTACCCTTTTCTCAAAACTCTGGCGCTTATAATTTGCAGGAAATAAGACATATTTCTTAATCTTTTTAAACCCGTTTCCTCCTCTGTAAGACATACACAATAGACTGGGGCATGATTTGTAAGATTAGGCTCCCTAGTGTCCAGAAGACCCATTTTTTCAGCCATTTTTTAGTGTGGGTATCATATATGCTTAGTTATCAGTTGAAAGGTACTTGCAATTTTTATAAGAATCAACAAAGGAATGTATAAATAAATAAATAAATAAATAAATAAATAAATAAGACAATCTTATAATGTCAATCTCACGGAAAAGAATATATTGTCATTACTAGGACCATCGTACTTTATTCCCTAGGCCACTCTTTCCTTGGACACCATTTCTTTATCAATTACCCAATGCTATTAACTCTTCTTTGTATAGTAGACTGGATTACCATGTTTATTAATATTTTCTTCTCCACATTTTTATGCATATGTGTGTTTGTGTATCTGTACACATATGTGTGGGTATGCATGCAACTGTGCCTGCTTATATGGAAACCAGAAGTTGACTCCAGATACTTGCTCATCCAATTTTCACCTTAATCTTTGTGGCAGGCTCTCTCACTGGACATTCTCTGCCTTCTGCCTCCTGCCTCTGCCTCTCCTTTGACACTGTGGAATAGCTGCTACTGTTCGTGTGACATTTACATCTGGGTGCTAGTAATCAAAGTCAGAACCTCAAGGTTGTAGTTTAAGCTCTTTACTAGATAAGCCCCTCCCAGATCTCTGATGCATTTCTTCTTATCATATAAGCTGGGATCCATTATCAGTACTCTCTTTGCCCTACTTCCTGACTTATTCTGTTATATGCCAACAAGTTATTTAAAGATCAAGGGGTTCCATTTCTTTATATAAATTTTATTTTGCAAAATAAATATTTTGAGACCAAAGCTGGGACCTTGTACCTACCAAGAAAGTACAGTCCTTGTCTTTTAGAAAATGTTGTACTGTTGCCCAGGCCAGCCTCAAACTTGTGACCTTCCTACTTCTGCCTCTCAGTGCTAGGATTACAGGCACATGCCATCAGACCCAGACAAAGAGGAAGCTTGTTATGACTTCAGTGCATGTGCCCCTAAGGTGTATTGTGGAGCCAGAGAATGAAGCCTCTTGCTTGTCTGACAAGCCCATTCCTTTTTCTAGGAAGGTGAAGTCTGTCTCTTATTTTCCAGTATCCATCCCTGCGTGAAATTCCTATGAAGTTACATTAGTACATTCAGCCATGTAAATCACTGAACTGAACAACATCTTTTCTCTGTCACATCCATATTCTACTTCTAGGGCTCCTCCAATGTACACATCAATCCTCTACTTTCTGAGCCTATTTAATATGCATGAATCCACTAATAAACTGTATGAACAGGGGGCTGGCATCTCTTGACTTGAGACTGTAGTCACTTTAATAAAACAGAGTAGATTAAAACTGATGAATGAATGATTTATTAACTTTAATAAATAAAAAATATGCAGGCAATCACAGCTGCTGTGAGTTGAATAGTAAAACAGTCATGTCAACCTGCACAAGACCTGTGCAAGAATGAGCCCATCAGCATTCCATCATGGAGCTCGAAGGGGCTTCTGGGCAGTTATCAGTGGCAGAGGAGGGAAGCAGACAGCGTTTTCAGTCATGTTGTCATTAATAAGTTATGTATTCTCCTGTAACTATAACCTCACACACGTTTCTGTAAGCAATCCTCATTAAATTTATTGGACCACTTAAAAACGACATGATAGTAGGACTATATAGAAAGGGCAGTACCAGTAGGAGTGAGAGGGACAAAAGAGAACAATGGGGAAGGCATGATTTAAAAAAAATACCCATGTGCATGTATGCCAATGTACTGATGGAGCTGGTCATTACAAGCCAATAAACAATTAAAGAAAGTATTGTAAAATGAAACAAGCCAAACAAAGGACTTTCTGTTGAATAAATGTCTTATAAATGTCTGTAATATCTACTATTTGATCCATTCATTTGGGTCATGTTATTTACAGTCTTGTGTTCTTAATTAACAATTTGCCTGTTTAAGCTTTCTGTTCCCAGTGGAATGAAGAGTGGCAGAGGATCAGAGTGCAAGTCATGTTTTCCTCTCTTCCTTGGCATCAACAGGGCTATGTCCTACTCTCTCCAAATTCTTCTTTATTGATGGAACATTCAAGCAGCTGGAACTCCACAGCCGAAGGTCAACAAGTCCTCTCACTGCATTGCCCATAAATGACAGGCTCAAGCTAGCTGCCAACCTGGCTCATGATTCAAATAACCATTGATCTGGAAGCCTTTGGTCAGTATATGAGAGGATGACCATCTAGTGTTGTCATCATTAGTGTCTGACAGAAAAACTGAGTTTATTAGTACAGACCTAAATGCCCAATTCTAACTGCTTCATGCTAAAATTATGTTTAAGCCTGAGACTATTTCTATCCACCCAACATTCACTTCACCCTTGACTAGGCCTGCTTCCTCAATACCCATCTCATTCTAATGTTTGCTCTCCAGGTATCCCACATGTCTTAGTTTGGGTTTTATAGCTAAGAAGAGATACCATGACCAAGGCATCTCTTACAAAGGCACACATTTAATTGGGGTTGGCTTACAGGAAGCATGGTAGCATGTAGACAGACATGATGCTGGATGAGCTGAGAGTTCTACATCTTGATTCATAGGTAGAAAGGAGGAGACTGAATGTGTTTTCACACTGGGTATAGCTTGAGTATTTAAGACCTCAAAACCACACCTCCTCTTTCTTTAACAAGGCTATATGTCCTAATAGACACTTTCTCTAACAAGGCCACACCTCCTAATAGTGACACTCCCTTTGGCCAAGCATTCAAACACATAAGTCTATGGGGCCCATACCTATTCAAATCACCACATGCCACTCCTTGGCTCCCATAGGCTTATAACCATAACATAAAGTAAAATGCATTTAGTGCAACTTCTAAAGTCCCCATAGTCAATTACAGTTTCAACAATGTTTAAAAGTTCAAAGTTCAAACCCTCTTCTGAGATTCATGCAGTCTTTTAACTGTAATCCCCTATAATATTAAAATCAAAAAGTATATCACATACTTCCAACATATCATGGCACTGGATATTCATGACTGTTCCGAAATGTAGGCAAGGGAGGATAGTGAGAAAAAGCTGTACCAAAGCAAGACCAAATACCAGCTGAGTAAACTCCAAGCTCTGCATTTCCATGTCTGGTGTAAAAATGCTCTTCAGATCTCCAACTCCTTTAAGCTTTGCTGAACACCACTCACTTCTTTCTCTTGAGCTGGTTCCACTCCTTGTTAGCAGCTTTCCTTGACAGGTATAACACAGCTATTGCATCTATAACATCTTGGGGTCTCCAAGACAATACAAGCTTCACCTTCTCACAAGGCCACACCTCTTCCAATAAGGACACATATTATAATAGTGGCACTTCCCATAGTCAAGCTTTTAAAGACATGACTCTTTATGATGCCTACTCAAACCACCACACCAAACTCTTACAGAATCCTACATGACTGTTTTTCATCCTTTCTAATCCGAACCTCCTTCTCTTCATTCATTGCTTGGCCAAATTCTACTCATTCTAAGGAGGAAATGAAGAGGCTTCATTTCCTCTCTCATCCTGTGTCTTCCCTGTACCCTGTACCCTGTACCCTTCCCTTCCCTGTACCCTGTACCCTGTGTCTGTACCTCACCTTCAAAAAGTACTTAGAATCTGCTGGAGAACACAACTTTCATTCAGCCTCTGTCTAGACACCTGTGTGGAATACAGGCTCCTAAAGCTTAAAGTAAAGAGACACAAACTGAATTATATGAAGGAATTACCAAAGTGGCAACTCAGAAACTGGAAGTGGTGGCATGTGTGTTGCCACTAAATTATTTCTGCTTTAACAATGATGATAACAATAATCTAACGTTCTCAGAGTCATGCTGGAGGAAACATGGAGAACCAGAAGTGAATTAAGAAATTCAATTTTATAATTTCTATTTATCAAGCCAGAGAAAGTTACAGATAGATCAGAGACCACTAAGCTGGTAAATATTTACAAGTTGGGCTTAATGCCTGCATCCTAGGTTGCTTGAGTGGTCAACTTGGTGCAGTCCAAAGTCATCTGAGAAGGGAGTCTCAGTTGAGTAACTTCTGTGATCAGGTTGGCGTATATGTCTGAGGGAATTTTTTTTTGTTGACAGAGGAGTATCCAGTCTACTCTGGGGTGTCCACTTCACTGGACAGGTTGTACTTAGCATGATCCTGAGAGTGAGCCAAGAAGCAGGATTTCTCCATGGCTTTATCTTCAAGTTCCTGCTTGAATTCTTGCCTTAATTTCACTCAAAGATGGGATATGACTTATAAGTTGAAGTAAACCCCATTTCCTCATATGTTGCCTTTAGTCAGAGTGCATTACCACAACAACAGTTTGGAAACTTTGTATCTTGAAAGTCCAGTGCCACATTTCTCAACTTCTCATTAACTGGAATGTCTCTATTCAGTTCTGTCTACTGACTCTAGAAATTTGTGCTCAATCAGATAGCTTGTGACAGTCAAGGCTTGGATCTGTGTTTATGTTCCAGCACTAAGAGATTCATCTCATCAACGTTATTTTAGTAAAACACTGAGCCACTGTTTATAATTTATTTGAATCTGAGGATGGGTTTCCTAGACAAATCCTGTTTACTTGATGTGCAAATGGAAGCTAGTTACAATGGCTTATATGAAGGGGGCAATATTAGGGGAGCCATTGTTAATCACAAGGCTATAAACTATAAAAATCTGGCCACTAGTATTTCTTAGGGTGAATACTTCCATTCTGTACTACAGCCATTTTCCTATATGTGGGAAGCCAAAGTTCATTCTCAAGCTGTGTTTGGAGAGCTGCTTGCTTGGCAGTCTGCTTTGTTATTGAGTGTTCAGCGAAAGACATGTTTTCGCCCAGGCCTTTACCTTGAAACAGAAATAAGCAGGAAGTTTTGCCAAGTTTCTTTGACTTGTCTGTGAGACCTTGTAAAATGTCGCCATACAGGAATGTGGTCTTAAAAAACAAGTTTGACTAATCCCTGAACCCTGTACTTGTACTGAAGTGAATTGTTTTTCTTTGTCTTTAAGGAGATGTTGCAGAGAACAGGGCAGGTACCTATCACAGAGGGCCTCTGAAAGACTCTACCCAGTAGGGTATCAAAATATATGTTGAGATTCATAGCCAAACTTTGGGTAGAGTGCAGGGAACCTTATGAAAGAAGAGGGAGATAGACCTGGAGGGAACAGGAGCTCCACAAGGAGAGCAACAGAAGCAAAAAATCTGGGAACAGGGGTCTTTATGAGACTGATACTCCAAATAAGGACCATGCATAAAGATAACTTAGAACTCCTGCACAGATGTAGCCTGTGGCAGCTCAGTGTCCAAGAGGCTTCCCCAATAATAGGAACAGGAACCTTCTCTGACATGAATTCATGGGCTGGCTCTTTGATCACCTCCATCGGGGGGGAGCAGCCTTACCAGCCCACAGAAGAAAAAGCCAGTCCTGATGAGACCTGATAGACTAAGGTCAAATGGAAGGGGAGGAGGACCTTCCCTATCAGTGGGTTAGGGGAGGGACATTGGAGAAGAAGAAGGGGGAGGATTGGAAAGGGAGGGGGAGAGGGCTACAGCTGGGATACAAAGTGAATAAACTGTAATTAATAAAAATAAAATTAAAATACTAAACAATAAAAAAGGAAGGAGCTGTTGAATAAACAGTGCTTTCAGTATTGCTGAACACCCTTTTAAAACTATTTTAAGTTTTTTGGCTCTTTATTTTAACCTTTCTTTTTTCTTTATTATTAATTATTACAATTTATTTACTTTGTATCCTGACTGTGGTCCCATCCCTCATCTCCTTCCAATTCCACCCTCCCTCTCTCTTCTCCCCTTAACCCCTCCTTTAATCTACTACTAGGGGATGACCTCCCCCCCTTGATCCCCACTCCATCACAACCTGAATTACACCTGAATGACCTATGGCATATTCCATCACACATGTCTTAAATTCAGTAGCTAGGATTTAATTAATACTTCTACTGAATACAGCTCCTTCTCAGGTTTGACATATTCTACAACATATAATTGCTATAATACATCATTTACATTACTACTAGCTTTGTTTCCCTTTTAAATTTCACATATTTCAGTATCGTTTCTGAGGACAATTCTATGAATTTATTGTGTGGTGACTGTGGGCTAAAATCTTGGATGGGGAGAGTGCCAACCCCTGATATTATGAACTATACTCTGATAAACTTGCAGACAGGAGCCTGAGAGAGTTGTCTCCTGAGAGACTCAACGCAGCAGTGTCTCCAAACAGATGCTAAGACTCATAGCCAAACATTGGGCAATACTTAGGGAATCATGTGGAAAAGTGGGTAGAAAGAGAAAAGAACCTGGAGGTACAGGACCTCTACATTAAGATTAACAGAACCAACTAACCAGGGTCCAGAGGGGCTTACTGAGACTGAAGCATCAACCAAGGACCATTCATGAACTGGACCTAGGCCCCCTACAAAGGTTTAGCAGATGGACAGCTTAGGTTTCATGTGGGTCCTCTAGTAAAAAAAGTGGGGCCTGCATTGGACAAGGTCTCACTTTCCAGCTTTTTGATCACTTAACCTGGTAGGACTGACTTACTAGGCCACAGGGGAAGAGGACATGCTCTGTTCTGGTGCAACTTGATGAGCTGGGTTGGATGCCAAAAGGAGCTCCGCTGTTCTGAGAAATAGATGAGAGGAGAGAGGGGAGGAAGGGAGAACTGTGAAGGGAGGAGTGATGGGGTTACAACCTGGTTGCGAAGTGAACAAAAATAAATAATTTAAGCAGAAATATTGTATTTGCTTTAAATCACAGTAGAATCTTGTTTGTGCTTGAGTGAGCACACTTATATTCGTAGAGGACTTTTAGAACATGAAAAATATTCTAAGGTGACAATAAAAAGATTTGAAGGAACTGACCCCATCTCAGAAAAGAAGACAGTAATGTAATCAGGATATTTGAGGATAGTAAAATCGTGCTTACAGATGGGGGCCTTCATACTTATTTTAACAGATATGGTAGTGGGTACTCCTCACCAATTTAGATTGGTCCATCTTCCAAAGACAATGCTTGGTTTACTGACCTTCTTAAAAATACCAAAGAACAAGGTTGACCTACTTTTATCTTTGACAGCTTGTAGACGGGGTAAACCAAAATGTCAGTAAATTTAGAACACTCTTTCCCTTTTTTGACAGAGGACAGAGTTGTCTCCAGAACTAGACTTCTCTGGCCTAGCAGCCAAGCAGAGTACTGTCACCAGCATTCTGTCTAAAAAGGCTTGAGCCTTAGCAATTCACTCTGTCTTCAGTAGAGAGGGAAAAGGACTACAATAAATGTTATTTTGAAGACTGGAGTTTCATACTTTTTTTTCACCTTATTCTTTTTTAGTTTTTTATTTATTTATTATAATTTATTCACTTTGTATCCAGCTGTATTCCCTTTCTTCGTCCCCTCCCAATCCTGCCATTCCTCTCTCTCCTCCTCCCATGCCCCTTTATTGATAGGGGAGGGTCTCCTGCCCTTCCATCTGACCCTAGCCTATCAGGTCTCATTAGGACTCTCTTCATTGTCTCCCTCTGTGGACTGGTAAGCCCCCCCACCTCTCAGAAGGAGGTGATCAATGAGCTAGCCACTGAGTTCATGCCATAGATAGCCCCTGTCCTTACTAGGGAGCCCATTTGGAGACTGAGCTGCCTTGTGCAGGGGTTATAAGTTATCTCCATGCATGGCCTATATCAGTCTCAGAAAAGACCTCTGTGCCCAGATTTTCTGGATCTGTTGCTCTCCTTGTGGAGCTCCTGTCCTCTCCAGGTCTTTCTATTTCCCTCTTCTTTCATAAGATTCCCTGCACTCTGCCCAAAGTTTGGTTATGGGTCTCAGTATCTGCTTTGATACCCTGCTGGGTAGAGTATTTCAGAGGTTTCACCTTATTCTTATTGCCTCAAGTTTTCCCATAAGAAAAGCAAATATCACATGAAGTACCCATGACTTTGAAGCGAAACACAGCAGAGCTATTTCCCTTTTCTATTATTTAATGTTTTATGTGACATTAAAAATCTTCTTTATTAAGTGAACCAAGGGATTTCTTTTACTTTTATGAAATATCCTGTTTTCTTAGTACTCAGATAGACTTGGCCAATACTAGTTTCCATTATAAGTATCTTTATGAGAAATATATATATATATATATATATATATATATATATATATATATATTCCTAAAAATAGAAAATGGGCGTGTAGAGGGAGACCAATGGGTAAAACATCATGGATTTATGAGGTCCTGATTTCTGATCCCAGAGACCTTATAATGGCAGATGTGGCAGCACTGTCCATTCCTCCAGCACGCTAATAACAAAATTGGTGGAGGGAATGAGAAAACTCCAGGAGGCTTGTGGGCCAATTAGCATTGCATATACAACATACAATAAGAATATCCTGCCTCAAACAAGGCAGAAGGAATGATTGATATGGAATAGTTCTCAGATCTCCACACATGCACTATGGTACATATATGTCTGCAGACCAACACCTAAACACAAAAACATCATAATGACTGAATCACGCACACAAGAATTAAAATGATAGAATGTAATGCAAACCTGACCTATAACCCCCAAACTCGGAGAAATGAGGCAAGAAACCTCAGAATTCAAGGTTAGCTGGGAGAAATAGCAAGATCCTATCTTAAAAAATTGAAAGAAGGGAGAAAGAAGGACAAAGGAGGAGGAAGAAGGTAGGAGAGGGAAGGGGGAAGAGAGAAAAGAGGAAAGAATAAGGAATGATGAAGGAATAGGAAGAGGGGAAGGGAGGAACAGGCAGAGGAAGAAAAGATACAGGAGAGAAAGAAAGGGTAGAGAAGTAGAAGAGAAAGGAAGGAGAGAAGAGGGGAGAGAAGAAAAGAAGAAAAAAAAGAAAAAAGAAAAGACAATGGTTGTGTCTCTGGAAGTGCATGTTCTGAGATCTCAGAACCACATGGCCCTGTGTCTCCACAGCGCTTGGTAATTCATGTGGAGTAGCAGAAGACAATGAGTCAGGAACACAGTAGTAAGAAGACTGTTTTTTTTTTTTT
>REGO01000381.1:637841-649563 GCA_010120015.1 Rhombomys opimus | reverse complement strand
ACAGATTAATTTATTTATTCAACAGATGGTCTATAAGCAGCTCATGCCACGCAGTCTTGTCTCTCTGGGAAAGAACAGAAGTCTGGAGAAAGTCAGGCTTAGACAGTAACCACATGAAGTTTACATGGTAATAGAATGAGCTTTATATATTATGAACAAGATCCATGAGGGTAGCACCTATCTTCTACAGCTAAGAAAGAGTTGAGTTGAATCAAACTTTGGATGAAGAAACAAAAATGAAGCATGAAGATGCTCATTATAATTTGAGAAAAGTAAAACCAGGATGTTTAGATTCAAGTTATGATGGATGCCAATGCTTTGTTCCTTCCAAAGGAGGAACTTGGGCTTACAAATCATGCTCTTTAGAGGTTAACACAAGGGACATCAAAAGGAAAATAATCTGTGATATTTTAGGAAAAGCTCTACCAAGAGCAAAGTACATAGGGGACAGAGACCTTCTCCTTGTGTCTGGTTCTTCTGGCTTGTCAGCCCTGCCAACCCAGACACAGCAAACAGAAACTACATATGGCTTTTGGACTTAGATTCCTGTGTGTGTGTGTGTGTGTGTGTGTGTGTGTGTGTGTGTGTGTGTGCCCGTGCACAGGTGCAAACATGAGCACATATGCATGCAATAAATCACACATTGAGATCAGATAACAACTTGATTGGGGGAGTCAGTTGCTCCTTTTTACTATGTGAAATATGAGAACAGAACTCAGGTGACAAGTGCCTCTACATACTGAACCATCTTGCTAGGACTCAACCTTATTATTTGAGACAGAGTATGTCACAGAAAGTTGATCTTATCAACTGAGCTGGATGCACTGGCCAAAAAGCCCCCATATTCTGCCTCCATCTCTCTGTCTTTGGATGACAGGCATGTGCCACCATGCACAGATTTTTACATGGGTGCTGGGTCCCGACTTCTGGTCTTCATGTTTGTGTGGCAAGCACTACCCAGCCTGAGCCCCGCAGCCCCCTCCCCCCGCTTCACTTTTGTCTTTGAAAATTCTTTGCTGTCTCAGACTTTCTGCCAAAGCTGTGACTTTGGATTTTGTTTTGATTCCACAACTCTTGACAACTCCCTTTGGAGCCTAAATTTTACCTTTTTATCTGGGTCACAAAGAAAAAAACTCCCACCAAAGAATGTAATGTTTTTAAATAATTCTGACTTCACTGTAAGACAAAACGAAATGGACAGTTTTAGAATTTGGAGGTAGAGGAAGAGATTGAAAAATGGACCTATAGTTATGCTTAAAGAAACTCTGTTTTAAATTAGAAGATTAACAAAAGCAACTTCATTCTGAATACTTCATTTAGAATGTAAGTTACACATTTTTAGCTGATAATATAAAAACTATACAGTAACAGGACACCTACTTACAATCCTTCAGTGATTGAACATATCTCCATGGCATCAGTATTTTAAAGTTCATATTATTATTGTAATGGTATTTATTTGGCTACTAGTTTCTATTTTTATAAAGTAGATAAAAGTGAAAACATTCTAAGAGACCTAATTTCTTAGCTGAAGAGAGAAAATTTAGAACTTGTTACAGCACCAGGGGAAAAGTAGAAGAGAACTGAGCGTCAGCAGGAGGGAAAATGCAAACTGTTGAGTATGAGCAACATACTTTCTTAGAGAAAGTGTAGGCAGAACTGTGGAGAAATGACATGCTTTGGGAGGAGGAAGGTAAGCCACATAGGAAAATTATTAGTTGAAATATGAGAAGTTTTTTGTGAGAATTGCAACCTTAGACATCACATGGAGAAATTAGGCATGTGATATTTTTTTTCTTATACACACACAGCTAGAGAGGCCATGAACATTTTAACCAAGAAGTTCTCTTAATATATTGAATTATGGGGGCTCATAAATGAGAGTAAATGTAGCGTCACTGAACCGCATTTTGTAGTGACAAAGTTAAATAACCTCATGTTTCCCTAATCATATGGCGTTAGACCTGTATTTGAGAGTTGGTTTCTTACATGGCAGTGAGGTATGCTATGTTTTCTATGACTGTTTGCAGGCAGCATGTGATATCCTGAATATATACAAGCCTCTTTTTGTTTTCTGTTAGATATCTAAGGCTTCTAAACTTTTTAATTCAATTTTTAATTTTTATATTAATTACACTTTATTCACTTTTTATCCCAGCTGTAGCCCCCTCCCTCCTCCCTTCCCAATCCCACCCTTTTTCTCTCTTCTCCTCCTATGCCCCTCTCCAAGTCCATTGATAGTCCATTCCCCTTCTATCTGACCCTAGCTTACCCAGTCTCGTCCAAACTGGCTGCCTTGTTCTCCTCTGTGTCTTGGCAAGGCTGCTCCCCCATCCAGGGGAAGTGGCCAAAGAGCTAGCCACTGAATTCAGGTCAGAGAGAGTCCCTGTTAATTCAATTTTTACTAATAACTTTTTGTGATTTAATATATTTACTAGTAAATAAATATTTACTAATAACTTTTTGTGTATGTAATATATTTGGGTTACCCCCCTCCTATTACTTCCTTCACTCTCCCACCAACCCTGATGCTTTCCTACAAATATGTTTCCTATATTCATGACTTTTTGTCTTACAGAGCTTAACTGAGACAATATATGTGGCCATGTGTTTGGAATTATCCACTGTTCTAGTGAGTTCACTAGCAGGAACACAGCTGTATAACATGGTTCTTCCTCTTCTCCCAGCATCTGTGAATTGCCAAAGGTTCAGTAGAGGTAGCCAGATCCCATGATTTAAAAAAAAAATTTTTTTCAAATATGAGAATGATTAGGAGATTATTTATTATTTATCTATTTATTTATTTATGATGTTCATTGTCAAAGTCACCTTTCTTTGCTGAACCTCTCCCACTGTCCTTTGACACTCTAAAATTTCTGCTGCCTGAACATTAGACTTTGATACTTTTGAGTTCCAGGGACCACTGTAGGGACACTAGAAAGTTCCTTCCTTCCATCGCCGTCCCTCAGTGGGAAGCCACTTGCTCCGCACATTTACTTTGCAATGTCACTTTCTTTTTGTGCATGGATGAGTAGGTGCATGTACATGTGTCTATGTGTGTGTGTCTGTGTGTGAACATGTGTGGAAGTGAGTGCACATGCACATGTGTGTACACATATTCATGAAGAGGCCAGAGGCCGGCCTATGATAATATTCCTCAGTTGTCTTTCAGGTTCTTTCACCAGTTAGGCTAGACTGCCAGAGATCAGGTTATATTTTCCCCTCAGAGCTGGAGAGAAATAAGAACATGCCTCTGTGCCTTGCTTTTACTATGAGTATTATTATGAAATACAGTATATGTGTATATGTCTAATATGCCTTATGTATGTAAGGGCTGGCACACATGTGATACAGAACATACATGGAGTTCAAAGGACAAATTTTGAGAGTTAATTCTCTCCTACCATGTTTGAGGTAGGGTCTCTTTTATTATTCCTCTGTGCTATATACTTCAGGTTAGCTGTCCCCCAAGCTTATAGATGATCCCCTTGCCTCAGCCTTCCATCTCATTGCAGGTGTACTGAGGTCACAGATGTAGGCCACGAAGTCTAGCTTTTGTTTGTCTTTGAAGATCAAACTCAGATCCTCAGGCTTGCAAGTCCAGTACTGTACAAACTGAACTATCTCCTGGCCCCAGCTGCTTTCTGTCTCCAGGAGCCAGATTCCTCAGAAAGCTCGGAACTATGTTGTATCACAAAGGACTTTGCCACTTATGTGCTACATGTGTGCCTGCTAACCACTTGCTTTTGAGAAGATCTGAATCTGAGTCTGGAGAGCAGGCAGCAGGGGCTATACTAGTCCTGATGCTTCACTCACTGTTCACTATCCTGTATCCTAAAGGGCACATTGGGAGGCTAAAATTCCAATAACTTTCTGGACTTTTAGCATTATCAGACATTTATTTGTCATGGGGAGCACAAATGCGGAGGTCAGAGTAAAACACACAGGTGTCTCCCCAGGATCCAATTCAGGAAGTCAGCCTTTGCAGCAAGTCCCACTACCTACCAATCCATCCCATCAGCCCTAAACTTCTTGATTCTGTTCCCATCGTGGAATTTTGCACATGCCCTAGCCCTGCTTAGAAGACCTTTTTGTCTGTCTGGAATTGTCTGGGAGACACTTGCTATTCAAATCCAGGGATAGAAACTTCAGTTCTCATAAGAGGAATTTCAGAGCTGTAGGGAGGTGTGAGGTGTGTTCATTGGAAGGCACTTAGTTCTCAGACAGGATTCTCAGCCTTCACCTTCAGCCAAAAGGATGAGCCTGGGAACTATGTGTCAAAAAATGGAGATGTCTCAGGATGAGATGGGCTAAATGCCTACTTTTTGCCACTGCATTACTTAGTCTTGCCAGAGGCAAAAATTCTGCTACATATTTTTCTCTCTGGAAAACTGCTCAGGAGAGACTTCTTAAGCAATTAACTAATGATGGGCCATTTCTGAAGTGCTTCCTTGAGTACTATTATTTGTAGATCTGTCTGGCCTTGTGAACATGTATTAGTGAATGTTTCTTTATCCCTGCACTTGGATGTGAAAGTCATTCAGGACCTCAAGAAAAATGATGTATAATAAAAATGAATAAAAGCTGATGGTATCATGCTTTCTAGAAGAGAATAAAGAAGACTGTGAATGACAAAGTCTCCTATTGCAAATCCTTGTCATTTCTTAGTCCTGACTATAAATTATTCTTTCATATAAAGTATGGATGATAACAGCTGCTCTCATGCTGCCTCACACAGATGTGTCAGGGACAGAGGCACAAATCTGGCCTAGGGTCCATCAGTCTCCCCTCTCTCTGTTTACTGTCTCTCTGGTAGTGGCATCCCAACCCATCACTTATTCTCTGTAAGCTAGCTCTCTGAAATACATGTTTGCAAGTGAAAGGGTCATGTCTGCTGTTCTTAAAGGGGGAGAAATGAAGAAGTAATGTGCTCAGCTCTTTAGAAGAAAACTCACCAAACTCTAAGATGACACAAAACTCCATTTGTCTATGTTCCTAACTTTTCTTCTTTCAGCTTCATTCCATTTTCTGTCTTGTTCCCTCTTTCCTCTTACTTTTTTCCACCCTTTTCAACGGGCACTCATAAACCCCAGGTTGTCCTCTTAACCACAATGTAGCCAAAGCTCTTTGAACTCCACCTCCTCAGTAATACACCATAATTCCCCCTTATCTCTATTCCCTTAAATGATTCTAAATCCTCAAATGACCAGATAGTACCACGTACATCTGGCAGGCTGAGTAGACTCTCCTATATTCTCTGGGGTGGGTATGGAAATTAATTCAGACTTTAAACTATACAGGTGTAAGGGATGGAGCGATGGCTCAGAGGTTAAGAGCACTGACTGCTCTTTCTAAAGGTCCTGAGTTCAATTCCCAGCAACCACATGGGTGCCTCACAAGCATCTATAGTGATATCTGGTGCCCTCTTTTGGTATGCAGGTATACATTTAGGCAGAACAGTGTATACTTAATGAATAAATAAATAAATCTTAAAAAAAATAAGCTATACAGGTTTAGTAAAACGTTAAGGCATGCTTGTATGATAAGAGCCTTAAGAAGCTGAGGCAGGAGAATTTATGCCAGTTTGGGCTATGGCAAGAAATTGAAATTCCCTAGGACTCTCATGCTAGTAGGAAAAGACTTGTCATGTGACCAGAGTAAGAGGATAAATATGTTTTTTTAGGAAGTCATCTCATAAAGTGCTGACAAATTATCAAATCCCTGGGCAGAGAGGCTGGAACTCAGATGTCAATGATGGGCAGGACTACAACTTGATTAGGACCAATTAGTCATACATACCACTTGCCCTCTCTTAATAGTTAAACCCCATGTCAGGATTCCAAAATTTGACTTATGGAGACCACTGTTCTTCCCTATTCCCTTTCCTAATGCAGTGACATTGGATAGATTGTCTTTCTCAGTTTTTCTCTATTTTGTTTTAATTGGTTTATTGAATTTAGTTGACTTATTAAGACTAGGTGTCTGAATGTGGCTTGTTAGGACTGCCAAGGTCCAGACTCTGACTCTAAGGTCTCTTGAAATACTGAACTGATAGTTTTAAGATAGCCAGACTAGACCTTCTACCCTGTGAAGAACTGGCTAGAAGGAGAATATCATTAGCCCAGAAGTGACCATCTCAGGCCTCAACATGCTGCACTCTCAGATCCCAGCCCCCAGCCTCCAGAAACATCAGACATAAATAGCAGTTGTTTACAGGCCACCTGTTTTATGGAATTTCATTCCAGCTGCCCAAATGAATTAGAATATTGACCATTCCACTGTTCTCATATTTTATTATTACTTAACTTTCAGGTGCATTATTCTTCATCTGACCTTGAACTATTGCATCTCAATTTCCCAAAGACAGGAAGGAAGTGAGGCTTCGGAAGGAAGTGAACAAACTGAGAAATCATTTTTCCCATTGTCTGAGAAGCACACAGCAGAGAGGCAGGTGATGTGAATGTCAGATTGGTCAAATGGCATAGGAAGACAGCCATCATCAAGGGTAAGTATTAGTTATGACAGAGCACACTCACGGACATGAAACACTATCCTGGGGACAAGCTGAAGAGCTTATAGGCTTCATTAGACAGAAGAGAGATTTCTCTAAGCAGTTCTCATGAGTGTCTGAGTCATAGGAAGGTAAGACAAAGTTTACTGTGCCTAAGGAGTGTGTGTTTAGTGTTGGCCTCTGTTTATCAAATGCCTTGACTTAAGCTACTTGGAGACAGCCATAAGCAAGTGATTTGAGTTAATCAGTGGGCTCCAGGGCTAATTCTGTATTGTGCAGGCTTGCTTTTAACTATTTGTCTCCTTTGCTTCTTTGATGGAAGACCAAGTAATGTAGCATGAGCCCTTCTTGCTATGTATACATTTGCATGATAATGTATGCACACATATGTGTAGGCCAGAACACAAATTTGAGTGTCACTCCTCAGGTACTGTCTATCTTTTTTTCAGAGACAGAGAGAGAAAAGGGAGAGAGAAAGAAACAGAGACAGAGACAGAGACAGAGACAGTCTCAGTACCCTGAAACTCACCAACCAATTTAGACTGATGAGCCCAAGAGAACTGTTTGTCTCCATCTCCCCAGCACTGGGATTACAGGCTCATGCCATTGTTTTGTTTGCTGGTTATTTTGTTTTGCTTTGATTTTTCTTATATGAGTTCCAAATATTGGAATCAGGCCCCTGTGCCTGCAAATCAATCAACTTATTGACTTAACTTTATCTTTAGTCCTGAACCCTTATGTTCATTAAAAAAAAAAAAACACTTGAAGGACTACATGAAGAGGTTAGGACTTGAACCGATGACCACGTAATCATGTTACTCTCCCTATGTCAAAGAAAAGGAAGCTCATGCTCACAGAAGGAAGGTCACAAGAAAACATCATTTCTTATAGAGCACAGGGCTTGAAATTAATTATGCTCAGGAAGGTACCAGAGCAATATGAATATTATATTATGTGTATAATAATCCACATTACAGCTGCTACACACAGACTTCAATGGCCCATTTACTTCCTGATTATTTATTACATGGAGCTGTATTAGCACAAGGTGGTGGATTTGGGAAGAATAGCTAGGTATTTTTTATGTCTACTTTGAGCTGTTAGTTTTACTGCATTCTGAAATGTAGAAGATCGTCCTGTAGTCAAATCGAGCTATAAACATTAAATTGAATTATCCTCATGGAACAGCTGTTAAATCTTCAGGGAGTGGGCAGGTGCCATAGGAAAGGAATGAATGATTGCAAGGAGGATGCTGTCTGAATGCAGCCCACAAGAAAGCATTGTGCTATGTGAGGCAGAGAGAAGCCTGTATTTCCTTAAGCCTTGAGTCACAATTTGTGATATGAACACCAACTAACCCTCTCTGCCTTCGGTCCTTAATTCCATCAATCTCATGATAAACCCCGAACTTCTGAAGGATCAGTAACTGAAGGAGAAGTGGAAAGTAAACAATACTCAGAAAACAGAAACTTAACTTTCTAGAATTTTTAGCAGTGACTGTGTGACTGGGAACAAAGTTGACTTTGAGGCAGATGTGGTGTCTTTGGGGGAAACTTTAAGCTTCGTGACAGGAACAAAGTATCTGTGATTTTGTATTTAATAGTGTGAACCATTACATCCCAGAAGGAATGACAAAAAATAGATCAGG
This sequence comes from Rhombomys opimus, assembly GCA_010120015.1. Classification (NCBI taxonomy): domain Eukaryota; kingdom Metazoa; phylum Chordata; class Mammalia; order Rodentia; family Muridae; genus Rhombomys; species Rhombomys opimus. The sequence continues at coordinate 641,404 of REGO01000381.1, read as the reverse complement.
TATGTATACACTGTGTGTGTGCACTCATGTAAGCATGCCTGTGTGCAGCTGTGTATATGTGTATAAGTGTGGATTCTCATTTAATAAAGGTAATAGAAACAATTTGGAAGAAAAATCATGTGTGTTCTTTTCTTTATATTATAAAGGGAAAAGCTAAGATTTTTCTACTTGCACACTGAAATTATATTCTTGGATTAAATCTTTCTTCCCAAGCACATTAGTGCTAAATGTTTCTCTGTGCCTCATAATTGACTACATTACCAATTAAGCCCTGAGGACTGAAGAGAACTAGAAAAGTTTCAGGCAATCTGGTTAACACTCTAGTTAGAGTAAAGATTGCCAAACAATTGTCAATATTTTGATTCTGGATTCACCCATAAAGGGAACAATAGAAGTTACTGACACCCAGAACCCCATATTTTCTCTCCTCACTCTATCACATTTCATTTTCAGTTGTTATACTCTTTTAATGACTGAATTTAACATAGCTCATCATTAAAGATGAAAAGCCACAACCCTCAAGCTGCTTCTTTGCCTCTTCCAGAAATCAGGCTGTACCCCTACCCTTGCAACATGTCAATTAGGACAATAACTGACTGGTGCCTGCTCTGACAGTTGGCAGGCCTTCATGGAAAAAGTAAGTCTAGTTTCCCCGCTCACCCAGCTGCTCAGTACCAAAGTAATGTTGAACTATGACCTCAGAGCCTTCCTGCCTTTACTTTAGGAATGCAGGTTAGGACACTAGGTTGGACTAGATTACTAAGTCAGAAGCACACAGATAAACAAACAGACAGAAACACAAACACACACACACACACACACTGATGTTAAAACCTACAAGAGTCTGAACCTTTTTTCAGGTGATTGAAAGGCTCTTTCCATCATCACCATCTACACAGGGTGGCTGTCTACTTCAGGATTGAAAAGGAAGGCTCTCTCTTCCCAACATCCCCTTCCACATACTACATTTTTTTTATGAGGATTTCTCTCTAATGTTTCCCCTTGTCAGGCCTGATCAAAGCTCAGAATGATACTCCTTCATCTAATAATGCAAGTTCTGAATAGATAACTTTGTGTTAGATTTTTCTAAGACATTGTTGTATATTTTTTTCAATTTCTAACAAAAGATATTTCTAGCATGGTGTATAGAACTTTTGTTTGTGGATATAGACTTTGAAAACACAGAAATTTCTATATAAGGCATAGCTGGTCTCTTCCTGTCTCAGATCCAGTATGAACATATAACAGACTGAAGGACCAGCTGAGAGCACACATATTGATTCGCAGCCATGGCAGAAAGACAAAATTAAAATGGTAGGTGTCTTGAAATCTTAAAGCCTGTGCCTAGGGACATTCCTATTCAAGGAATGTTGAATCAACATTCAACAAGGCCTAATCCTGCTCCAAAAGTTCCACCAACTGGAGATCAAGAATTCAAACATGAGACTAGAGGGGGAACATTCTCATTCCAGTCACCAGAGTCATCCCTGTGTTAGCAATAGAAAGATAACTGGAAAGCCAATGATGGCCTAAGTAAGATGGCTACCCTGACTTCTCATGGGGAAATGGCACAAATTTCAGGAATCTTAAGTGTGATCTACTATAGGTAAATGTAATCACCCAGTATCCCAGAAATCGTCAGGGACTACTATTTTCTTAACACCATCATAAATGCTCCAAATTAAGGGAGTCACGAACATTGTAAAAGTCTTTTTAAAAGCTGACATTTTTTGGTTCAAGTATGCATTTCCTCAAGTATGTCTGATGTTTTCTCTAGAATCCAATAATAATTTTTAAATGATGCATTAACATGAAGCCTTTAAATACAAAAATAGGTTTTGTTTATCAAGCAAAAGAACCTACTAGGTTATTTAAAATACTGTAGTTTATCCAGACATTTTAATAATCATATTGCAAAGAGAATTAAGTTTTCCTCATCACTGGAAAGACTGTTTATTCAGCCATAGGCTGGCAAAGGAGACAGAATAACACACAGTATATTTTACAGGTGCCTAACAAAAGTGCATCATACAGAATAACTGTGCAGCCAACTCTACTCTGCCTCTATGCACCACAGCGTCCCAAGGTAGCATGCTTAGAAGGATGATCAGGGAAAGTAGATCTGAAATCAGAAAAATTAACCTCAGAAATAAAAAATAATAATCTTTTAAAGACACTGCTAGGTTTCTTCTCGTGTTACCTTTAAGACTTGATGAAGAGCTTAGATATTGAACTCACTCAGAAGAAATGAAGGCACTGACCACTAACTGCAGAGATGGGGTCAAGAGGGTTTTGTGGAAAGTGAGGACTCATGCTACACTTGGTTGGTAAGTGGTCAGCCCAGAGCCTACACTGAAGGTCACTGAGGGTCACACAGGGAGCAACAAAGAGCTTTGAAAAACCATCCTAGCTATAAGAAAAATCCCAAGAAGATGATGGGATCCCACTTTTCTGGCAGTTACAAGTGGCATTTCACTTGCCAGTTTTGACAAGGGCTAGAGAAATCTGAATTTTATGTTTATATAGGTCTATTGAGGCTAAACCCTCCACCTGCATTTGCATAACATAATGACTAAAACATCAGTTTTTCCTAAAACAGTATCTCTTATTATCTAACTTCTCACTGAATGCAAAGGAGAGAGTGATGGTAGTCTATACTGAAATGATGGAGATGTTAGAATCATCTGACAAATTCTAATTCAGGCTTTATAATGAAAACTGTCTCAAAAATCAAATGGAAGAGGTGAGTAAGAAAACAGTTCTTAGTAACAAATACGAAGTCTTAGTAAGGAAATGGAAGGTATAAAGAGAATCAAATGAAAATTTTATGACCCCAAATTACAATTTAGTTGGGCCTCCAGCACTCACATAAAAATATGGGCATAGCTGTGTGTGTGTAACCCTAGCACAGCTTAGAATGGAGACAGAAGGATCACTGGAGCTTGTTGGCTAATAATCGGCTCCAAGTCCAGTGAGAGAAATTGTCTCAAGGAAAACAACCGTACATGGTAGAACACACAACATCCTTCCCTGGCATCAGTGCATACACAAAGGTGAATACACGAGCACAATACATACACTTGCCCCCCCCACACACACACAGAGATTTAGAGAGAGAAATACATTAAACTTTAAAAACTAATACATACTTGTAACAACGAGAGGAATAGAGAAGAGTTCTGGTGAATACATATACACAACTGAAAAGAAACGTCAAATATGGAAGGATTAAAATTATTTAATTTGGACAACATATGAATTAAAGTAGCTTGACGTACTATAATAAGAGGATGGTGTATTTCAGAAAGAAAATATGAAAGAAACAAGCTATAATAGCACCGAGATTGAGGCTAGAGAAACGGCTCAGTGCTTGAGAGTGTATGGCTTTTAGAAAACCCAAGTTAATAGGCAGCCTTGTCTTGTCCCTGATTTCAGTGGGATTGATTTAAGTTTCTTTCCAATGAGTTTGATGTTAGCTATAGGCTTGCTGTATATGCCTTTACTATGTTTAGATATGTGCCTTGTATCCCTGATCTCTCCAAGACTTTAAACATGAATGGGTG
>REGO01000381.1:612674-633346 GCA_010120015.1 Rhombomys opimus | reverse complement strand
TTTCTAAACATAATTATGATACTTTCATGTATTTTTTAATTTGAAATGGTTATTTTTCTTCCCTCCCCTCCCTTTGGCTTTACTGATTATTTTTTAAAAAAAATATTTTTTATATTAACCACAGGTTATTTACTTTGTATCCCAGCTGTAGCCCCCTCCCTCAGTCTCTCCCAATCCCAACCTGTCTCCCTCATCTCCTCCCTGCCCCTTTCCACGTCCACTGCTAGGGGAGGTCCTTCTCCCCTTTCATCTGACCCTAGCTTTTCAGGCTTCTTCAGGACTGGCTGCAATGTCCTCCTCTGTGGCCTACCAAGGCTGCTCCTCCCTCAGGGCAGAGGGGAAGCTCAAGGAGCCAGTCGTTGAATTCATGTCAGAAATAGTCCCTGTTCCCCTTACTAGGAAAAACCACTTTAATACTGAACTACCATGGGCTACATCTAAGCAGAGGTTCTAGGTTACATCCATACATGGTCTTTGGTTGGAGAAACAGTCTCATAAAAGACCCCTGTATGCTGATATATTTGGTCTTTGTGGAGCTCCTGTCCTCTCCACATCATACTAAATCCCCTTTCTTTCATATGATTCCCTGCATTCTGCCAAAGGTTTGGTTATGAGTCTCAGCATCTGCTTTGATATACTGCTAGGTAGAGTCTTTCAGAGGCCCTCTATGGTAGGCTCCTGTCTTGTCATTTGCTCAACCATGTTTGTAGCAGCATTATTCATAATAGCCAGAACCTAGAAACAACCCAGATGTCCATCAACAGAGGAATGGATACAGAAATTGTGGTACTTTTACACAATGGAATACTACTCAGCAATTAAAAACAAGGAAATCATGAAATTCGTAAAAGAAGAAAATTTAAACTATACTAAGGTACACTTGACTATGAATATCCATTTCACAATTTATACTTTCAGGTTTTTTCTTTAGCAGAGAAAATTTAAATTTACTTAGAAAAAATATGTAAAAAGTAAAAACAAACAAACAAAATATCAAACGACAAAACAAAACAGAAAACTCCTGAGAGTGGATGGGGTCCCAGTGGGAGAATGCATTCTACTTTTAGATTTTCCAGTAGCTAATTTGACACTACAATTTTCATATGAAATGGAGACTTAGTTCAGGTGTCAAGCTGGAAAACTCTGCTTCATGTACTGTAACTTTTCTTCATACACATTAATTTCTCTAAGTATTTCCGAAGACCATATATTCTATCTTATGGGAAAAAAATGAATTCTGCATTAGTAATCACATTCTTTTGCCATTTGAATTTGATGTTTATCTGATTTATGAAAGATGAGAATAAAATTTAAAATTTTTCTTGGAATTGTCTCTCTGAATAAGTCACTCTCGTGTATGATCTTCAATGCATAAATTATGAAAACTATTATTTGCAAAGATTGAAATTGATTGGTTGTAAACTGTTCTCCTGACTTGTTGAGGTAAATATGATAGTCATCAGTTTGGTTTTCTCTTTGACTTGTGAACTGAGGTTCTCAGGAAAATGTTACAACTCTGGCAAGCATTCTTCATGGTGAATTGTAACTTTTGCATTGTATTCAGTAGAAATCTTGAAGTTCTGAGTTCTGTAGAGTCCCCTCCATAGTTATCCCTTGTTCACTTCTGTGTCTGTCCTGACATCCTAGTAATCAGGAAAATTCCCTATTGAAATATACAAATAGTCTGCTAGCATCCACCAGACAAAAGTTTTAAGAACGTCATCAGAAAACATTCAGGACTTATAGCAGGTACATCTCACTTTCCTGTTCCTAACTGTGTTTTAAAATTACTTTGATAAATGATATTCTTTGTTTTGTATTACCACCGTGGCTATAATATTAGAGGCAATGTGAGTCTGTGTCCTTGGGTCAGGGTCACTCATATTTGGGATGATAATAAACTTCCTCTTATTCCTTTTGAAGGGACTCTGTCCCTTGGGTCATTTACCTAGCTGTACAACTGCATTGCTTAGGTCATTCCCTTAATCTTCCTCCAATGCCTCCCACCAGAAAGCTGCTACGGGGCAGCTTACAGTAAGGCAGAGTGGGCCAGTGGTTTTACAGTCGCAGTAGACTGCTTATCTCCTAAGTGATGTATTTGTTTACATTTTATATGATACCCTCATCAGTTAAATATAGACTAAATTAGGGTGCATAATGACAGATATACCGTGGCCTTTACACTTTTATCCTAATTCTTACTTTCAAAGGTATTATTATCCTGTGCTGTTTTCTATAACAATTTAGTAAGTTTATCTTTAAAGTATTTCAAATTAAATTTGCGTCAAGGGCTCAAATTTTCTTTTTCATTTTTATATGTAGATGTGTTCATGTACATGACATGTGTGTACAGATGAGCATGTACATGTATGTGCATGATGTGAAGGCCAATGTTCAACATTGGGTGTCTTTCTCAATCAACTTCCACCTTCCTTTTTGAGATAGGATCTCTCACTGAATGCAATGCTTACCTTTGGAGAGACTGGGTAGCTAAAGAGGCCTCCAAATCTTTCCATTTCCATCTCCCCAGTGTTGGAACATAAGCCCATGACCCTGTGCCAAGCTGACGTTTTTCCAGGGGGTGGGAGATGAAATCAAAGTTTTCATGTTTGTACAGCATGCACTTTATCACCTGAGGTATTTATCAAGCCCCCTGACTTCTGAGTATGTGAGTCTATCATAGAACAAAACAATACTCTTTGAATTGGATCAAAGACTATGATGAGCAATTTCCTTCTCTCTCTGTTTTGGCCTTATGCTCTTTGACAATTGTGTTGCCTTTTCACTGGCTTGTCCTGTCAAATTACACAGTGTGCCTTTCTTTAATCTTAGCATCAGATGAAACTGACTACACAATCAGTTTTACGGGGAGACTGCACAATCCACTCACAGCTTGCCTAGAATAACACCCTCTCTCCAGGAATCTGATGGGCTTTCTGGTTTCACAGAGAAGCTGTAGCTAGAATTGGAGGAAAAAGCTCTCTTTGTTGTTAAATGCAGGAAGCCCCAAAACATGCCTCTCTTTTCCGTTAACCCTATTACTTTTCTTTTGTCTCATACCTGCCGTCTTTTTTGTTTTCTGATACTTAATACTACTTCTATGACAATGAGTCCCTCTCTCCTTTTTCTAAACTTTTGCCTAGCTCAATTTAAATGAGGATTCTGAAGTTTTCACTTTTAAAGTTTCTCAAAATATGTGAGTATATTGCCCTGCCTTTGATCTGGTACTCAGTTTGATGATGGAAATTCTCCAGTAACACCTGTGAGCTAATCTCTTCTGTTCCAGTCTCCTCTGAAATATAACCAAGCTGGGTATTAACTGAGCCATATGGAAATGCCATGGCTATCAGAAGGTGCAGCCCTTCTTTGAAATACAAAGTTGATAAATTTGTGGCACTGTAAAATTTCTAAATTTTAGGTAAATTCTCATTATTTTTAAATACCGGTTTGAAGGCTGGTAAGATAATTAACTAGGTAAAAACAGTTGTCAACAAACCTGCCAGTCTGAGTTGATCCTAAGGACCCAAATGGTGGAAGGAAAACATGGATTCTTACAAGCTGTCCTCTGGTCTCCAGAGGTAAGTAGTAACAAACACACACCAACAGACATACAGAGGTAATAAATATCAAAAATGTAATAAAATATTTTAAAACATTGATCTAAATATGTAGGTTTTGAGTGCACATGCATGCATACACACACACACACACACACACACACACACACACACAAACACACACAACAATGAACCTGGAGTATTTTATTCTTGAGGCTGTGCCCCCTGTATATTTTGAGACAATATCTCTCCTCTGGACTTGATGTTCACTAATTTGCTGGTTGGCAAGGAAGAAACAGCAATGCATCTTATTTGTCTTCCCAGCACTGAGTTTATACTTGCCAGCACAACAGGCTTTCTTTGAACATCAGTATGTTGGTTAGTTAGGTTGTTTGTTTATTTATTAATTAAAAATTATTCATTTAATTTTCTTTCTTTTTTATAATTTTTATTTTTTATATTAATCACAGGTTATTTACTTTGTATCCCAGCTTTGTAGCCCTCTCCCTCATTCCCTCCCAATCCCAACCTCCCTTCCTCATCTCCTCCCTGCCCCTTTCCAAGTCCACTGATAGGGGAGTTCCTCCTCCCCTTCGATCTGACCCTAGCTTATCAGGTATCTTCTTGAAAAAAAAAATATTAAGTTGATATCCCCATTGTAGCTTCCTTCCTTACTCCTTCTGTGCCCGACTTCCCTTCCTCTTCCCTCCATCACTTTCCTCGAGTACACTGAAAGGGGAAGCTCTCCTCTCCTGGCATCTGACCCTAGCTTATGAAGTCTCATCAGGACTGCCTGGGTCCACTTTCTCTGTGGCCTAGTAAGCGCTCATTACCAGAGGAATTAATCGAAGAACGGGCAACTGAGTTCATGACAGAGACATGAACTGTCTTCTGTCATGAACAGTCATTCATTGCTCCACTTAGTCATGGACCCACATGAAGACTGAGCTTCCTATCAGCTACATCTGAGCAGGGCATCTAGGTCCTCTCTATACATGGTGCTTGGTTGGTGTACCAGTCTCTGCAGGGTCCCCTGGACTCAAAAATTTTAGCTTTGTTGGTCTCCCTGTGGAGCTTCTGTCACCTTTGGGTCTTTCTATCCCTCCCTTCTTTCATAATATTCCTTGTGCTCTCAGACCTAAAGAAGCTAAACAACAAGGAGGACCCTAGGGATTATGTTTAAGTCTCATTCAGAATGGCAAACAGGACATACACCAGAAGTAGTGGAAGAGAGAGGACAGGATGGGAGCCTACAATAGAGGTCTTTTGAAAGGGTCCACCTTTCAGAGGTTGATTTAAACAGATGCTGAGACTCACAATTTATTTATTTAGTTTTAATCAGCTTGACATAATCTGAGTCATCCAGAAGGGGAAAACCTAAATTGAGAAAATACTTCCATCAGATAGGCTTATATGACCTTCTTAGGGGAATTTTCTGGATTAATGATTGATTTGGGAGGTCCCAGACCATTGTGGTCAGTGGCACCTGTAGTTCAGTGGTCCTGGGCTACAGAAGAAACAAGCTGCTCAAGCTATAGAAAAGAATCTAAGCAGCATTCTTCTTTAGTCTCTGCTGTGTTCCTCACTCTACTTCATTTGGTGATGGGCAGTTACCTGGAAGAATGAATGAGATGAAATAAACCCTTTTTTCCTCGTGGTGTTTATCAGGGCAATATAATGAATGCTATGACGAGGATGGGACTTAGATCCTCATTTTTACAAGGACAATTCTTTCCCATCTGAGCCATATCTCCTCTGAGTCACTTGAAATTTTAGTAGGGACAGTTTAACCTGGACACCTGAATTCAGATGTAATAGATGTCATTACAAATAAAACCAGAAATATCAATTTTCTGATGAAATCTGTATTTTTAAGCTTTGAATTCAAATGCCTGCAACTTCTACTTTTTGATCAGAGATTCTAACCTCAAAACTATGAGGCTCAAATAAGTTGCCCTGATCATGGTGTCTTGTCACTGCAGTAGAAAGTAACTAATGTGGACAGGGCTCCCCTTGATCCTGGAGCTTGCTGATTCAACAATTCAACAATTCAACAATTCCAGGGATCCACCTATCACTGCTACCACAACACTGAGGTTATAAATAGGTACCACAGCATCCAACACTTTTGAAGTCAAATCCTCATGCAGGAATGACAAGCACCTTCCTGACAGATATCTCTTCAGCTCAATCCTGATTTTAAGAAAACTCAAAGCTGCATAGCCCCAGTATTCCAGCAGCCCATCAGCCTGACCATTGCCCAAGACACAGATAATAAACAGATCCATGCTTTTCAAAAGCCAGCTTCAGCCCTTGAAAAGAAAAATAAAGAAATCAAAACAGAGTAACAGCTGCTGCCAGAGGGTTCTTAGTAGTACGAACTGCCCAGTGGATCTTCCCCATGAGCTGCTGCACTGTTTTCCAAGACTGGAACTTGCGCTAGAGTATGGGTCCAGACCAGACCATGAGAAATGCCGGTGTCTCCTCCTGCTAAATGAGTAAATGGGTAGCTTTCACAGACACACAGGGCCCGGGGGATGCCCCAGTCAAATTGGTCTGACATACATTTTATGGGTGTTGTCTCTGTATATCAGTCACTGTGTTCTTTGGCCAGCTGGTCAAACTGTCTATGCATTTATTTCTTTAGAAAAGATCTGCATGACAATCTTCACTTCAGTGCTCTGTGCATGCTGAGAGGACAGGGCCTCCAACAGGGGACACAGCATTCATCTGTGATCCACAGACCACATTCTGTTTCTTAGGAACAGTGTTCACAGGTCAGCTGGGAAGACCACACATGCTCACTTCTGTTTTCCACCATGACCTTCCTGACAAATGCGAGTCTTTTGACTTAAAAATGTGATGCCACCATCCAAAGCCACACTGTTCTATCTTCCCATCCCTTATTTTGATGGTAAGAGTGAACTGTTTATAGAACAAACAGAGCTGGGAATGGTGCAGTGTGAGTTTGAAGGCAATTTGATCATGCTAGGAGAGTTGAATACATTTTATTGACTACATCCTTTGCTTGATTTGTAACTCTTTAAATATTTAGATTACACCATGTGGCTCTCCATTTGTATTCTTGCCCCAGGCTCTGTGTATGTCTGAAAGAGCCTGGGTAATTTTCTATTACTTTATTGATGACTATAGTAATTCAGCCAGTCTCCAAATGTCTGATCAGCCACCTCCACTTGAAGTAGAAGGCTAATTAAGCTGTGAAATCAACATTCTAGCAGAAACTTGGATAGAACAAAACAAAACAAAAAAAAATGTGTTATCAGTTGCTTGTGTGAATGCCGATAAAAACAAGGAATTCAAGCTTGGAGGCTCAGTGATGTGACTGCATCTGCTTATTAGGAAGAGCAAGAGCAAAAAGATCACAGCAGAGAGCCACAGAGAGCCCACTAAGCCAGCCAGAGAAACTTAGAAAATAAAAATAAAATTACGAAATGCAAATGAAATATTTAGGAGGAGGCAGAGTGTTTGAGCATTCGCCTCCCATAAAAGAGGCCCTGGATTCAAACCTCAGCATTGAAAAAAAAAAAAAAAAAAGAAGCAAAGCGAGGAAGGATGGGTTTTCTTAATATAATACCAAAACTAAAAAGTCTTTGGGTCATATTTAATGTCATTTGCTTATTTTTTACTGTATTTTTCTTTTTTTCTTTTTATTAATTAGAGTTTATTCACTTTGTATCCTCCCATAGCTCTCTTCCTCCTCCCCTACCAATCTCACCCTCACTCCTCCTTCTTCACGCATGCCACTTCCCAAGTCCACTGATGGAAAAGGTCCTCCTCCCCTTCCTTCTGATTCTAGTCTATCGTCTATCGGGTCTCATAAGAATGGCTGCATTGTCTTCCTCTGTAGCCTGGTAAGGCTGCTCCTCCCTCAGGAGGAGGTGAACAAAGAACAGGCCAATGAGTTCATGTCAGAGACAGTCTGTGTTCCCACTACTATGGAACCCACTTGGACACTGAACTGCCATGGGCTACATCTGTGCAGGAGTTCTAGGTTATCTCCATGAATGGTCCTTGGCTGGAGTATCAGTCTCAGAAAAGACGCCTGTGCTCAGATTTTTTGGTTATGTTGCTCTCCTTGTGGAGTTCCTGTTCTCTCCAGATCTTACTGTTTCCCACTTCTTTCATAAGAATCCCTGCACTCTGCCCAAAGGTTGGCCATAAGTCTCAGCATCTGCTTTGATAGTCAGCAGGGCATAGCCTTTCAGAGGCCTTCTGTGGTAGGCTCCTGCCCTGTTCCCTGTTTTCTCCCTCTTCTGATGTCCATCCTCTTTGCCTTTCTGAATGGGGGTTGAACATCGTAGCCAGAGTCCTCCTTCTTGATTAGTTTCTTTAGGTGTGCATATTTTAGTAGGTTTATCCTATGTTATATGTCTAATACCCACTTATAAGTGAATATATACCATGCGTGTCCTTCTGCTTCTGGGATACCTCACTCAGGATGATCTTTTCCAGTTCCCACCATTTGCCTGCAAATTTCATGATTTCCTTGTTTTTTATTGCTGAGTAATATTCCATTGCATAGATGTACCACAATTTCTGTATCCATTCCTCAACTCAGGGGCATCTGGATTGTTTCCAGTTTCTGGCTATTACAAATAAAGCTGCAACAAATATGGTTGAGCAAATGTCCTTGTTTTTAATACATACTAAGAAGTGTTGTTTACCCTTTGCCTTGTTTTTTTCTCCCCTTTCCTCCTCTGTGATTTTCTCTCAGGGATCCTCCTCTTTCTCTTCTATTCTCTACTACCCTCTCTGTCTCATTCTTCCCACTCCTGTCTAATAAATCTCTACACTCCAAACATGAAAGTGTGTTTGGTATGTGAATACTCCTGTGTGCATGTGAGTCCTCATGTATGTGTGTGCACATTCATATAGCAGCCAGAGCTCCACACTGGATGTTTTCTCTTATTCTTCTCCTAGATTATTTATTTATTTTAACATGTTTATTCATTATTTATTTAGTAAATTAGTGTGGGAGGAATATGCACCTGCCAAGGAGGACATAAGAATGTCAAAAAACAACTGAGTTGGTTCTTGCCTTAACCTATGTAGGACTCAGGGATTAAACACAGATCATCATATCTGGCAGCAAATGTATTTATCTACTAACCCTGGTGAGATACCAGCCACTCAACTCATTTATTTTTAATTTTTATTGATAAAGTCACTCAACTGGGAGCTCACCTCTTAAGTTGCTTTCCAGCAAGCCCTGGTGATCCTCCTGATTCTACCTTTCCAGCTCTGGGATTATACACATATATACAAGTCTCATGAGGTAACTTTTTATTACATTTAACAGTTATAAAATTTAAGAAAATATAAAATCAGTAGGACCAAAAAAAACCACAATTTTAAATTGGAAAATAAAAGAAAAGGGAATGACTTAAGAGAATCTAAAGTCTTTCCCAGAAAGTGTTCTAGATCAGATCACTTCCTCCTGATGGGTAGTCTGACTGGACCACAGAGGAGGATATAGCCAGCCCCGATGAGACTTGATAGGCTGGAGTCACTTGGTAGGGAAGGAGGGTCCCCCCTTTCTGAGGACTAGGAGAGGGGCAGGGGGAAAACTGCTGGAGGGTGAGACCTAAAAGAGAGGAGGGAGGGGGTTACAATGGGAATGTAAAGTGAATAAACTTCAGCAAAAGGAAAAAGAAAGAAAGAAAGAAAAAAAAACAATAGCTCAATGTACAGCCCTTCCTCCCCCTCCTGAGAAACTACGGGGAGGGTTGACTCACCTCATAATCAAGGTCCAGGGCATCGGTCTCACCCTTGGTCCGGAAGTGCTGTGTGTTCATGTCCACAGTGAAGTTTGCCTGCTTGCCCACACGCTCCAGGAGAACTGAGTGCCAGTGTTGGTCATCCAGAAGGCTACCCAGCATGGCTGAGGGCTCAGTGCTGCTGAGCCGGGCTTTGCTTTCATCTGCAGAGGGAGGAAGGCAGAATGGAATCTTACTCTACAAGTACATACCACCAGGAGGCCTTCTGCAGGAATCATGAACACTCTTTTCCCTCAGGTTCCAGAACCCGGTTCTAGCTCAAATGACATACACTCCACAACAAGAAAAGTAATGTTTTCAGGAATCAATAATTGCATGGTGACAGCAATGCTTATAGTATTGGCTACAGGAATAAGATTGAAAAGTTTCCACATTTAGAAATAAGCATAGTTAAATATACACACACATTTTTTTAAGATTGTGAATGAAGAAAGCAAATTTTGAACCACCTTGGGAGGAAGCTAGTGGTCATACAGAGTGTGTCTGTGCACACAGGAGCAGACATAACTGTTCTAGCTGCAACCTTTGAGTAACTACTGTATGAACTGAGTCCAGTCACCAAAACAGTTACAGCCACCACTACACACAGAGAATTTGTCTCAACTTTAAAGGGAAGCTGTCATTATTGACATATATTTTTTAAAATCTTTGTGAATTTAAAATCTTTATGCATGCTTCTCTGTGTGTGTTCATGTGTGTGTTTGTGTATGTATGTGTGAGTGAGTGTACGGAGTTGGTTCTCCTCTTCAGTCAGGTATGCTGGAATCTAACTTTCACTTTTAGGCTTGACAGCAAGCACCCAGAGCCACTGAAATATCAACTGAGCCCCTGATACATTAATTTTAGTTTAAGAAAATAGTTTATGTCCCCACCCAACTCAGAATACAATAGCTAAGTGTATTTCTTTTCTTTCTCACACTGTGTCATCCTTACCACCACCTGTACTCTCCTGTGCACAGTTAATATTGTGTGATATTCAAGAGTCAGGAGCAGCTAATCTCCCTGTGGGCTGCTCACTGCTACCTTCAGTATGTCCTGATGGTGCTGCTTGTCTCACTAACAATGCCTGGCTTCCTGCAGGAGTTCGAGTGGGGAGACCTCGCTTAGCATATTTGAAAATTAAGGCAGGTGATTTAATGTCTGTTTCTCTTTTGTTGATTTTTTATTTATATATTCCACAAACCTTGAATTCTCACCAATGTCAGATTATGCTAATGCCTTAATAAACATCCCCTTTTCTTCTTGCTGCCCTTCCTCCAAAGGACATTGCAATCTAGCTGTACTGGTCATGGTCCTGTAGAAATAAGATATGGAGGGGAGGTAGACCCTCTCTTCTGAGAGCTCTGGCGGTGTTGTCATCGTGTAATAAGAGTTAGGACAAAACAGGAAACAAGTTAGGAACCTGCCACAGAGGGCCTCTGAAAGGCTCTGCCCTGCAGACTATCAAAGCAGATGCTGAGACTTATGGTCAACTGTTGGGTAGAGTGCCTGGCATCTTATGAAAGAAATGGGAAATAGTAAGATCTGGAGAGGACAGGAACTCCACAAGGAGAGCAACAGAACCAGAAAATTTGAACACAGGGGTCTTTCCAGAGACTCATACTCCAACCAAGTGCCATGCATGGAGATAACCCTTGCACAGCCCATGGCAGTTCAGTGTCCAAGTGGGTTCCATAGTAATGGGAACAGGGATTGCCTTTGACATAAACTGATTGGCCTGCTCTTTGATCACCTCCCCCTGAGGGGGGAGCAGCCTTACCAGGCCACAAAAGATGACAATGCAGCCACTCCTGATGAGATTTGATAGACTAAGATCAGAAGGAAGAAAAGGGGGACCTCCCCTATCAGTGGACTTGGGGAGGGGCATGGGTGAAGAAGGAGGATGGAAGGTGGTATTGGGAGGGGATGAGGGAGGGGTTTATGGGGGGATACAAAGTGAATAAAGTGTAACTAATAAAAGTTAAAAAAAAGAGTTAGGACAGATGATCACATAAAGACAGACAAGAGGCTAAGCACACAGGAAAAGGTAGTGCTTTCCCAGCACTGGTACCCAGGCTGAGGGGTGACAGGGACAGTGGAAGGGCCCCTCTGCAAAAGAGAGCTGGCTGACAGGGACAGCAGCACCCTTCTGGACACTGTGTGTGTGTGTGTGATTGCTGCCTTTGATTAACACAGGCGAAAGGTTAGTTTAGCAGCAATGTCATATTTGATAGTTGGTGCTTCTTTAAAGGTTATGGCAACTTAAACTCCTGATATAATTTATGATAGGCAAAGCTTATATTCCTGAATTATTTCAACATATTTTTTAAGATTGTGCAAGTGTGTTTGTGTGTGTGTGTATACATACCATAATTTACCTTTGGAGGTCAGAGACAGCCCTAAACGTCAATCTTCATCCTCCATCAGACAGGATTTCTTGTTTGCCCCTGAGTATCCCTGACTAGCCAGCCTATGAGTCTCTGGAAATTCTCTTATCTCTCTCTCTCAATCTGTACTAGAAAGCTGGGTTACAGTTAGTCTGGTTTTATGCAGGTGTCAGGGACTCAAACTCAGATTCTCTCCTTATTGTGGCAAACAAGTGATTCATTGAGCAACATCCTCAAGCCACTATTCTACTAAGATATATCATGAAGTAAGAATTTTAAGTGTTGGATATTTTATATATTAACTGTCACTTTTAATTGTGATTTAAAAGTGTGAATCATATGTGATTTCTCTCCATATGAGTAGGGTTAAAAAAAAAAATCTTCATTTTGATGAGCCATATTCTCTGACCTTCACGCATTTGTTTTCCAACAATTTGGATTTAGTTGATTTTCTGTAATACAAATTTTTAGGGTATCTTTCTGTTCTTCTACTCTTTTGCATGTTGCTTTTTCTGTTTCCTTTACTTCAACAATGAAGATATTTTTCTGGTGAAATTTTATTATTTGAGTACTTGGGGTAAGGAGGATGGCTCAACAGTCACAGTGATGTTGTGCAAGCTGATGACCAGAATTCAGATCTCTAGAAATCTTAGCAAATGCCTAGTGGGGATGGTGACCCACTGTAATTCCAGTCCTGGACAGTGGAGACTGAGCAGTTCAGTGCAAATTGCCTCACAAGACAACCTATCTGAGTGAGCTCTGGGCTTGACTGAGAAACCCTCCCTTGATGAATAAAGAGAAAGAGCAATCAAGGATGACTTCCAACTTGACTGTGGGTCTGCGTTTGGAGGAGTACATAGCCGCACATGTTCCCACAGTTATGTGCGCTCATACACATGCAAAAGAAAACCTCTGCACTCATGCATGTCTTCCATGCTTATGAAAATTAGAAAAAGAAAAAATAATTACCATATTTTCTGTGCTCTATAGTAGCCCATCCCTGCCTTGAGATCGGAGGAAAGCTCCCAGCATGTTTCACAATTAATGTATTTTATATTCATCAGCCCAATTATTGTATTTTATTGGAAGGCAGGCAATCTGCGCTGTCTGAACCACATTAGT
Organism: Rhombomys opimus; assembly: GCA_010120015.1. Classification (NCBI taxonomy): domain Eukaryota; kingdom Metazoa; phylum Chordata; class Mammalia; order Rodentia; family Muridae; genus Rhombomys; species Rhombomys opimus. The sequence continues at coordinate 620,503 of REGO01000381.1, read as the reverse complement.
GCACTATCTCGGATAACATGATCACTGAGATACAGACACAGCAAGCTGTATTGCTAAGTGTAAGTGAGGATATTACATAGGACTTAAGCCCTGGCCCTTTATCCTAGTCATCTGTTTTAGGGAAATGAATTCTAAGGCAATAAATTAATAAGTGCCCACCCTCAAAGCTAATGATTTAAAAATTGGAGCTAATGTTCAATAGTTTGGAGATAGATTAAACATACATGTAAAATCAACAAAAGGACATAAAAGAGCTGTTGAAATGGCATTTATGAAGTTATCATAGTATTTTTAAATATGAGTGAATATGATACTTTTGGATGAAATTAAAAGTGACAGTTAATATATAAAATATCCAACACTTAAAATTCTTACTTCATGATATATCTTAGTAGAATAGAAATGTGCAAATGCACACTAAACACTGCTAAAAAACAAATAAAAACTATGAACATATAAAGCACAAAAATCTACCACATTATTAAAAAGATTTTTCTTCTACATTTTAGAGTTAGAATAACTCTTAATAGACAGAAAGAACACTATTAAATTATATTTATCCTTTGTGACTTACTAATGCCTTCTGAATTACAAGGAGTTTCACATGTTTCTTTGGTGGCTTTGAAGAAGAGCTCAGTGTCTTGAACATGATGGATGGGTTCTTCATATGGTCCAACACTGAGATATGTCCATATGCACAGTTCCAATTTTTATTACATGTATTTACTTATTTATGTGTGATGGTGTAAGTGTGAGCATGCAATGTTGAGCACACCTAGGTCAGAGAAATAGTTGTAGGAGTTGGTTCTTTCCTTCTATCTCCTGAGACGTAGGGTTTGAATTTAGGGTGTAAGGTTTGTTGGAAAGCACCTTTGTCCACTGAGCCATCTCACCTGCCCACAAGTTTACTTCTTAATTGATTCCAAAAGAGGAAGATGTGAATAAATTCCATCCAATCCTTCTTTAGTTGTTTTTCACTAAAATTCATATCTTACATTAATGTTAGTGAAAAGTGTTTTGATAAAATAAATTCCAAAAAAAAAAAAAAAAAAAACAAAAAAAAAAAACCACTGCTATTTGAAGATTAGTAGCTTCGAATTATATTGATGAAGAAAGAACAATGTTCATCTAATGAAACCTCCCCTGGAAATTTATACTGTTGTTATGGAGACCATAGAAAAGAGAATTCTCAGCAAACTACTAAAGTTTTTATCTCAGGACACCTGTTTCCTGTTTTATCTCAGTTGCATTTGATTTTTAAATACCCCATTTCAACACATTTTCAATTTATTAAGAAAAGATAAAAATGATCAAGAAGAGCTGAGAAGAATACAAATTACAGTGAGAAAGAAGCTGGCTTTGGGGACAGAAACATAAAGGAAATTTATTTATGATTAAAAGGAATTTTCCCCTTAGTTTAAAGATAAAATAAGTACTTCCTAAGCTTAATTTTAATGAATATGGGAAAAAAGTGTTTGCACTTTTAAAAGATGTACAACTTTTAGATTTTTGCATGTATTTAATATACATGAATGTTTTGTTCACATGTATGTGTGCATCATATGAATGTCAGAGTTTAAAAGAAGACAGTGAGTTCCTTGGAACTGAAATTATGAACCTAGAGTTGTGAACTGCCTTGTGGGTCCTAGGAACAGAACCCAGTTTGTCGATAAGGGCAAATGTGTTTTTAACTGCTGAGCCATTTCCCAGCAGACTGTTAAGTCTCTATTTTTAGTATTGTATGGGTGTTTGTGTGTCTATATCTGTGAGTATATGTGTGCACTAGAGTGCAGGTGCTCATGAAAGCCATAACAACACCCCTAATCTTCTGGAGCCAGAGTATTAGCCAGTTCTGAATCTCTCCATGTGGGTACTGAGACCTGGATGCCCTTCCTCTGCATTCTTAACCACTGAGTGATCTTTTTTAATTAAATATTTATTTTTTAAATATTAGTTACAGCTTATTAACTTTGTATCTCAGCTGTAGCCCGCTCCCTCATTTCCTCCCAATCCCACCCTCCGTCCCTCATCTCCTCCTCCCCTTCTATCTGACCCTAGTTTATCAGGTTTCTTCAGGACTGGCTGCAATGTCCTCCTCTGTGGCCTAGAAAGGCTGCTCCACCCTCAGAGGTCGGGGGGGGGGGGCGGGTTACAGAGCCAGTCATTGAATTCATGACAGAAATAGTCCCTTTTCCCCTTACTAGGGTACCCACTTGGATAAAGAGCTACCATGGGCTATATCTGAGCAGTGGTTCTTGGTTATATTCATACATGGTCCTTAGTTGGAGATACAGTCTCATAAAAGACCTCTCTGCCCAGATATATGTGGTCCTTGTGGGCTCCTGTCCTCTCCAGGTCATATTAACTCCCTCTTCTTTCATATGATTCCCTGCACTCTGCCAAAGGTTTGGTTATGATCTTCACCAACCCTATATCTGACAGAGGGCTGATATCCAGAATATATAAAGAACTAAAGAAGTTAAAAAGCAATAAATAAAGCAATCTAATTGAAAAATGGGGTACAGCGCTAAATAGAGAATTCTCTGTAGAGGAATATAGAATGGCAGAGAAACACTTAAAGAGATGCTCAATGTACTTAGCCATCACAGAGATGCAAATCAAAACGACCCTGAGATTTCACCTGACAACCATCAAAATGGCTAAGATTAAAAACTTAAGTGACAACACATGCTGGAGAGGTTGTGGAGAAAGGGCAACTCTCCTCCATTGTTGGTAAGAATGCAAACTTGTACAACCACTTTGGAAATCAATCTGGCACTTTCTCAGACAACTAGGAATAGTGCTTCCTCAAGATCCAGCTATACCACTCATAGGCACATATCCAAAATATGCTCAAGTACACAACAAGGACATTTGCTCAACCATGTTTGTAGCAGCTTTATTTGTAATAGCCAGAAGCTGGAAACAACCCAGATGTCCATCAATGGATAAATGGATACAGAAATTGTGGTACTTTTACACAATGGAATACTACTCAGTAACTAAAAACAAGGAAATCATGAAATTTGCAGGCAAATGGTGGGACCTAGAAAAGATCATCCTGAGTGAGGTATCCCAGAAGCAGAAAGACACACATGGTATATATTCACTTATAAGTGGGTACTAGACCTACTAGTACGTTTAGGATAAACATACTAAAATCTGTACACCTAAAGAAGATAAACAAGAAAGAGGACCTGGGGTAAAATGATCAATCCTCACTTAGAAAGACAAATGTGATGGACATTGGAAGTAGGAGAAAACAAGCAACAGGACAGGAGCCTACCACAGAGGGCCTCTGAAAGACTCTACCCAGCAGGGTATCAAAGCAGATGTTGAGACTCATAACCACTGAGTCATCTTGACAGTCCTAATGATTACACTTTTAGCTTCATGTTATTTCACCCACTTCCCATTTTCATGGGAAGGGGAGCACAGGATGGTTTGCCAGAGAGTTCCAGGATTCTATCTGTTTCTGCCTTGCCAGTCCTGGAGTTATAAGTTTGTGCTACTGAACTCAGCCTTTTTATGTGGATTATGGAGGTCACATTCCGTCCCTCATTCTCAACCAGCAACAAGTTACCAAAGAGTCATCTCTCAAACATTATCAAGTTCTTACACAGCTAAAATTGTATTTTGGGGGCATTCTTAAAGATTTATTATTATTATTATTATTATTATTATTATTATTATGTGTTTGTGTGCATGCGCACACTAATGAAGAACAGAAGAGGGCACTGGATCTTCTAGGTTATGAGCAGCTGTGAGAGGTCTACCACAGCTCCAACCAAACTCCAGGCCTCTTGCAAGAGCAGGAAGTGCTCTTAACCACTGGGCTATCTCTCTAAACCCCTTCATACATTGTTTTAAGCATTCTTGAACACAATTCAGGAAAAAATAAATAATGTTGGTGTCACAGAAGCTGTGTGACTTACACAAAGACACAGAGAATTAGTTACCACACAGGTCCACTTGACCCCAGAGCTAATATTCTCCCCATTTTTCTCTCTGTTGAAAGGATGATGCTCCCGTTCTCCCCTGTCTCTGTGTTCTTAGCACCTGTGCTCATCCCTGACAGCTTGCTGCTTGAGAGTATTGGGAGAAGTGAGGGGCTCTTACTCTGAAATTATCAAGAAAACAACTGGATGAATTGGAGAGCTGAGCACTTTAGTAAAAGAAAGTGGTGAAACACAATGGCAGAAGGCATTACATAAAATGCCAAGGCAAATTACAGCTCCACAGGTTAGCCAGGATCTCCTGGCATGACTCTGTAGCAATTTTTAAAATTATAGGCATGACTCACAAGTGATCTCTTAAGGAGCCAAGTGAGAACATTAAATATTACGACAGTGTTTGTGAGTGTGTGTGTGTTGGGGGTGGGAAGGCTGCAGAGATGGCTCAGTCCTTAACAGCACTGGTTGCTCTTCCAGAGGATCAGAGTTCAATTCTCAGCACCCACATGGCAGGTTACAAATGTCTATAACTCCAGTTTCAGGGAATCTGATGCCCTTACACCAATAAGCATGAAATAAAATTAAATAAATCTAAAAACAAACAACCCAAAACAAACAAACAAAAAAAATAAAACAAACAAAAACAAGGGAAGTGATTCCAAGTGGCTTGATTCCCCTCCTACCAGCTGTCCTCTCAAGACAGGCCAAATCACTGGGTATCACTAAAGCAAAGAAATACAAGTTAACTTTGATGAAATGTCAAGTAAAACTTTTAGACCAATAGTGCTAATCTCACTGCTTAATTGCCAGTAAGTGATGGTTAATATTTACTGCCAGTTTTGCAGGCCCTAAAATCATCTAGGATAAAGACTTTTGTACATGTCCGTGTGAGAGTTTCTAGACTGGGTTGAGGTAGGAAGACCCACCGTAAATATAATAAATGTGAGCAGCAACTTGTCATGGGCCACGGACTGGGAGTGAAAGGTGAGGAGAGAGTGAGCTGAGCATGAACATTCATCTCTGCTTCCTGATTGCAGATGCAATGTGACCAGTTATAAACTCCTCTGGATATATCTAACCAACCATGATGGATTGTATTGTTGAATTGTGAGATGAAGTAAGTCCTTCCTTCCCTAAGTTGCTTTGGTGGGGTATTTTGGCACAGTGGCAGGTAATGAGTACATAGTTTAACATATGTTTGTTTCATAAGTTACAGAATTTATAAAGAACTTTTCATACCCATTCTCATTGTCTAAAACATTTTCCTCTTACTTCACAATGAATTCCAAAGAACATAAGGTCTCCTTAAACAATCGTCCTCAGAGCGTAATACATAAATGTTGCCCACCTGATATTAGTACAGTACTCTTTGATGAGGATGTATAGCATCTTAGTGATCAGTGTCAGGACATTAGGTAAGATTCAAAGAGCCTTCAGATCTATGCTTTCCAGGTATACAGTCACAAGACCTTACTTAACTGATGGGCATCATGGAATGTGGTTAGAAGTAATGCATGGGGAGACTGGAGATATAGATCAGCTGTTAGAGTGCTTGCCTAACACCCATGAGGTCCTGGGTTCCATGTCCATCACTGCAGAGCCGGGGCATGTGGTGCCCGTAATCTCAGCATTCGGAGTTGGAGGCAGGAGGACCTGAAGTTCCAGGTCATTCTCAGCTACACAGCAAGTTTAACGCCGGGCCAGGATGCACAAGATTCTGTCTCCCAATAAAACAAAACATTAAACAAATTCTGTGTAGGACTGTCATGTGACATAAATGACATATAGATATGAATATATATTTAAGTGGCAGAATGTAGACTCATGAAATGTAGAAAATTTGAAAGAAGTGTCTTTCAGAAGAGGTGATAACTCTTCTATAAACACGTGTCATGTGACTTAATAAAGTGCCTGAATTTCTAAAGAGCTATAAAATATATGTTCACTGGTTTCTTCAGAGTTGACGAAACTCACCACTGTCTGGATAAGTTGTCACTCAGCCCATGGCTTTACCACTGAACCCTTCACCTGGCCCCCAAAGTACACATAGCTCTGCGAGTGTCCCATGACCATATTCTCACTGCTCCACATCTGTATGTCCTGGGATAACTCAACATTCTACTCAGTTCAAATACATTGAAGTGTTGTAAGGATGAGTAACCTGCATGCTCTGTTGATGTCTTTTTCAGTACTTAACAACTCACCAATCACCCAATTCTTCTGCCCTTTGATTCTCCCATCTGCCTGCATGGTTCTTACTTTTGTAATTTTACAGAGGACAAATTGCTAAAGGCAATTGAATAGAATCCCATGAATGTTGGGAGGGCAGACACTCTGCCCCCATGGATTAAAGAGTAAATCTCAGGCCCAGTGAGTAATTAAAAAAAAAAATCTGTATTCTATCCTTGGAAAGTAGGACGAGGACAACAACCTAGTGCAATTTCACCATTAAAACAATTCTGACCAAAGAACACAGCACAGATAACTAGATAATACAAACTGCCACTTTAACAGTAGTTTGTTAATATATTGTCTCCAGTTTATCCTTCTTCCTTATTTTTAGTATGTGCTTAAATATGTGTGTGTGCTTGCATGTGTGTATGCACATGCACACAAAGAGAAGGTAAATCTCCAGGGCAGTTCTTAAATTACTTTCCATCTTGTTTTAGATTTGTTTGTTTGTTTAAAGCAAGGTCTCACACTCTCTTAGAACTCGCCAAAAAAGCTAAGCAGGATGGCCTGCAAGACACAGGGATCCTTGTGCCTCTGCTTCCCTAGGACTAGGGTTACAAGCATGTATCACATCTGGCTTTTTGTAGGTCCTGGGATTGAGTTCAGGTCCTATTCTTGTATGACAAGAAAAGTAGCAACAAAGTCATCTCCCCATCCCGTGGCTTATATTCATCTCTTGTGTTAGGCATTGATTTTATGAATTAAACTTAGAAATCAGTAGGTTCTTTCTACTTCTTTAATTAATTAACACTTTACTGCCTGATCCCAACCTCCTCCCTCCTCTCTTCTCATTTCCATTCTCACCTCCCATTCCTCCTATTCCTCCTCTCCTTCTCAGAGAAGGAAAGGTCCCTAAGAGGTACCTACCCACCATGGTACCTTTTTCTTTTATCTACCATAGAGGCCTAAAGGCTTCTTGAGCTTCCACTGAAGAAGGATCAGAATAAAGACCCACATTGCCTTCTTCTTGGACTGAGGCTGCACAATGTATATTCTCATGTTCTTCTCCAGATGACTAAACTGTAGTTTGTTCTGATGTCCCCTGTGTACCTTGAGCTTGTACCCTGTATTAAACTACATTTTTCCTTCTTGTCTACTAGATAGTAAACACGAAAGGTAATGTGTTTCCTCTCCTTTATACTAATAAATATTAACAGGGAAACAGGGAGGAGTCTCAGACAAAACACTTCCTTTAGGCGCAGAAAGATGGCTCAGCAGGATAAAGGCATGTGCTATTGAGCCTGGTAACCTGAGATGGATTCTAGGGAACCACATGGAAAAGAGTGAGACCCAGCTTTGGAAAGTTCTCCTCTAAGTTTTACTCCTGTGTGATGACACACCACAACCACATATGAATAAATCAATGAATATCTTTAATTTTAAAATAAAATATACCACTTTCTTTTTGATTCAACATACATCATTTCTTTTGCTTTTTCCTAGAGGAAAACTCATTTGGTTCTCTTCAGTGCACTTGGGAACTCAGAACCTACCTCCTGTGCCCTGTATTGTCCTTCTTTTTCTCCATGAGAAGGTCTAAGGGACCCCCTCCTTTTGTACTGGGGTGAGAGGATGGTTACAATGAAGGTAGACTGGCAATTATTACCTCCACTAAGAAAAAAAAAAAAAAACAATTTGTGATTT
>REGO01000381.1:581723-603165 GCA_010120015.1 Rhombomys opimus | reverse complement strand
AAATCGCTCAACTTGGCTGTCAATGGAAGTATGCTGGACTTTGTGTCACTAGCATACAATATGAGAATTTTTCTCGTGCTGCAAATCTGTCTAAACAATTGTCTAGCTATATTTTAGGTAATTGGACTGGAGAATTCGATACTATGATGGAGCAGCTGAGAGTGGCCACAATTTATTCTTTACATATATAGTTTAAAAAAAAATGTCCCTGATAACTCCAGATTGTACAAAGCAACTGGCCATATTTAGAGAGGTTTTCCGAGTCTCCTAGTGGTCTCCTTCCCACTTTATGCTAGCACTACATCTATGCTAGCACTGTGCTCACTGGATGTTAAGCTGAACCTGTGGACCTCTTGGCATTGTTGTCCTATCTTGGGTAAAGAGCATAATGGCTAGATTGAACATGAGAGGTATAGTTTGCCATCTGGATGACCTATGCAACTTTATTTCTGTACCAACTTAAATTTATACCTAAGACATTCACATTAGAAACATGCAAAACCTTTTAGAAAAAAACCTTCAGTGCTGGGACTTGAACTCAGTGAGTAGAATGTCTACTGTGCATCAATAAGTACTTGAGTGTGTTCAGCTCCCCAACATTTCTTTCAAACAACCAGAAGTACCTATTAACCACAAACTATGGAAATATAGAGAGGGAGATCATGGGGACACGCTGGCTAGCAAATCTAGCTGAAAAAGCAAACTCCGGATTCAATGAGAGACCTGTTCTCAAACAAAGAGGCTGGAGAGAAGACTTAGTGGCTAAGCGTGAGTGATGCTCTTTCAGTTCCTAGGTGGTTCACAACAGACTAAGTCCCGATTCTGGTCACCTAATGCCTTCTGGACTCTGAAGCCACCTGTACTCTCATGTGTGCGTACTCCCACCCACAAATACATACTCATAGTTAAAGATAAAATTAAATAATTAAATAAGGTGAGCAGAAACTGAAAAAAGACACCTGATATCCACCACAATACATATGCACACTAATGTGATATGTGCATGTGGAGAGCACACGCACACACACAAGCATGAATAAAGTGTTGACATAAAAAGAATCTGGACATGTTGGAAGAGAAGACATGGGTGGAGACCTCTATGAACACATTGCATTGTATAAATGTATAAAATAATCAGAGAATGAATAAACAAGGAAATAAGCAAATAAATTGATAATGTAATAATTAATTGTGCTAACACGAGTCACTTGATAAAACATTATAATATATGCCAATGTGCCACCTTACCAGGAACACTGTTTGTTTAAATCTATGTGAAATACATTACCAATCGTCACTGGGTTAACTAGAAAGAAGGCAAATGGGACCTCATGAAATTGAAAAGCTTCTGTAAAGCAAAGGACACCGTCATCAAAACAAAGAGACTGCCTACAGATTGGGAAAGAATTTTCACCAACCCTTTCTCTGACAAAGGACTCATATCCAGTATATATAAAGAACTAAAGAAGCTGAAAAGCAGCAAACTAAGTAATCCACTTAAAAAATGGGGAACAGAGCTAAACAGAGAATTCTCTGTAGAGGAATATCGAATGGCAGAGAAGCACTTAAAGAAATGCTCAACCTCATTAGCCATTAGGGAAATGCAAATCAAAACAACCCTGAGATTTCACCTTACACCCATCAGAAGGGCTCTGGAGATTGTGAACTAATGCTCTATTTGATGGCACCACACCGCCAACTAATGGTGCTGTTTCACTCTAGTGTCATGTTTTACCGCCCAGTGTTTGCCAGCCTGATCCCAAGTTTCCTACTGAGTCTTATTTCCACCAGCTTTTACTGGTGCTGTTGAAATATTCCACCTGTGCACATATGTATAATGTGGATACCTTCTCTCTGCTGATGGCTTTCACTCTGCCGCTGTAGCGGCAGCTGAAGTTTTTCTGCCCAGGAGTGCACAGACAAACCACATAGCACCAATCAGTTCTTTATAAGGTGAATGCAAGTTATAGTGAGACCGACCAGTTTCAAAAGGCCCAGCCACACAAAGGTAGCATCAGTATGCTGAATGATACACTTGAGAAGAGATGGACATAGTTGCACAAAGTTGGGAGTTTGGTGAAAGGACAAAGAACACAGGAAGTTCAGTGATAAGACCAGGTGATGGACAGCAAGGATTCTACTTTTCAGCATACTTATTCCCTGCTTGCTAAGAAACACAGTGCAAGGGATGACACATGAGCAGGAACTGAAAATCAGTATTTACTCACAGGAGCATTAATCCTGCCTACTTGGGAAAAATGCAGTTTTTAAACTCCAAATTCTCACAGCCTGGAGAACATCACTCTTTTGTTGCAGGATATTCGAGATCACACTGTGAACCCCAAGATTGTGTACTGAAAAAATGTTTCTAGTTTTTGTGTGGTTCAGCCCTAGCACACACCATTAATCCATGAGCTTTCTGTAAATAGTACTAAATATATTCAACAGTAGGTCAAGAGGCAGAGGCAAAGCAAGCAACCAGTTGACAAAGAGAAAACATAAGAGAAAAAAACATGGAGAGAGAGAGAGATGAAGTCCAGAGGAAGAATAGAAAGGCACACAGGAAGTAGAAATAAGGGAGGAAATGCATGTGTTTAAATGTCCTAGGCCAGAAGCCATATGACACTTTGTAGGATAATTTATATACCTGCCTCTCGCACCTGTGTATAGTATGAGCTTTTCTCATATTCACTGTATCTGTCTATCTGATGCCCAGACAAAGGAATGGATTCTAGTCCTCCTCTTCCAATAGACTTCTTTCCTATGTTGATCTTGATGCTCCACTCTCCAGTGCCTATTTTCTTGCCACAATCCTACACTGGTTACCCGTAATTACAGATTTTTAGTAGAGTCTGACTCTACTCTGGCTATGTTCTGTGTGTGTTGTGGAAAAACAAAGATGGACAATTGTATTTTCATTTTTTAGAAGCCATAGAAGACTACTGTGAGAAGAAGGCTGACTGAGTTCTTGAGAGTGTCAAACATATAAAACCTATAGGCTTTACTTCTTTGCAAAATTATGCATGGTGATATGCTTGTTTTAAAACTACATGCATACACACAGAGATACACCTTGCTATTATTTTACACTTCCCACTTCAGTTCATGATCTTACATTGGAGTATCATTGACCACCAGAACACGTTAAAGCCCTGAATTCCTCAGTTCTACATTCTAGAACTCTCCTTTTCCAATGACATCAATGTCTCCCGTTCATTACTCCCTGTTAACATCTATTATGATCTTCATTCTATATACTCTTGAAGTTTCTGGATAGTCTGGGAGTCTTATTGATGTGATGAAATATTAAAGACATGCATTAGCTCCACAGGAATGATCTTAATGTGGTCCACAACACTTAAAGAAATCTAAGTTTCTGGTAGAGAAGAAACATGTAAAAATATTCTATTCTCATTCTGTAGTTTATTAGTTGGCAATCCAGGCAGCTAATTCTTGACTTGCACAAGTTACATATGTTTCTTTTTTTCTGTTTGATGAGGCCTACACAAGCCTAGCTAAGAAGGTCACAATGAGAAGTATAGAATTAAAGACACCTACATGTGAAAACACATTCAATATTATCTCATCTCATTATTAACCCAAAGAAGCTTTCCAGTGGAAAAGATTGTGTGTGAGAGATGAAGGTGGTATAAAGACTGGTGTGAATGAATTATTACAGGGTTTTGAGTGGGGAATTCTTCATAACTTTTCAAAATTCTGAGAGTATGTATGAGTATTCAACTGCACATAGGACATCTGTATCAACCCCCATGGCTCAGGGGACATGCAGTAAAGGGATTGAAAGAATAAAAAGAGCTGAAGAATTATAAATGGGACTCATAAGATTATACTGTCTTAAACCCATAAAAAAGGAGATACTATTTTTTACCCTGGAAAAACTCTCACTAAGGCCGAAGAAGTAAATAATTCTTAGCTCTCAGGAAGTTCCAAAAATATAAAAGATTCATAAAGTCCTTCTCCAAGAATGGCTGCTGGGGAAAGATGATTTTCTGATCTATCCAGCTGCCTACAAGTTGTGCAGGCAACTCCAAGGATACAGCTTTGGTGATTTGTTTCCTATGCTGGCGTGGGCTTTTTTTGCAATACAAAAACAAAATGATGATGACTCATGCTTGCTCCTGTAATTAATTCCTTACCTATGGTCCCTAACTAATCCCCCCAAACTCATGGGTTTTTCAAACGGGGTTTTTGTAAAATCTATTTTTGGGCTGCTGTCAATTCCTTGTCTATGCCAAATATATATTTATATCTCCCCATAAAACAAATAGTTACCCAAGGCAATATGTGTTAATCATAGTGATGTCATTATTTGCAGACATAACATAATAACTGCCCACTCTTAGGTTCTAGGTGGGCATTCAAAATGAAAAGTCTAGTTCCCTCTAGACTGTGGGTCATGACCACTTTGGGGCACAAACAACCTTTTCATAAATGTCACATATCAGATATCCAGCATGTAAGATTCACATTATGATTTATAAGAGTTATAAATTATAGTTATGAAGTGGCAATAAAAATAATTTCATGATTGGGGTCACCACAACATGAAGAACTGTATTAAAGAGTCACAGTATTAGGGAGAAGAAAAATCACAACTCATGTTTCAATGTTTTCCAGTTGACTGGTGATGCCTGTGGTATCCATTATACTTTCTAACTCTCACAGCAATGAGATTTTCCCTTCTTTGAGCACACACTCAACCTGGTAGGATGGTGCAAGCTTTTCTCCTAACATCACTTATAAACAGAAACATTTTTCTCATCCAAAAGAACTCAGGCAAACACACTGGACATTTACAATATTAATTAAGTTGCGCTTGAATTGCTATAGCCATTTCACAGATGGAGAAGCAGAAGTTCAGGAGAAGTTTTGAAGAAGGATTAAGTGCACACACTGAATACATAATCCCTTCTCCAGACACCTCGGAGATGCCTAGCATTCCCGATACAACTTGGATAAACAGATTTAAAATGATAATAATGCATCATAATGTTTACTGTTGCCGTTAAACAAAGATTTTCATCATTAGATGTTATTATTCCTCTGTGTGATTGCCTTATTTGGACTTCAATTTGTAGATAGTGTCAAGTTTTAGACATTATTTTTTTTTATTTACTGTATAAATATCTTGACATATTCTCTTTTAAAGCTATAAGATACTTAAAGAAAATATGATACCATAAGATGCTTCCAGGTTAGAGATGAGCTCTTATTTCTAAGTTATTTTTGTATTGTGTGGTTTGTAATTTCTTTCTCTCTCTCTCTGTCTCTCTCTCTGTCTGTCTTTGTGTGTGTGTGTGTGTGCTTATAGGTGTGCATTGCTTTTGTGTGTATGTCTATATCGTAAAACAACTTTCAGGAGTCAGTTCTCTGCTACCTTTTATTTGAGGCAGAGTCTTCTTTTTTATTGTTTTTTTAGTACAAGATGTGTACTGCAAACGCACTGGTTCATGAGTTTCCAGGCAGTTCTTCCCTCTCTATTCCCAATGTTTTGTAGGATTGCTGGCATTACAGATGTATGCCCTCATATTTGGCTTTTTATATGGAATCGAACTCAAGTCATCCTTATTATATAGCAAACACTTGAACTAACAGAGTTATCTCCCCAGTAACATGATTACTGCTTATTAAGAACAACAAAATAATGGACAGACCTAAATATGCCTTCCACATTCTCTCACAATTTTGCAATGGCTTACGGAGATGTGTGTGCACTAGTTTGAACAGTCGTGTGCTCTCTACAGATTTCTTCCTATGAAAAATGAGAAAGTCAAGACTCAGAAGATCATTCACCTGCCCTAAGGCATACACAAGGTAATGAATTGTTTGACATTGAAGACAAGTTTTGGCTCATTAAATAATGGGGTGTTTCAAGGATTTTGTGAGATGTAAAGAACTTTGTGCAGTTTGAAGAAAACATATATTATGAAAAGACAAAGTGAGCAAGAGAATAGTTGGATTATTAGCCTTTAAGTAAATTATAACAAAGCTGCAACTCACAACCCTGGAGAGGCTAGGTAAAGAGGAATCTAGTGAGAAAGCATACAACTCTCAGGGAAGGGAAATAGAAGAGATTTTGCAGATGAACGAGGAGATGGTGGCAATGAGAGTAGGAGGCTGGTGATCAGTTGTGGGGAGATGGAGAGAGAGCAAGAAAAGAGAGACAGCTGGAATTGGGAAATATTTTGAGGGCTGTGTGGAAACATACTGTAGTGGAAACTTTCTAGAATCTATGAGGGTGATCCTAGTGAGGACTGCTAGTAACGAGTGATACAGAGTTCGAACTGGCCATTTCTTGTAGCCAGGCAAGGCTCCCAATGACAGGAACAGGGTGCATTTGGTTGAGTTGGACAAGAGACTTCTGTGGAGATCTCTGAACTCAGGTTGATGTTAGTACAGAGAGTTGCTCTCTTCAAACTGACATAAAGGCCTCATTGCTGAGACAATATCCACACACCTCATTGAGCATGGAGAGGTTGAAATGGTGCCTGTATGAAGCTTTCACCCCTATGTTCTAGTCTCTTTGGTGCAGGAAGGTCATCTATAGGCTGCCTAAAGAAAAACATGGAAACCAGCACAACCACAAAATCTTTAATCTACAATCTGTCCTGCTTGCAAGATGTGCTGAAGCAATGATGGCAAAAAATTTGTGGGAGTAATGGAACGAATGCCTGATTTAACTTGAGGCCCACCCCAGGAGAATAAATCCATGCCCCATACTGCTTGCATAGCCAGGAACCAGAGACTTGATAGCCCACAGACCTAGGATGAAACCGAAGATGACTGGTCTAAAAAACAAAATCAAAAAATTACTCCTGATGATCTTTTACCTTACTCATAGATCCACCAAGGTTTCCTGAGGCACTCGATGGGAGTGGATGTAGACAGCCACATTCAGACATTGTGAAGAGAGAGTCTAAATTTGAGGTCTCCATCACGTCCCTTCCCTCAGAGCTTGGGGAACCCCATGAAAAAGGGGACAGAAAGACTGTGGGAGTCAGAGGGTATGGAGGACTCCAGGAGACAATAGCCCGCTGAATCAACTAAGCAGGACTCATGGAGGTCACAAACATAAAAGCAACAAGCACGAGGCCTGTGGAGGCCTACACCAACTCCTCTGCATATATGTTATGGCTGTTATATTGGTAGTGTGTAGGACTCCTAGCAGTGGGAGCAGGTGTATGTTTGCCCAATTTCCATGCTTTTGGGATTGGTTTCCTAGTGCTAAGTTGCCTTGTTCAACGTTGGTATGAGGGTTTTTGCTTCGTCATATTGTATTTTGTCTTTTTCCTATTTGGTAAGCGTTTCTTGGAGAACTGGTCTTTTCTGAAGGTAGACAGAGGGGGAATGAATCCATGGGTAGGAAGAAGCTGGGAAGAGTTGAGGAATAAAAAACTGTGGTATGTTTGTATTTAAAAGGAAGCTATTTTCATTATAATATAAAAGAAAACAAGAAAAGAAAAGATTTATTTGTTTATTTATTATTTTTACATTATTCTGTGTGCATGTGTACCTACAAAACAGAAGAGGACACGAGATCTCATAATAGATGGTTGTGAGCCACAATGTGGTTGCTGGGAATTGAACTCAGGACCTTTGAAAGAACAGCCAGTGCTCTTAACCTCTGAGCAATCTCTCCAGCCCTGGGTTCCATAGTAATGGGAAGAGGGACTGCCTCTGACATGCGCTGATTGGCCTGCTCTTTGATCACCTCACCCTGAGGGGGGAGCAGCCTTACCAGGCCACAGAAGATGACAATGCTGCCACTCTTGATGAGATATGATAGACTATGATCAGAAGGAAGGAGAGGAGGACCTCCCCTATCAGTAAACTTGGGGGGGGGCATGTGTGAAGAAGGGGGAGGGAAGGTAGACATCTACACAGTGGGTAGGTTGTACTTTCTGAGGAATTCCACCACTGAGAACTAGACAGGGCAGGGTAATACAATTAGGGATACAAAAACAACTGGGTTTGTTGCAGATCCACACAGGAACCACCTTTGTCTTTTTGCTACAGTAATGCCCAGCTTTGCAGGGATGTAAAATAAACTCCTTCAATTCAAAAAAGAAAGAAAGAAAGAAAAGAGTGGCAAATTAAAGGAAAAGGGGGAGAGGTATGATGGCCCAACAAGAAAATCCATTGCTATTCAAACCTCACAGTGCAGTCCATTCTTTGAAACTCATAGAAACAGAAGAGAAACAATGAACATTTTTTTTCTCTGACTTCCACATATGCATTACAGTATATGCACATCCCCACATATATACCACACGTGTGTGCACATGCACACACATGCACAAACACACACTAATTTTTTAAATTAAATATGATATTGAGGAATATGTGCCTTCACAAGTTACTGTGGAATTTCCTGGATTCTAGGCTTCTGCATTTCTCCTTGCATACAAAGTTCAATGTCATTCAAAGTAGTGGCTCATCCTGAGAGAATCTGAGCAAAAATGAGCACATGTATTTGGAAAATTTTTAGCCTGGACCTGTGGTAGCTTTGCAATAGGCATTGATTGGAGTCTTGAGTATACCCACACTGATTTCCATGTTCTCACACCTTGGAACAAAGAATTGGATTAGGAACAGGTAGAATGCTAGAAGTAGAGACAGTTCATGAAGGAAGCACTTTGTAGAGTAGGAGTTGATCAGAGAGCAGGGAAAGTTAGAGGCTTGATGGCAATGGATCATGAAGATTGTGACTCTTGTGTGTCACTGACAAAGGACTATTTTCTCCTGAATTTGTATACTGCATGTGATCTGTTATAACATTTGCTGGTGTAGGTGTGGTGCTGCTCTAGTAATCTATATGTCAATATTGATGCCTTCTCTCAGTTCTATTCCTCTGATACCTACTAGGTTTCTACTAGGTCTCTTTCTTCTAGATGATTTATATGATCCCATCTCTCTCAGATATTCTTAATTTATGCTTGTTCTTTTTTTCCTTTTTTTCTTTTTGTTTCTTGGATGTTTATGATGTGTGTGTGTGTGTGTGTGTGTGTGTGTGTGTGTGTGTTGTGCTTGTGTGTGTTGATATGGGGAAGATACATGTGTGTGCAAATATGTGTAGATGAAGGCCAGAGCATCTTCCCTCATCTTAATTATTGAGACAGTCTCACTTGAGACCAGAGCTCATTGATATCTAGACTAGGTTGGCATTTTGTTCCAGGAAACCCTGTTTCTACTTCCTAAGTGCTGAGATTATAAGTTGGATTCTACAACTGCTTGGTGTTTATATGGGTGCCTGTAACCTGAATTGAGATGTTTTTACCTGTACAGCAAGGGTTTTAGCCATGGAGAATTATTCCCAGCTCCACAGCTTTCTTCTATAAAGCCCTTTTGTCATATGTGCTTGCACCCTGGACATTCCAGATGCACAGCCTGGATGGGAAGTGACAAGCCTGATAAACCTTTCTGGTTCTAAACTCTAAGCTGGTAAGCACAGACACAATTCTGTACACAGCAGAAGCAGAACAGTTCCCTCACCCCCTCCAAGGTGAGGTAGAGCGTCAGGAGTATATCAGATCGGGAGAAGCACTTCTAAGGGTAAAGGGTATTGCCAGCAGACAGATATCAAGAAGAGAAAACACACAGGGGCAGATCTAGAGACTGAAAAGATCAGCTGGGTCTAGCCCCATCCTCATATCACAGCAGTATTCTATGGCAGATACACAGGCCACAAGTACAGAATCTAAGAACTCACTGCAGAAATTCTGGTCATGTGTAAGAAATGAAATCTGTTGGCTCATTTTCAAAATAAAAATACCTTGAGTCATCTTAGGTCCAGATACTAATGTAATGTACAGTCTTACACATTATCTAGGTCTTATTTTCCCTCTGTCACTTACGTTCATTTTTTTTCCCTTTAAACACAAAATCCTGGGAACCCCTAAGCTAGTGACTCCCACCCCAACTCTATTAGCCTCGCCAACCTGGCTACCCAAACTGGAAGTTTAAAATAGTTACTAACAGCCAAGGTTGTCTAGCAGCCTACAGCCTGATGATATCTAAAATAAACGGAGGGGAAACAGATGAACTCATGTGTAGACTTGTTGAGAAAAAATAAAAAATAAAAATAAGTAACAGAGGGAAAATGAGATCTAGAAAATGTGTAAGATCGTATGCTCCTGATCACTCAGCCAATGAGAAAGGGAAAAAGCAGGGAAAGGTGTTGTATGGTTTCTAAAAATTGCTCTCTGCTTTCAGTAGGTGTGCCTGTCATTCCGAGTTGACATTACAAATTTGCAAGGAAATAAGACAAATGGTTCTGCTTTTGCTACCCAGAGTCTCGGGGATTTTATGAAGTGATGGTCACCATTTCTCAAAGCAAGGACCCACAACTGGCATGTGGGTTCCCTAGGAGTCCGTGGTGTTTGGGACATTCCAAGGACCATTTGTGTTCCTTTGCTGCTTTTTGGTTAGCAGGTACTTGAGTCCTGAGGGTTCCTTACATTGCCCTCAATGCCAGTGACCCGAAACATAACTCTTAGGTACTTACTGGAGTGAATACTCTTTCTCTCTTTCTCAAAATGGATTTTTACAATCTCATTGTTGTAATCTATATTTGATACAATCTGTGGTTTCTTTCTGTGATGACTAATTGACAGACTTTTCCAGACTATTGTTAATAGGCTAATCATGGTCCTGAGAATCTGCCAGCAAGGGTAAGTGGTATATCTCTGATTACTGGCCTTCCAGGTCAAGGCAAATCCTATTCAGCCACCTTACTGCCCTTAGCAGCATCACAATGCCAATGAGGGCTGAGTTCCTACTGCCCCCATAAATGCTGACCCAGCTGTCGAGCTTATTTTCAGAGAAAGAATTCATGACAAAAATTCTGGCATATTTGATAGGTTTGAGAACCTGTCAACAGACCAGCAAAAAAGGGTTTTCCTGACTAAAACAGTTCAAGCTTGAATTCCCAAGAGGACTGAAGCACAACTCCAGTGAGAGCCTGGGAGGAGGAGGCTTGTGTCTCACAATCAGAGAGCTGAAGGTCAAAGCTAACTGGAGAAAATACTGTCCCACTTTGAGAGAATTAGTCCCACTTAGATTCAGCTACTCAGAGTATACAAGATGTTCAATACAAATGTAATTTGAAGTTTTTCTCATGATACATTATATGAAAATAAAAATTGTATTCAGATTACTTGCTTACACCAAAGACCTTTGGGCTCGTAATCAGTACAGCACAAGAGTTTACATAGTCAGCTTGAATTTTCAACAATATTCACCCATTCTGTGACTTTTCCAGAATTTACCAGCAACTTCAATTACCTCAGATAAAGCTTCAGCACAAAGGGAGATTTTAAAGTAAACTGTCATAGCTTAGGGATAGCTTTTCTAACAAAAAATTCAGGAATTCCTGTGTTTGATGAGCAGGTGCATGAAACAGGAAAATAATCAAGACAACTTAAACAGAAAAATTCAAAGAAAGAGAGGCCAAAACTCTGGATTACAATTCTAACCCAAGCACATGTAAATAGATCCATTCTTATCACCCTGCACAAAACTAAAGTCCAAGTGGATCAAAGAGCTCAACATAAAACCAGACACATTAAACCGGTTAGAAGAAAAAGTGGGGAAGACCGGAGAACTCATTGGCATAGAAGACAACTTCCTGAACAGAACACCAACAGCACAGGCTCTAAGAGCAAAAATAAATAAATGAGACCACATGAAACTGAAAAACTTCTGTAAAGCAAAGGGCACTGTCATCAAAACAAAACGAATGCCTACAGATTTGGAAAGAATCTTCACCAACCCTCTGTCTGACAGAGGGCTAATATCCAGTATATATGAAGAACTAAAGTGCTTTGAGAACCTTATACCTAGATATTCATCTATCTATCCATCCAATCACCCACCCATCTATTTTTCCATTTGTCCTCTCTCCCTCCCTTCTTTTCTTTTTTCCTATTTCTTTTTTCTTTTCTTTTTCTTTTTTTTCTGAAACAGAGTCTCTAGTAGACTAAGTTGGTCTCAAACTTGCTGTGTAGCTGAGGACATCCTTGAACTTCTGTTCCTCTAATTCCAACTTTCCTGAATGAAGGGATTTCAGGAATATACTGCCAAGCCTGGTTTATACCGTCTCTGCACTAAACACTAGGATTCATCTTGCTAAGAAAACCAAACTAGCATTTTTAATTTTTAATTTTATTTTTATTAATTATAGTTTATTCACTTTGTTTCCCAGCTGTAGCCTCCTCCTCCATCCCCTCGCAAACCTACCCTCCCTCCCTCTTCTTCTCCCATGCCCCTCCCTCAGCCCAATGATAGGGGAGGTCCTCCTCTCCTTCCATCTGACTCTAGTCCATCAGGTCTCATCAGGACTGGCTTCATTGTCTTCCTCTGTGGAGTGGTAAGGCTGCTCCCCCCTCAGGTGGAGATGATCATAGAGCTAGCCCATGAGTTCATGGCATGGTATATACTCACTTAGAAATGGATATTAGACATATAATATAGGATAATCATACTAAAATCTGACACCTAAAGAAGCTAATCAAGAAGGAGGACCCAGGTAAGATGCTCAGTCTTTATTCAGAAAGGCAAAGGAGATGGACTTCAGAACATGGTGAAAACAGGGAACAGGAAAGGAGCCTATCACAGAGAGCCTCTGAAAGACTCTACCCAGCAAGGTATCAAAGCATATCCCAAACATTTGCAGAGCCCAGAGAATCATATGAAAGAAGGGGGAGACAGAAAGACCTGGAGGGAACAGGAGCTCCATAAGGAGAGCAACAGAACCAAAAAATCTGGGCACAGGGGTCTTTATGAGACTGATACTCCAAATACAGACCATGCATGAATATAACCTAGGACCCCTGCACAGATGTAGCCCATGGCAGCTCAGTGTCCAAGATGAGTGTCTGCAATAATACAAAGTGGGCACAGGGTCTTTTCTGAGACTGGCATTCAACCTAGGACCATGTATGGATATAACCTAGAACTTCCGCTCAGATGTAGCCTGTGGTAGCTCAGTAACCAATTGGTTTCCCAAAGTGAGGGGAACAAGGACTATTTCTAACAGGAACTCAATGACTGGCTCTTTGGCCTCCCCACCCCCCAAGGGAGGAGCAGTCCTGTTAGGCCACAGAGGAGGGCTTTGCAGCCAGTCCTGAAGATACCTGATAAAACAGGATCAGATGAATGGGGAGGAGGTCCCCCCCTATTAGTGGACTTATAAAGGGGCACGGTGGAGGGAGGGAGGGCCTGGGAGGGAATGAGGGATCAGGACACGGCTGGGATACAGAGTTAATAAAATGTAACTGATAAGAAAAAAAATAAAATAAAAAAATTAAAAATAATAATAATAATACAAAGTAGCTTCTTTTAATGAGGATTTTCTGCACTAATTTTCAGCATACATATATGAACGGGCTTAATATTTATAGTGTAATTAAACTGTATACAAATTACAAAGGTCATATCAAAATCATGTTAGAGGACTTCCATAGTCAGTTTTTTTATACATGAATTCATTGTATGTATTGGGCTTGTTCTTTCTCACTCTGCTTTGTGTGTGTGAGGAGAGAGAGAGAGAAAGAGACCCAGAGAGAGAGAGAGAGAGAGAGAGAGAGAGAGAGAGAGAGAACACCAGAGAGACAGAGACAGGGAGAGAGAGAGCATTTGGGTACCAGAGGACAACCTGAAGTGCTGTTTTGCAGGAGTTATCTACTCACTCTGCCAGTAGCCTAACACGACCCAAGGACTTTCCCATCTCTGTCCCTGACAGCTTGTAACATCACACCCAGCTCCTTTAACCCATTTTTCCATCCAGTATGGAAGCTAGGTACCCAATGTGTCCTCATTCTTGCATTGCAAGCACTGTATCAACTAAACCATCTCCTTAGTTTCATGTTGGGAACATTCTGAATTAATTTCGTTCCATTCTATGTCTGATGCAAATAAGACAAAGAAGGTATGTCAAGCCATCTGGGGAATCGCACACAATATTGTAAACATGAATGAATCACCATGATGGAATGGTATGTAATAAAGGGAAGTGTTGCTGTTCTTACAGTTCATTACTCTAACAGGGCCTTGTGAGAGTAAAACAATAAGATGTAAATAACTATTAAGTGATAGGAAGAATGGAGTAGGACACTGTGAGGCAAACTGGGAGACAAGACTTCAAATGAAAGTAACAATGTGGATAGTCTTGAGAAGTGGACACTCTTAGGCATGGACAAAGGTTTCATTAAGGAGGAAATTGTTCATAAGTAATTTTTCACATATCACCGGAAGGAAAGGGATGACTGGGGCAAGGCTGACAGTACGAAAGCAGCCCTTGTGGAAAGGGCATCATGCAGTTTTTAGCTGTGTCTCTGGTTTACTCCATTCGCAGTATTCTTGTCAGATGTAGCATGAAGGTGCTCAGGAAAGCCATTCATTTGAGTGTCAAAATTGGAGCAGAAAGCTGCAATTTTTTTTTTCTTTTGTAACAGTAGATACGGATTTTCCTGAAAACACACGCCATCAGCCTGGGAGATGGTATGCTCAGAAACATGCTTGTTCAGAAAGTATGAGAACCTGAGTTCAGCTCTTCCATTCCCATTTAAAAAGCCAGTTGAAAGGTTAAGGTGACTCAATGGATACAAGGATTTCTTTTCACAAGAAAAAGGTTCCAGGTCTCCAGAAACCACCGTAAAAAATAATGAAAGGGAATATAGCCATTTTTATGTCTGTTATTACAGTCTTGTGGAGTTCAGAGATAGGAGGGTCAAAAAAGATTACTTGAAGTCGGTCTAATGCCATGCTCGGTAAAAGACTCTTTCTCAGGGGACCAAGACAGTGATGGAACAGGATGCTTGAATTCACACTCATAAGTGAGCATGTACTCCCATGCACATCTACCACACAGATACACTGCACTACACATACTCACAAGCGCGCGCGCACACACACACACACACACACACACCATACATACACAGAACACAAAAATAAAAAATAAAAGATTTCCATGATTTCATCTTTTGGATACATCCTATGGTCTTCATGACTCTGCCTGGATGCTTAGGATTGTAGCCAGTGGGTCAATATATACATCGTTGAAGTGACCACTTCAACAGGGACAGAAGGTAAATCATGTTGTCAGGCAAGGCTCTGGCCTCAGTGTGGAAACTGGCTGCAGAATGGCTGGTTTCTTTTAAGTCACCATTGTTATCATAAGGCAAGCAGAGCTTCAGAGCTAAGCGCAGATCTCATCCATGAGGCATTTATTAGTCAGGACAGACTGGCTCCTGTGGGTATTCTTCCTCCTCCACAGATTTACCTATACAGACTTGGTTTCTTCAACTTCCAGAGTTATAAACAGTGTTTAGTTTTGGTTTGGGGTGTTTATGTTGTGTATCTGTGTGTCTATGTGTGTGGTGTGGTGTGATGTGTGTATACATGTGTGTACCTGTTTGTATACATTAATGGAGCACCTGTATGCATACTGTATGTGAAAGTTAGAGGACATAACGTTGGGTATTGTTCCTCAGGTTCTATCTACCTTGAGATTTTGAGACATGATCTCTCACTAGACTGGAGTTCACAAGGAGGCTAGTCGATATGCTGACTAGCAGCCCAAGGGTTCTGCATGACTACACCTCCACTCCATGGAGGAACCTGCTCACCATTTTTCTAAACTTGGGTTCTAGGGATACAATTCAGGTCCTCCTATTTTCAGGGCAACACTTACTGACTGTTCTCTCCCAGCCATAAACATTCCTATGCCAGCTTCTGACAGTCCACATTTTTTTCAAAGTTGTAACTCTTACTTTATTGTTTTACTTTCTTTTTTAATTTTTAATTATACTTCATTTACTTTGTATACCCCCTCTAGTTGCCCCCTCCTCCCCTTTCAAACCCTTCCCTTCTCCCCCTTCTCCACACACTCCCCTCCCCAAGTCCACTGGTAGTGGAGGGTTTCTTTTTCTTCCTTCTGATCCTAGTCTGTTAAGTCTCATCAGGAGTGGCTGCATTGCCTTTCTCTGTGGCCTGGTAAGGCTGCTCCCCCCTCAGGGGGAGGTGATCAAAGAGCAGGCCAATCAGTTCATGTCAGAAGCAGTCCCTGTTTCCATCACTATGACAGTTCACATTTTTACAGGACATGGTTTGTCTCCTGCACCTCCATAGCCCAAAGACAGCAGGGAAAAACATTGGACTAACATATCAATTCAGATTCTCAATCAATTAGAAACATTTAAAGAAGCCATGGGTTAAGACAGAAGTCCTTAGTGTTTTTGTGTACCACACTTCAGTTACCTTATGGATCTGCACATTTATCCTCTCAGGTTTTTCAGTCATTTCTAAGAGGAAGACCCCTCACTGGTCTTCTGGACTTCTGTCTTCTCCTCTTCTCAGTGAAGGAATTACAATGATCTGGCAAGAATGTCCGGCTCTGGTTACTCAGTGCCAGATTTACTGAGTGGAATCTGGGTCCTCCATGTCTCATATATGACCACTGTCCTCCTGTCCCATACACCCACAAGGCTGGCCTGGCTGTGTTCAAGGCCTCCTAGCAATCCCACGATAGCGCTCTACTAACCTTAGTATCCCAAGTTTGAAATTTAAAACTTCCATGACTTCTGCTACTTTTGAAAAATTACTCTGAATCTTAAGAACAACTGCAAAGAAGGCAGCTGTAGCAGAGATGATGATAGGGGATTTATTTGGGGAAAGAGAACATGACTTTGGCTTAGAAAGTGATGAATTTTGGATGCTATCACTAGGCAGTAATTAATCAGTTAGAAGCAAGGTCTTGTGTAGAGGGAGCAACCTGGGGTACAAAAAGAGGATTGTAATTCTTAATGAGTCTGGGGAGCCTGAAGATCATTATGCTTTATCAGAATTTATAATGCTTTTTTAAAATTAATTAGCTTCCCATACATAAAGAAATTCAAATAGAAGCCCGAGAGAAGATTTAATGTAATTTCAAGTCTCTAGACGGTTTTATGAAAGGTGTCAAAATTCTTTAGGACTGGCATTGTAAAATCCCAATCACCCTTCTCTAACATACCAAAAAAGATGTATACCTGAATAGAAAGGAAAGAATAAGGAACATGTGACCTAAATATCTAATGAACAGAGATTATTTAAGGGTTAATCACATCCCAAACACTACTTCTAGGAATTGCAACCATAAAGCAAGGAAAATTATTGTTTCTATTTTTATAAAGGACTTAAGATTACCCAAAGTAAGCCAGCATCTTTTTTTCCAGAACACTTTTTGCAATTTGCTAATAACCGTTTAGGAAGATCAGTTCAAGAGAGCAGGATTTTCAAGTAAGTGTCAAGTGAAGGGCTGCCAAAAGAGAGGGCAGAGTTAAATCCTTTAAAGATCTTTCCTTTGTAGCTGAATGTCTTTTCCCAAGGACCTCCCCTAGCAGTGGACTTGGAAAGGAGAAGATGAGGGAGGGAAGGTGGGATTGGGAGGGAATGAGGGAGGGGGCTACAGCTGGGATATAAAGTAAATAACCTGTGATTAATATAAAAAAAATAAAAATTAATAAAAAAGATTACCCAAGGTAACAAGTGGAGTTAATGTTAAAGTCAGTTGCCATTGTGTGTGTGTGTGTGTGTGTGTGTCTGTGTGTGTGTGTTTTAAGCACAGTTCATGTGTTGAATGTGGCCACATGTGATGTTAGAAAGTTTTCAAGGAGGCTCTGAAGACAGTTCAATCGGTAACGAACATACCACCCAAGTCTATGGACATGAACTCAATTCCAAGATCCTCTGCAAAAAGATAGGCATGGTGGTCCATGCCTATAATCCTAGCACAGACAAGGCCAGTGAATCCATGATGGTTGATCGACAATTACGCTAGCCTAATTTCTCAATATTTACTTATTTTCTATGTCAGAGAGGGATGTGCACCATGGGACAACTTTCGGGAGTTGGATCTCTCCTTCCACCATATGTTTCAAGGGTTCCATACAACAAATGTCATCAGGCTTTGTAGCAATAGTGTTTATCCACTGAGCCATCTTACTGTCCCTTGTTGAGGTCTGTGGGCAAGAGTCCAGGAAAGAAAGTTAAAACAAGGGAAGGTGATGAAAGAACAGGCAATCAAGTTCATTACAGAGACAGCCCCTGCTCCTCTTATTTGGGAACACACATGGAGACTGAACTTCCTATAGGCTACATCTGAACAGGGGTTCTAGGTTCTCTCCATGCATGGTCCTTGGTTGGTGCTGCAGTCTCTGCAGGCCCCCCGGGACCCAGATTTTTTTTAGATTTGTTGGTATCCTTGTGGAACCCCTACATGTTCTCTACATGTCCTTCTATCTCCCTCTTCTTCCATAAGATTCTTTGCTCTCTGCCCAAAGTTTGACGGTGAGTCTCAGCATTGGCTTTGATCCACTGGTGATTGGAACATCTCAGAAGACCTGTTTTAGGCTTCAGTCCTGTTTCCTCTCTTGCACCACTTCTGGTGTCTATTCTGTTTGCCATTCTGAATGGTATTTAGTCTGGTGATGTGGCCTTGTGGGGCAACAGAAGAAGAGAATCCAGGCAGTCCTGATGAGACTTGATAACCAAGGGTCAGATGGTAGGGGAGGAGAACTCTACCTTTCAGTGGATGGTAGGAAGGGGATAGGGCTGAAGAGGGAGAGAAGGTGGGACTGAGAAGAGATAAAGGAGGGAGCTACATCTGGATAAAAAATGAATAAATTGTAAAAACATAGTAATAGTAATGATAATAATAACTTTTTAATTATCAAAAAAAAAGAAAAATAGTGGGAGGAAGAGAAGGGTAGGGATGGAAGGGAAAAGGGGATGAGGGATGTGGATGGAAGGTAGGGAAAGAGAAGGGGAAGGAAGGAAGTTATAGGAGCAATGTTCACTGGGAATTTTGCTTGTGGAGTCTCAATTATATTACTGAATCAGGCAGTCAGGAGAATATGTGACATATATGGCAGGGTTTTTGTTAATGGGAACAATTTGGGGGCAAAGTGGATACAGTGATGGTAGAATGGGGTGCCTGAGGTGTCTAGTTTGGTTTGTAAACTTGACATGCCTGAGAACAGTAGCCTTCATGTACTCTGCCTGTGGGCATGTTCATGCGGCAATTTCTTGAGGGTGAATTCACAATAAAGGGCCACTTCCACTATGGACAGTGCTATCCTTGGGCAGTTGAGTCTGGGCTGTATAGGGAAGACAAGTGAAAATGAGCCAGGTAGTAAACCAGTAATTCCTGCATGCATTCTTCTTCAGTTTCTGCTTCAGGTTCTGGCCTTGAGCTGCTTCTTAGACTATCTTCCATGACATAAACTTATAAATTAAATAAACCATTTGCTGCCCCAAGTTTATTCAGCCAGTGTATCATATCAACAGGGGAGTGAACTAGAACAGACTGGCTGCAGAAGTCATGGTGAAGACTTGGGTTTTTATACAGAAAGACATGTGTAGGTTGTGGGAAACCAGTTCCAGCTATGAATACACAACTAGGAAGCTCACTCTGTCTTGAATAGTTCCCAAGGTGGCTAACACCCATTCATGGCCAGTTTTACAGAAAGAATTCTATTCCCTGAGATAAGTCACCAGATATAGGAGTACCTTCAATGGAGAGGGAAGGCCTGGGTTCCCTCAAAGTCAGAAGCATCTTGGATTGAACCAAGATTGTGCGCATCTTTCTACTTCAGAAAAAAATGGACCATGTTTTCTAGGGAAAGGTTAATTTGTTGGCATAGATTATGACTTTCATAAGTCATCCCTTAGTCCATCATTGGATAAAGCTAAAATGTTTCTCAAAGATACCTTTTGACCTGGCAGCTTATGGAGGAGATAGCTCTTGCAAACACAGGGAATTAGTTTGACTTCCAGAACCCATGTGAGAAGGCTAAGGGTGGTGGTATGTGCTTGTGAGCCCAGCACTGGGAGGGAGAGACAAGCAGATACCTGGGTTCACTGGCCCGCCAGCCTGGCCCACATGTCAAGCCACAGGCCAGGAGTACACCTTGTCTCACAGAGGCAAAATGGGCAGTACCTGTTGGGGGATAGCTGAAATTGACCTCTGGCCTTTAGATACATGCCCATACATGTACTGGTAATACTGCAGAGACACGTGAACCAGCATACACACATATATAATATCTGTAATCTAACTGAAACTCTAATCTTTTGGGTTGGCATACCCTATGAGTGAACAAAAGGTATAAAAAATTAGTGAGAAATAGCATGCTGGGTAAAATTTAAAGTATGGAGACACTTGAAAGACTAATAAAAATCCTCTAGCAAATAACCCCTCAATGGGTAAACATTCCTGCTGCCAAGATTTACGAACTGAGCTCAATCCTCAGGATCCACATGGTAAAATGAGAAAACAAACTCCTGAAAAGTTGTCCTCTGATATCCACATGTACACCATTGTGTGTCTGTGTGTGTGCATACTAAAATGTAAATGAAATTATTATATACAAAGAGATGGCATTATAAAAACATAAATAAGCTTTGTCAGTATTTTTCCATTGTGAAGTTTCTTAGCTAATAAGTAAGTAATTATAAACAAAAACCACAGAAGCATCCTAGGAGAGACAAAAGGTCCTCATTAAAGGATCAGGTACAGAGAGAATTGAAGGCCCCAGACTCACAGGCAGCAAAGTTCTGTTTTTGGATAGGCTGTCATGCTTCCCTCATAAATCATACTCTTTCTAAAAATGTCTTCTCATGATAAATACAGTCATTTCCCCTGTTAATCTCTTCCCTTCAGGACTCCATTTCTCTGACAAATACACATTAGCCTATAGTTTATGTAGGAACCATTAATATTTAATATTTTGTGTTTTCATTCCCAGAAATCTTTTTTTTGATATTTTTTATTAATTATTCACTTTATATCTCTCTTCTCCTCCTAGTCACACCCTCCTTCTCTTTTTCTCCCTATTCCTTTTACCCTAAACCTCAAAAATGACAAGCCCTCTTCCCTTACCAACTAACTCCAGTCTATCATGTCTCTTCAGGACTATTGCATCCACTTCCTCTGCGACCTGGAAAGGCCACCTCACCAAAGGAAATTATCAAAGAGCAGACAAAAGAGTGCATGTCAAAGAAAGCCCCTAGTTCCCTTACTAGGTGACCCACATGGATACTGAGCTGCCCATTGGCTACATCTGAGTAGAGGGCTTATTCCCAGAAATCTTAATTCAGTGTGTATCTCATTGTGGAAGCAAGTGCATTCACAGGAAGCACTTCAAAGTTTTCTGAGGCACGAGCTGTTTTGACCCCGCTTTCATGAACAACACTAGTATGTCACAAGTGAGGTCCTTCTATGTCCCAAAACAGTAATTCATTGAAATGTAGTGATCATTTTAATTGCCAACATGAAAGCAAGAAATCATCTGTGAAGGGAGTCTCAGAAATTGATTGTCTAGATTAAGTTGGCCTGTAGGCCTGTCTGTGGGAGGACACACCCACTCTGCATGACAAC
>REGO01000381.1:282939-477084 GCA_010120015.1 Rhombomys opimus | reverse complement strand
GTGTGTGTTTGTGTGTGTGTGTTTTCATGTGTGTATGTGTGCATATGTATGTGTGCATGTCTCTTTATATGTGTGTGATTGCTTATATTCTCATGTTCATGTGTGTGTGTGGTGAATACCTATACCTAGGAGAAGTCTACATTATTTTTTTGCAGTAGGGACTCCCACTAGCCTCAAACTCTCCCATTATGTTAGACTTCTGGCCAACAAGCTCCCAGAATTCTCCTGTTTCAAACTTCACAACACTAGTATTACAAACACAAGTCATCACATCTGGTTTATGTAAGTGGGTTCTAGGACTCACTGCAGAGTCCATTCTTTCATGGCAAATACTTTATTGGAGTGAGGTATCATCCCAGGCCATAAGAGCTGACCATGGGAGAAAGTGAATGTATCTAAGGCCCAGATTTATAATGGTAATTGTAATAATGAAAAGGATGCCTGGTTATTTCTTGTAATACATTACACTATTTACAGAGCAAAACTTTAAGAACTAAAAGCTGCATTAACTCCCTTATGTATATAGGAATATATGTATATTTATACATATATAATATATATATATATATATATATATATATATTATAGAAAAGCCAGTAAGCACAGACTTTAGGTTTCTGTTAGCCATTGGTTTCGTGATCATTTTGAACATATGCCAGCTGCAGTATCAGAATCTACTGTAAACAAAGACTTGTGATCCTTCTGACCCTAATTTCTGAGTGCTGAGATTTCAGTCATGCGCCACCACATGCTATGAGTCAAACGCAGGGCTTTCTCTGCATGTTAGATAAGTCCTCTATTAACCCAGCTACCGCTCCAGTATCAGAATTGTGTTGAATTTGCCTAATAATCCACTGCCTTTCCCCTGGAGGCACCATCATTTGTTTGCCCTAGTCTTTTAATATGTAAGTAACAAGAAATTAGCATCCTAAATCATATTTATGCTGAGGATCTCAGAGAAGAGCGCTATAGGTTGTTTCCCATGGATGTGGGTTTGGAGGGAACACACTATATATGTTTAATACCAGAGTCAGTCTCTGTTATTTTTTTCCTCATGGAAAAAAAAGTTTTGCTCAGATTCTGAGAAATTTCTTGAAATTTTGCAAGCTTGTGCTCAAATGCCATCTCTTTGGATTGAGCCCTCCGTCTGAACATGTGCAAGCTGTAATGGATTCATTTTGTTTCCAGGGTCATGAATACTTAAAAAGAAAAAAATAAAAGACACATGTTTACACAAATGCTAGCTGGGATATAAACTGATCCATTGTTTACTGGGTGCATTTAAACTGAATTCATGAATACATTCTTCATGTTGAGATCAGAGATAAAATGTGTTCTGTCAGTGTCTTTTGTCCTCAAATAATTTTATATAAGACACATGTTGGACATGGGGGCCAGTGAGAGATATTACTCTTCTTTCTTTATTTTCTACATTCCCTATAGTTTTTAACATTAGAGCTGTGCTCTGTTTGACACTCATTGCTTCTAAATTCACGAAGAAATTTTTGTTGAAGAACTGAGTCCAGTGGTGGTTGCAAGAGCAGAAGGCAGATATGAAGGGATGGGGAATTTGTGTGCGTGATGTGAAATTCACAAAGAATCTATAAAATGTTAAAGAATAAGTTGTTCCATATACCTTTGGCTTTTGTGGCTCTTAAAATATGTTTCACGTTGGAAGAGATGACCCATCAACCACCAGTTTTTGCTGAGCAAGAAGAATGTAAAGCCAATTTTCTGGTACCCCTTTAAAAATCTGGTTTGGCAACATATCCATCTATAACCCTGTGTTTTGTGGGGAGAGAGACAGAACAATTACTGAGGTTTGTTGCCTACCCACTGGGCTCAAGATTTAGTAAAGAAACCTGGTCTCAAGGAATAAGGTGCTTAGTAATAGAATAGGACACCCAATGTCTTTCTCTGGCTTCTGTGGTTGCACACACACACATACACACTCACACACACACACACACACACACACAGGCACAATCAACAGCCATCTCTATAAAGCAACAATAACAACATTTTGCCCAGGACTATCACAGTGTAAAGTAAAGTCTCGTTTGGCTGAATAAAAATACCAGGCTTATTTTTGAGAAATTATGTAGCATGGAAAATTGAGAAAAAACAAAAACAAAACAAACAAACAAACAACAAAAAAAAACACGAGCAACATACCAACATTTCCTGATGGCAGACAGCAAAAAACACCACTTTCAGGAAAAACTGGCAGTCACCATATGAGGCCTGCAGCCCAAACACAAGAATGTAGACATTGGTAGCAGTCACTGGAGAAGCAGCTAATAATAGGCTTCCTACAGCTGTGGCAGTCTGCAGCTAAGTGGGCAATTTACAATTTGGGGAAATACTAGAGCCCACAGGCAAAAATAGAAGATCAACCCCTGAACCAAGCCAGTTAATGTCTGATGTCATAGAAATATTACAGTGATGCTATGCTTTTCACAGGATACATGTCAGGCAGTGGGTTGAGATGCAAGGCGGCCACAAAAGCATCTAAGAGATTACAATGTGATGTCAATATAAGTAATGTCAGAATGTGAAATAAGTATTGCTATGTGGAAAGGATGTACTGACAGTTAAGAGAGCTAAGAAATAGTAGAACAATGTAGACAATGAGGAAAATTCTAGAAGCATGCTGAAATGTGTATGTGGGGGAGAGGGGTGCATGCACATGTGTACACATATACACTGCAGCCACGTGTGTTCTTTCTCTCTCTCTCTCTCTCTCTCTCTCTCTCTCTGTGTGTGTGTGTGTGTGTGTGTGTGTGTGTGTTTGTGTGTGTGTGATTTGATAAGAGGTATAAAGGTATTAAGGCTGAGTGGATGCCCTAACCCCTCCAGTGGAAGTCTTGCCTAGTTACAGGAAATGGCTTGGTCAGGTTCCATATCCCAAATGCTAGGAGTCTTAACAAGGGTCACACTCATAGATTCCTGGGAGTTTCCCTTTATCTAGGTTTCTAGCTAGTCCTAGTGGTCTCTAATCCAGTTGTCTTGCCCAGGACTCTCTCCCATCATCCTTGCCCTCCTCATAGCTCTGTTCCCATATCTACCCCTTCCCCCAACCCAGTTCCCTCTTTTCATCCACCCTAGATGTCTAATCTATTTCCTCATTCTCAGTGAGATTTAACCATCTCTCCATTGGTTCCTCCTTATTTCTTAGACCCACAAATTGCCCTACCTACAAGTTGTGCTGGGGTAAAAGAAAACAAACAAACAAAAAAGATGGAACAGAATTTGACGGAACGGTCAAGCAAAGACTGGCCTAGCTTGAGAGCCATGCTTAAGAGGGAGCGCAGCCCTGACACTATTAATTTTATTCTGTTATACTTGCAGACAGGGGCCTAGCATAACTGTAATCAGAGAGGCTTCATCCAGCAACTAATGGAAACTGATGCAGAGAACCACAGCCAAAACTTATGTGAAACTTGTGGAAGCCTCTGGAAGTGGATGAGAAAGGATTAAGGAGCCAGAGGGGTCAAGGACACCACATGAACATTTACAGAATCAACTAACCTGGCTCCGTAGGGTCTATTGGAGAACTGCCAAACAAAGAGCAAGAGCAGGATGGATCAAGGCCCTCTATATATATGTAAACAGCTGTGCAGCTGGGTCTTCATGTGGGATTTCTAAAGGTGGAGCAGAGGTTGACTCTGCATTTCCTGCTTTTGGATCCTTTTCTCTTAACTGAGCTGCCTTGTCTAGCCTTAATAAAAGAAGATAAGATACTTTTGTGGGTGGTTTAGTGTCCCCCTCCTTCCACTGGAAGACCGGCCTGGCTAGGAGGTAGCCATTTCAGTCTCCATGTGCCCCCCAGCTAGAAGTCTTAGCTAGAGTCACCCCCGTATGCTCCTAGGAGCCTACTTTGTCATAGTTCTCCTTCTTGTCTCAGAGATATCCTCCTAATTAAGTTTGTCTTTTCTCTCCCAGGCCCCTCATCTTCCTGTTCTTCCCACATCTGATCCCCACCATCACTTCCCTCCCCACACCCTCTCCTACCCAGATCCCTTTCTTCATTAACTTTTGACATCCATCTCTGAGTAGGATTTAGGTATCCTCCCTTTGGTACTCCTTTTTACTTAGCTTCTTTGGGTCTATGGATTGAAGCATGGTTATCATTTACTTTACAGATAATATCCACTTATATGTGAGTACATATGATGTTTGTCTTTCTGAGCCTGGGTTACCTCACTCAGGATGATCATTTTTTTTTCATGCCATCCCTTTGTCTGCAACTTTCATGATGCCATTGTGTCTAATAGCTGAGTAGTAGTCTATTGTATAAATGTACATTTTCTCTGTCTATTCTTTCAGGGAAATCTGGGTTGCAATTTCTGGCTATTAAAAATAAAGTTGCTATGAACAAAGTTGAACTACAAGTGTTCTTGTAGTATACTAGAACACCTTTTGAATATATTCCCAGGAGTGGTATAGCTGGGTCATGATTTAGAACTATTCTCAATTTTCTGAGAAATTGCCAGATTGATTTCCAAAGTGATTCTAAAAGTTTTCACTCTCACGAGCAATAGAAGAGTGTTACTCTTGCTCCACATCCTCACAATCATGTACTGTCACTGAAGTTTCTGATCTTAGCCATTCTGATGGGTGTAAAATGGTATCTCAGAGTCGTTTTGAGTTACATTTCTCTGATGACTAAGGACCTTGAACATTTCTTTAAGTGCTTTCAGCCATTAGGATTTCCTCTATTGAGTATTCTGTGTTTAGTTCTGTACCCATTTATAATTGTATTATTATTCTACCTACAGGATGTGCAGAGATAAAATGAGGAAATGGCTAACCAATGTGTGGCCCAACCTGAATCCCACCCTATGGAAAATGGTTAACCCCTGATACTATTAATTTGCTTACAGACAGGAGCCTAACATGACTGTCCTCTGAGAGGTTACACCCTGAAGATCAAAACAGATGCCAATACCCACAACCAAACATTAGGCAGAGCCCAGGGAGTCTTGTAGAGGAGTGAGGGGAAGAATGCAAGGTCAGGAAAACCAAAGATATCAACTAACCTGAGCCCACAGCAGCTTACAGAAACTGAAGCATCTAGACCCAAGAATGTAACTTATGGGCAGCCTGGTCTTTATATGGGTGTCCTAGCAAGTGATGAGGGCCCATATCTGACGCAGACTCAGTTGCCTGCTTTTGCATCACTTTCACCTATCTCAGATGCCTTGTCTTGTCTCACTGGAAGAGGATGCATTTAGTCCTGATGTGATTTGCTAGGCTGAGGTGGGTTTGTAAGTGTTAACTCCCTTTTTCTGAAGAGAAGGGGAAGGAATAAGGTGGAAAAGGGTGAAATTGGGGGAACAGGAGGAGAGGAGGGAGGGGACTGTAAAATCATGATGTAAAATTAATAAATGAATAAATTTAATAATAAAAAAGAATGGCAAAAATGTTGTGATGTGTCTAGCCTTACTGAAACTTGATATGCCAAGGCTGGTTGATATCCAAGGGAGGCCTCCCCTTTTCTGAGGAGGAAGAGGGAAGGGCAGCTATGGGGGAGGTAAGGTAAGAGGGAGGGTCTGGTAGGAGAAGAGGGGGAAAAACAGCTATCAGGATGTAAAGTAAATAAATAACTTAATTAATAAAGAAAGAATAGAAAAGGAAAAATAGGAATTGAGATAAAATGGAAATACTCAGAACTAGTGAGTAAAATCTACTGTTAACTAGGTCTCAGGAAAGGGACCCGTGATAAAAGTCCCTGTCATGCAAGCCTGACTACTTGTGCTCAGATGCCTAAAATCCTTATTAGACATCTGGACACAGTGGTGCACACACCTGTCATCCTGTGTTCCTAGGAGAAGATGGGAGGCAGAGACAGGAGAATCCTAGTAGTTCCTGGGTGAGCTAGCCTGGAGTAAGGAATAGTGAACAATCAGGAACCTTGTCTTAAGTACTGTGCTAGGTAAAGACTGATGCTCATGACTATCAAGGTTATGTCTGATCTCATGTGAAATATGTCAGGCACACACATGAACATGTACACACATGCATACATACAGACCACAACCTTTCACACACAGTTTAGAAATCCGCTCTGAGTGGAACCAAAAGGAAGAAGTGATTCAAGGTTTTCCTAGCAGTGTGCACACTCTTATAGCAGGATTTGCCACTAGAGCTTGTGAGAAAAATCTGAGAAATACATAATAAGGAAAGATTTTTCTTTCGCTTCTTACTCGTTTAAAGTTTCTTTCGTATATTATTTACTGTATCCTTTGATAAAATAACCTGGGAAAGTAGGAGAATCTAGTAACATTCAAAAGCTATAGCGGATACACCTGAATAAAGAGTCTGCACTCACTGAGTGCTCACCATGTGGCTGGCAGTGCTCTGCTGTATTTAGCACTATATCTTACCTAAAACTACAATTTTCGCCAAAAAAAAATCTAATGACTATAGTAAGACTATACAGCTAAGAAGTATAGTGGAAAGAATCACCACCTGTGTTAGTGCTTCCTTTTAAAGAACAAAGTGAAGACCTAAGATTCTGCGAGAAATTATAGGAGACCTGAATAGTCTTTGTTATTCTGTTTCAAATTCATCTTTATAATCATAACATTAATCACAACAATGAAATGGTGCATTTGTCTTGATTTAATAAATCCCACCAGGCTTTTCACATAGAGTAGTATGAATTACTCAGTGCTTTAACAAAACACCTGACAAAATCAATATGAAGAAAGGTTTGTGTCGGGACATACATTGAGGATAGAGCCCATAATGTCAGGGAAGCCATGGAAGCAGAGCAGGAGACAGCTGCCCACAGCATGTTCACACTAGGAAAGCAATGGGGGCTGAGATCTGGTAGACATCTTACCTTCTTACTTTGTTCATTTAGGACCCCAGCCCATGGGATGGTATCAACCACATTTAGAATGGCTCTTTTTAGTTATCCAGGTCTTGAAGTTTGCTCACAGACCCACCAGGAGGTTTGTCTTTTAGGTACTTGCAGATCTTGTCAACTTGACTACCAACACCAATCATCACACAGTATGTTTATTTTATCCAACATTTCTCTAAGGCGTACACCTCTGTGTAATTTACAGATAAGGGAAAAGGCTCAGACAGCTGAAGCAAATAACTAACACACAGCTAAAAATAACCAAGAAGCTCTGTTAATATTTATTGAACTTCCTGACCCCTTCTACTATTTTTTTGCAATTATAAAGCTAGAGTTACATTGCTTTGACTGTAAAGTTTTAGAATGAAGCATTCTCTCTCTTTTCCTTCCCTGTCTTACTCCAAGAAGATGATTGAGAGAACAGATGGTTTCTTTGGTTTCTTTTTGGTAAGTACACTCTGAGTGTCTGGGGTGTGTGGGGTGTGTGTGTGTGTGTCTGTGTGTGTGTGTGTGTGTGTGTGTGTGTGTGCTCCAGCTAGGTCCTCTAAAAGACCATTTCAATCCACTTTCAAAACATAGTTAAAAGTAGAGTTGAGTGCCAGAAAAAGTACCTTTTTCATAAGCTAAAGCAATCCGTCTTATCTGAACTAAAGAATATAAATGAAAACTGGAAGTCCAGATCAAGGACCGGGAAAACTAAAAATATCTCAGAAACGAGCTCCTTTGCTGCTTAATTTTTGATGATAGCTATTAATAATCATGTCTCAAATTTAGAGGACAAGAAAAATGTTTATGTAGAAGGTACACACAATTGAAAGTTATAAAATAAAGATTTCTCATGTAGAAAACTATTTCTCAAAAACAATATATAAAATCAATTGGGAAAAAGTTGAAAATAAAAGATCCCGGTTTTGTTTTGCATGGTACATGTGTGTGTGCGTGCACATGTTTTTTACAAGTGACATGTGTGCATGTGTGTATTGATGTGACACAGTCCATGTGTGTGCACAGGTGGCTGTGTGTGCAGGTGACTGTGTGTATGTGAGTGTGTGAAGGTGACTGTATGAATGTGTGTACAGGGACTGTGTGTGTGCACGTATCTCATATATGTGGAGGCCAGAAGTTGTGCTCTACCTTATTTTGTGAGACGCAGTATCTCACAGAACCTGAAGCTCGCCCTTTCAGCTAGGCAGCTTCCGGTATCCTGCTGTCTTCACTCTCTCAGAACTGAGATTACATGAATCTTCTGTACCTGTCACTTCATTCATTCATTCATTCACTCATTTTGACGTGGGCACTTTAGAAGGCACATTGGGTGTTTAGGTTTAAAAAGGAAGGACTTTGCTAACTGAACCATCTCTTCACTAGCCCCCACAAGCTGTGTATCGTTTGACCTCCCTCAAATTCCATGAGTTTTGCATGCAGTTCAATGATGTATTTCCTAAGGCCTACCTTCATCATGTAATGTACCTGATCTTGGTTGTCAAGTCGACACTTGGAAAGAGACAATCTCAACTGAGGAAATGCCCCCATCAGGTTGCCCTTTGGGCATCTTCTTAATTGATAACTGATATTAGAGAATATAATTTACCCTGGATGTTGCCATCGTCTTGGCAGATGGGCCTAAGATATATAGGAAAAATGGCTGAGTAGGAGCTGGAACAAGCAAGCCGGTAAGTAGCTTTTCTTTCTGGTCTCTGGTTCAGTTTCTGCCTCTGGTTCCTGCCATGAGCTTCCTCCAGTTCCTGCCTCAGCTTCCTTCAAGACAGACTGCCCCTGAATGTCACATAAACCCTCTCTTTGAAGTTCTTTTTAGTGAGTGTTTCATCATAGCAACAAAAAGTAAACTAGAATACCATTTCACATCTTTGTCTCTGGTCTTTTTTCCTGGTCTTTCACATATCACAGCCATGGATGCCTTGACCATGATATTATGCCTTGACAAGTGCCTTCCATTTTTAATTTGCTTTCCAGAAGGTCAGGTGTGTCCTCCTTCATGGCATATATCTTTATTCTCTTGTGAAATCTTTTATCTTTCTGCTCGAATTTTAGGTTTTGTGCTTCTGCTGAATGTGCACGTAAATATTACTTCCTCCATAATATTGTTCTGGTTCATTCAATCTATTCCCATTTTCATATTTTCTAGACTTTCTATGTAAGTGATTTCCAACTCTTCTGGGATCATAACACTCACTAATTACATACAGACATCAGCATAGGTGGCAGATCATTGATAATAGAAACAAGACCACTGCCAGCCATGCAGAACCCTCTTTTAGCACCCAGAGCTGAGAGATTTGATGGCTTGAAAATAATCCCCTCTGTGCCACGTGGTAAGAGGGTCAAAGACTCTAATCAGGGGCCTGAACCTACATATGTAGAATTTGTAAATTATACATGAATTATAACTGTGAGAGAATTGAGGAGGAGGAAAAGCAACCTGGCATTTTCACAGAACCATTTGATGTGATCACTGAAATAACAATTAGAATGGGAATATAGCATTTCCCATTTATACTATACTATACTATACTATAGTATATTTATACTATACTATACTATACTGTACTATAATTTGACATAGTATATTTTTTTTAACTTGATGCTTTGGTCATAAGACTTTGAACATAGCCAATTTCATAGAATTTACAAACCCAACAGTTTCCAAACCACACAGTCAACAAGGATTTCTACTCCCCCTTCCTGCTTTAAAATTCAGGCAAGCCTGATATGCTTGTTGGAGCATGGAATTTCCAGGTGTATGTGAAATCAGACATGTGATATTCAATCTTATTGTCAATTTCAATGTATCTAGACAAACCTCCTCTCATGTCTCTGAGGGAGTTTCTAGATTGGGTTAATTGGGCTGGGAAAATTCAAGCTAACTGTGATGCCAGCATCCCGTAGGAAGGAGAAACTGAGCTGAGTGGCAGAGTTCATCTCTTTCTACTACCTGACTACAGGTCCAATGTGGCCATCCTCTTCATGCACCTGCTTCCAGGCCTGTCCCACCATGAAGGACTATACTCACAAACTTAAGCCACAGCAAACATTTCCTTTCTTAAATTGTCTTTATCAGATATTTTCTTGAAGTAACAAGATGAGTGAGTAAAACAGATCAGGCATGCTCATCTGGGCTGTCTCTCACAAGAGACATGGCCCTGTAATCTGAGTCTTGTCATCTTTATGTGGTATCACTATAATATTGCTATAGGATGATCCAATATCAGATTTTGAAAATTATCTAGAGGTAGCTTATTTATAACATTAGGTCATTTTTAAGCATAATAACTTCTCTGACTCTCCTTGGTCTATTGTTGGTAGCACCTATAGACTGTCTGAGTACATAGGAAATGACTCCTCAAAGATGTGCAGGTTGCAGGCCTTGGGTGATGGCTCATCAGGTAAAGTGCTTTCCACAGAGGTATGTGGATGATATTTTGGATCCCAAGAACACACATAATATGTTGGCTTTCCTATAATCCCAGATTACAGGAGACAGAGAAAAGAAATCCTTAGACCAAGTTGAATAGTCAAATTAGCTACAGTGGTGCACTCTGGATACAATGAGAGACATTCCCTCACTGTGTAAGGTAGAGTAATAAAAGAAAACATCTGAGGTCTGACACATATACCCCTACATGTATGCACGTGACATCAACCATACAGAAATGACTGTGCATGTGCATATGTACACACACACACTACACTACATTAAATTACAATGCAATACATTCTACTACACTAAACAAACACACACACACACACACACACAGAGACCTGAATTTCCAATGGACTCAAGCATTTTTTCTTTTCCTCACCTCCCTTTGACTTGCTGTTTTGACCTGCTTAAAAAGAAAAAAAAATCATGTTATGAGACCTTTCCTTGTCATCTGTATTTTAGAAGACATTTTCATTTCTGCTTCTGTGCATGTTGTCAGGGTGGGTACTGACTGGAACAAATAAATATCCTCCAGCCAGGTTCAGTTCTGCAACCATCTCATCTTCTTGCAGCCATGGTTCCCTTTTGTTCAGCTTACATTTTTTCCAGAGTCAGTGTGCAGAGACCTCCTTCTCTCATCACAGTCGGCATTCAGAGGACAGGCAAGAAAAATCCCTTTCACGGGTGCTTATGTTGGCCTCTATTTCCTGTTGACTAGGCAAGGGGAGCAGCTCTGTGCTCCTATCATTCACTGTGATCTCTACAGAGACATTAGCAAAGCCCTGCTTTTCTTTTTTTTTCTTTTTTTTTATTTTTATCAGTTACATTTTATTAATTCTGTATCCCAGCCGTGCCCTGAACCCTCATTCCCTCCCAGTCCCTCCCTCCCTCCCTCATCACCACTGTGCCCCTTTCCAAGTCCACTAATAGGGGGGGACCTCCCCCCATTCATCTGATCCTGTTTTATCAGGTATCTTCATTGAGTTCCTGTTAGAAATAGTCCTTGTTCCCCTCACTTTTCTTATCTTAAGCTCAACCAGCAGATCAATGGACCAAGGTGCCCAGAGTCTCACCCCAGCAAGATCCAAGAGAAAGAAGTCAAGCTCAGTTTGCAGGGACCTTCATGATGACTGGAGGAGACCCAGTGATTCTGCAGGATACTGTCTCTAGAAATCAGTTACTTTGTTCCTTTGGAAAGATTCCCAAACAAGCTAGGTATCCACAGTAGTGATTTGGTCTCCGTATGCTTTCAATTAAAACACTAAGAATTCAACTAGAAAGAATGGATGAAAGAGGAAGTTTCAAGTTCAACATCTCATCTTACATCTTATTCTTTTCAGACATCCCCTGCATGTTGTGGTCCTCTTTTCTAGCTTTTCTGCTTGGAAGAGAATTTGCTAAGTACTCATTTCCTAGATTGTAGTAGCCCTAACATGGCTACTATGTTGGGCTTGGCAGGTGATAAGACTACTTGTGACCTACCTTTTTTTTGGTTTGGTTTGGTTTGGTTTCCTTTAAATTAACCTCCTTGGGTAGCTTCAAGCCACTAGGACATAGGCAGCTACGACACCTTAATCTTCTAATAAGCTCTTTTGCTGAAGAATTTGGCCTTCACAATGATATTCTTCTTGGGGTGCTTACCCTTCCCCAGAAAGTTTTAGTAGCCCAATTGCACTACATCACTGCAGGGAGCAATGCCAGTCTTGTTTTTTTTTGTTTGTTTGTTTTGTTTTGTTTTGTTTTGTTTTTTGTTTGTTTGTTTGTTTGTTTTTTTCAGCATTGACCCACATCTGGTCAATGACCAGCATCCACAATTCAGTTGACAGAAGCTCTGGTTCCTCTTCAAGTGGCACTGCCCTATACCAGCTCTTCCAAAGAAACCTGTACGATATTTGTCGAATTTGATCCTGAGGTGATGTATGTTTCCAGCATTCCTGATGCCTCCTGGGTGTTTGTGGTGCTTACTGATGCTGGCTTGAGACCATGGCTAATGTGGCCCTTGAGACTGCAGGTCTTCCTCAGTCTGGATGACATGGCAGTGACAGAAAGGAAAGAGGCCTGTCTTCTTTGATGCAACACTCTCTACTTTTCGATTCCAGCTGTTACATGGTTTGTTTTGTGTTTTTCTTCTGTGCACAAAATGGTCAAAATCTTGGAGCCGACAAAGCCTTGGACAAGTAATAATCACAACACTAATGTAAATGTCAGACCTATAGTCATAGATCTACTAGGATTCCCTTATTAATGGAGAAGATGATGGCCACAGGACCCTCCCTGGGAGTTGAACAATTACTCCTTCTGCCTTCCCCCAACTGCAGGTGATTTTGAGAAATTCTAGAGAATGTACGAAGTGAAAGGTTAACTAAAAGAGGCACTTCATCAGTGCTGTTGGTTGGGGTCCACCTATGAATCTGTAACTCCTCTCCTATGCACTATTAGTAAGCCTAAAGCCAACTTTAAATTTGGTGGAATCGTACATAGCCTGTCATAATCATCTGCTTTGAATAGATGTTTGTGTTTCCCCAGGATGGGGGATGAGAGGCAACATGAGTCTTGAGCATGTTTAAATGTCCAAATTGAAGTGCTGCATGTTGAATATCCCTAAACCTCTTCTAGAGACTATGCCTGAGGAGCATGATGGACACCTGTGCATGAGCAACAGGTTGGATAATTTGAAATGTGAATCAGGTACTGGAAGTACAGCACTGATAGATGAATAGTATGATCTCTGATTGGGCCCTGAACTTCTGTGGTATTAAAGTCTACTTTTGAACAAGGAAGGAAAGGCCAAAAATTGTTATTTCAGTTTTTAAAATATATTTTACAACTTTTACATATATAGGCATATGATATATTGACCTTCATTTATAATTTCATTCTTCATGGGTATGTGGTGTGTGCATGTGTGTTGTGTGTATATGTGAGTGTGTGTGTGTGTGTGTGTGTGTGCTATGTAAATGAGCATGTGGAAGCTGATGATCAACATCAGGTGTTTCTTTGATCACTGAGTGTTCTCCACTTTATGTTTGGACATGGTCTCTTACTGGATATGGAGCTATTGAGTCCACTAGACTGGAAACCAATGAACTTCATGGATTTTCTTTTCACTGTCTCCTAGACCTGGGGCTACAGAGACCTGCCATGCCCTGCTTTAATGTATATGCCAGGTATCTGAACTCAAAACCCATATGAGAGCCATTTCCATTGCCCTATTAATGCCATCCCCTTATTTGACATGTGATAACCACCTACTTAAAACACTGTGGCAATTGGAGGCATGCAAGCACTAGGTAAAGATCAATTGTATCTACGTGGGACACCAATCACCTCATATATTTATGGTAAAATCATTTACAAACATAATGCTGTGGTCACTTTGGAGTACACTATATTATTACTAACTTTTTTTGCCTTGAAATGCACAAGATCATCAGAACTTACTCCTTTCAGGTGCAATTCTATACCTATTGATCCATGTTATGTCTCCTCACACTAGTTCTCCCCTGCCTCTGCTTGTTGGGAAACCCTGCTGCTATGGTCACATTTCCATCAGTATTGAAAGCTTTGAGCTCAGGACAAAATGGAGAACTCCCTTTGTCAGCAATGTTTCCTCTTCTCTGCCTAGGAGCCTGGATCTCCACACCCCTTACCTGAAGAATATCATACAGACCTTCAAGAAATTATAGGTCCAACTCTCTT
The DNA here is from genome assembly GCA_010120015.1 of Rhombomys opimus. Taxonomy (NCBI): domain Eukaryota; kingdom Metazoa; phylum Chordata; class Mammalia; order Rodentia; family Muridae; genus Rhombomys; species Rhombomys opimus. The sequence goes on along the minus strand of REGO01000381.1, from coordinate 463,069 downwards.
TTCTCCCAATCAGAACTGGTTCAGCAAGCACATTGTATCCCCCAGAATGCCTGTTCATATTAACAATGCATTTCAGTACCTTAGCCCTTCAGCTGTGACATTCACCACCGTGGATATTCCCACTCCCTCCCCAAAGTTCTATATAACCCTCATTTGCCCCAAATAAAATAGATCTGTCTCCTGATTTCCATTCATACTTACAGGCCACTGAACCCCCAGATTGTCACTTCTGTTCCCTTGCTCCAGAGAACCTGTGGCAAATGACCCCAGGAATGAAGAAGAGCCATCTGCTAAGCACTATTCTATGCTATATGTATAGGAGCCTTTTATTGTCCTCTATAGGCAGAAATGGTTCAGTATTTGTCTTTCTATGTGGAACTTATTTCTCATAACACAATGTCTTCTAAATCTATTACTGTTGTCTATCAATCCAATTGTGACATAGCCAGGTTCCACTATCTCTGGAATAATGTGGCCTCCTTATGTCTACTGAAGCATAGTTCTTACTCTCTGTCAAAGATATCTTTAAAATCATATCTATAAAAATGAAAATAAGGATGCAGATCGTTTGGGGATAGTATGATAGATAGCTCAATCAGTTAAGTGTTTCCCACATAATCATGAGGACCTAAGTTCAATTCTCAGGCCTATGTAAAGACACACATGTTATATACTCGCTTATAAGTGGATATTAGACATATAATAAAGGATAAACATACTAAAATCTGTACATCTAAAGAAGCTAAGCAAGAAGGAGGACCCTGGGTAAGATAATCAACCCCATTCAGAAAGGCAAATGAGATAGACATCAGAATAGGAAGAAAACAAGGAATAGGACAGGAGCCTACCACAGAGGTCCCTGAAAGACTCTACCCAGCAAGGTATTAAAGCAGATGCTGAGCCTCATAGCCAAATTTTGGGCAGAGTACAGGGAATCTTATAAAATAAGGGGGAGATGGAAAGACCTGTGGCAAGGACAAGAGCCCCACAAGAAGAGCAATAGAACCAAAAATCTGGGCCCAGGGTTCTTTTCTGAGACTGATACACCAAGCCAGTACCATGCATGGAGATAACCTAGAACTCCTGCAAAGATGTAGCCCATGCAGCTCAGTCTCCAAGTGGGTTGCCTAGTAAGGGGGACAGAGATTGTCTGTGACATGAACTTAGTAGCTGGCTCTTTGATCATCTCCCTTGAGGGGTGGGGGCAGCTTTACCAGGCCACAGAGGAAGACAATGCAGCCAGTCCTGATAAGACCTGATAGGCTAGGGGCATGGGAGGAGAAGTGGGAGGAGGAGCAGGATTGGGAGGAGATGAGGGAGGTGGCTACAGCTGGGATAAAAAGTAAATAAATTGTAATTAATAAAAAATTTTTAAAAGAAGAAAAGTATCCACAATAATAAAATTTGAAAAAAAAAAAAAAGGTGTGGAATGTTCTCTGAGTTCAATTGCTAGGAAAGTTGAGACAGGCAGATCTCTGGAGCTCACTGATCAGCCTCCCTGGTGAAGTTCTGTCTTACTAAATGGGGTGGGTGGAAGGGCATCTGCATGGATTTCACAAGCATGCACACACTAACACACCATCATGTGAACGTATACACAAAAATGTATACGTTCCTCTTCTCTGCCTAGGAGCCTGGATCTCCACACCCCTTACCTGAAGAATGTCATACAGACCTTCAAGAAATTATAGGTCCAACTCTCTTTTCTCCCAATCAGAACTGGTTCAGCAAGCACATTGTATCCCCCAGAATGCCTGTTCATATTAACAATGCATTTCAGTACCTTAGCCCTTCAGCAATCCACATGCCTACATACGTAGAGACACACAGACATACTAATAAATAGCTATTCTTTCTTGTACTTAATTTTATAGCATATGTATCAGTATCAATAAGAAAAGTCAGTAATAAGGTGTACAAAATTTCTAGTCAGTGAGTTTCAAAGGCAGAAAAGATAAAAATAATAGTTAAAAAAAACTTAACAACAGTTGGGATTAACAACAATAGTGGTGATTCTGTCTACCTTTTCCAAGTTTTCCCCTAAGCCTTTAGGATATAAGAGGCAGAAGAATGTGGGGAGTAGTGTGGAACACCAACATCTAGGAATGATGTGGCCATTGCATTTTTCAACTCATGGCATCTGTGATTACCTGCACAAGCTCTATAAAGGATTGGGCCCTCAACATCCTGTCACAGAGGAAAAGCTCACACAGCCCCACTCCCTCTTAGGATCGATAGGCAGTTAATAGTTGGAGGGGCAAGAAAGACATTTTCTTCAGTGAAATAGCCACTGGCAGGGTTCCCATGCTCCTGCAATGTCCCCTAATCCATGCTCCTGTAAGTATGCCTCATGATATTCAGTGAGTCAGACACTAAAAATAAAAGGAAATGAAAGTCTTAGTGGGACCATTTGAGGCATGAAAGGGTTAGCAAAACTGAGAGGGATAAGAAAGGATAGTAGGTTTATCCTTTGTTATATGTCTATATGAGTGAGTATATGCCATGTGTGTCTTTCTGCTTCTGGGACAGCTCACTCAGGATGAGAAAATTTGAACACAGGGGTCTTCCCAGAGACTCATACTCCAACCAAGTACCATTCATGGAGATAACCTAGAACCCCTCCACAGATGTAGCCCATGGCAGTTTAGTGTCGAAGTGGGTTCCATAGTAATGGGAAGAGGGACTGCCTCTGACATAATCTGATTGGCCTGCTCTTGGATCACCTATCCCTGAGGGGGGAGCAGCCTTACCAGGCCACAGAACATGAGAGTGCAGCCACTCCTGATGAGATCTGATAGACTAAGATCAGAAGGAAGGAGAGGAGGACCTCCCCTATCAGTGGACTTGGGGAGGGGCATGCGTGAAGAAGTGGGAGGGAGGGTGGGATCTGGAGGGGAGGAGGGAAGGGCTTATGAGGGGATACAAAGTGAATAAGGTGTAATTAATAAAAAAAGAAAAGAAAGAATAGTAGGAGTATGAATATGGTCTAGCATATTTTATAAATTCATAAAAATAAAAACACCAATTTCCAACCACTCACATAAAACTATATCAATTTGTAATCATATATTTAAGTGTAGTGTAAGCATTTGTGTGTGTCTGTTGCACATGTGGAGGCCAGAGGAGGATGTAAAGTGTCCTCCTCAACCATTCCATACCTAATTTCATTAAGACAGTATCTCTCACTGAACCCTGGACTCATCTGTCAGTGAGCAAGACCCAGATATCTCCCTGTCTCCACACACAGCAGCTCTGTTTGTGGACATATCTGGATTTTATGATTGGTAGAATTTGAACTCAAATACTCAAGGTTGTGCAGCACACACTTTTACTTTCTGAGCCAGCTTCCCAACTGTGCATGGAACTTCATGCTCTTCCACACAAAAAACATTTTCTTTGACTATTTGAAAGCAAAACTGCTGTGGGATGGTTACAAAGCACCATTATGTTTCAGACTTTGCCAATATATATCTACCCAAAGACAGAGAACTAGGCCTGGGTGGGAGCTACATCCAAGGTCCTCCATGAGTGCTTGGGAGCAGACCCTTCTAAGTGTGCCTTATGCTCCCAGAATCCTGCTCTAAAGAGCTGATCCACCTGATCTTCACACAGGCGGCAACTTCTCATCCATGCTGCATGCCTCTGCCTCCTTGTGAACAGAGCCTATAACCCTCAAGAGAGAGCTCTTGCTCTGAGTGTGAGTTGGGATATTCAAGCCGCATATTTTAAAGTATGGAAACAATATTACATTGTTTTCCCTCTGCCCTGGGTTTGCTACCTTTTCTTCTTGAAAACAGTTTTCTTGCCCAGAACATTTTCCCTCAAACTCTCCTAAACTGTGAACATAATCTAATGTACAGAACATTTTATATATATCCAAAACTGCATATTTGAAAAAATATGTATTCCTCTCTGGACACTCATGTCATATAAAAAATGCAAGTCTTGGTTCTAGAAAAATGCCATGAATTTTATTTGCTATTGCATCACAATACTTTCCTCTAATTTAATTCAAATTGATAAATGAGCACAGAAATAGAAGTTGAACCCCTAAAGACTGACATATCTGGCCATCTTGTGCAATGTGGATATTTATACCTTACAAATTGCATACAGACAGAAGGGCTATGTCTGACAGAACCCTGGCAGCTTTAATAATTCTGCCACCACTCATAGGGTTGTTGGTCACAGGAGACTTTTTAATGAGTTTCTTGTCTATAAGGAGAATTATGTTTAGAATGGAAATTAGTTGCCAGGGTCACAAAGGTGAGAATTTGGATGTTTGGTCCTTTAAAATGTCCTCACTATAAATTCCAGTCAGTTTTCTCCCAAAGCTCTGTGAAGTACCACGTTGTTCAGGACTCAGGTTTGCCTCTTTTCAAATACGCCTGAGAGATTATGCGGTGGCTCCTCCTGGCAGCTAAGAGATGTGCTTCTGGGTGAGTCTCTGAAGGTACTTCCTAGAAGGACCAACTGAGGAGGCAAGACCTTTCTCCAGAGTATATAGCAATGACCTGGAAAACAAAATGTAAGGAGGCCCAGGGAGAAGCTGCAGCTTCCGCCTTTGTGATTTCACTGCCTGCATGCACTGCATGCTGCTGAGTCTGCCACTCTGCTTCACTGACGTGAGAGGCTATCTTCTGCAGCTTTCCAGTGAGGCTAGTGGCTCTCTAGGTGTCCCACAAGCCCTTAGCAGCAGACTAGGATTGCTGTGGCCTTCAGCCATGCAGACTGAATATATCCTTGGTTCTCAATGCCTGAAAATGGCCACTGCTAAATTACACTGCTGCTATCAGGTAAGGCAATCTAACGAATTCACTCTTTTCATTATGTTCCTCTAGAGAACCTTAACTAATACAGATGGCAAGTAAGCATTAGTCAGGCCTCACACTTTCCCATGCTGCATGCATCTTCCATGCAGGAGCAGATGATGCTTCAAAACTATGAATCTTAAAATAGAGTTTCATCATAGAATACTGGGAGAAAGACAGAGGGATTGGATAACACCTGCTTTCTAATGATAATGAGGACAGTAAATAATTTTAAAGCTTTCACAGCATGCAAAAAATACTTGAATCTATCTTCTCTGTGAAATAAACCAATATTATGCTTAAACCAGCAAAATTGCATGCAGTTTCTATTCTATGGAAGGGGGGGGGACTGTGTTTTGTGAAACCGAACAAGATGCAGCTTCTTCACCATCTCTGGGATACCTCACAAAAGACAAAGCCAAGCATGCCGCTGGCATCCTAATTGGCTGGCAGGTCTGAGTTTTATAGCTTTATATCATCTGGCCTTGAAGGCCTAGACATTAATATGCAGGAGGGTAAAACAGGGTATAAACATCCCAGTGCAGGAGTTAAAGGAAGAGGAGCAGACATCAGTCATTGTGGTAGTGCCGGTGCCTATCGAGAGAAAGTTTCAGTTACAATTCTCGTCTTCTGCTAAGCTGTCTAAGGGACAACAACGTGTCCTACATGAGGCACAGGCCTAGAAAGCTCTTGACAAATTCACAAAAGAAAAAAAATCATTTTACGTATCACAGTGCCATGCATAAATGATTGTTAGTGCCATGCCCTAAATATATAAAGTGAAATTTAACCTCTCCCAGATTTCCAGGCCTTCAACACCAGATTGAGACTTCTGAGATATCCATACTTGGGGATGAAGCACTTATGCGGTTTTATTGTTAGACTACACAGCTGCTATCATTGAAACCAATCTAATAAACCCTCTTATAATATTCTGATTCTTTAGAGGCTGTGGACCACTAGGATAAGTGGGAATATAATAACCCCTGTTTAAGTCTTTATGGTTTTCTGGCCCCCGCAATAGTCAGCAAGTCACCATTTCTTAATGGGTTTTGCCTACTAGTCTCCATTTCTCTGAAACATGGACTGTTCTTCTTCACACTCAGTGAGTCTGTGTCTGATATACCATGAAAAGTAGAGGAAGTAAGGGATCCTATTCATACTCCAGCAAATCAACAAGTCAATTGTCCCCTGCTTGTCAGCAGAGGCTAAAACACAATCCCTACTACAGAAGGCCTCCAGAGACACTTTTATACCAAGGAAGAAAGGAAGCAGGGGAGTCACAAAGTAGGACACCATACCCAAATTAAAACCCAAGCCCTACTAGAATTGTTAGGCTCCCCATCTCCACCAGAGAAATTTCTATGTCTTGCTAATATACTTTGACTATACTCTTACTGTTATTCCATCTTTTAACATTTTAGATCTTTAGCTGATGGCAACAAGGAATCCATTTGCTAGCTGTTATCAATACTTTCAGTTCTGTTCCTCTAGGAAACCCTGACTCTTACAGGAGAGATAAAGGAGCTTGTTCAAAGTCATACAGCTAGGAATGGTTGGTGCTTGATAGAGGCCCCGAATGGGGGTTCATATAGAACAGCTGTGTGGTGGGAGGAGCAAGAAAGCTGGCTATATAGCACATACCTGAAGTTTGGCTGTTTGTCCTATTGTGACACTGACCCAAAACCTCACAGAGAGAAACAATTTTCCTGCTACGAATGTAAAAGTGAACATTCATTAATTTCGTCTAGTCCAGGTAAGGCTACTTGAGCAGAAGACAATTCCAAGCTTCCAGAGAGGTCCTCTCATCCTATAGAAGCCAGAGTGGCCACACACCCTGCACAGACTCCCAGTATCCCATAAGGATCCCTTTACCATGAGCTAGTTACATAGAATGCATCACAAAACCTTGCAAGAAGACCTCTCTTTCTCTTCCACAATTTGCAATCATTTTTCTCAGGCATGTTGTCCCCTCTGCCTCCATTTCTTTTTTCTCCCACAATGCTTCCAGAAGACAGGGGGCAAAGAGTCTTGTTCAGTGGCAATTTTGTGGTTTTAAAGAATGATGCCAATTGATTAGGAATGAAGGGATAACACTCAAGTGGCAATTTAACACAGTGAGAACAGCAGGTGATGATGGTCCCATTAATGAAGCCAGTGAGGAAGCCAGGATTACCATCTTCACAGTGGGCAGAAAGGCTCTGCCATTCACTCAGACTTTAAAAGAAGCAGAAGGTGAAAAGCATCGAGGAGCTACCCTGCAAAGACACCATTCTTAATTAAGTGATTCCATATTCCAAGGCCATGCACAGTGGGGCCTTTATTTATGTGTCTTTATGTGCTTAAGAGACAGGGAGATGGTTGTATTTTCCTGGAACACAATGGGATGCGATAAAGTTTTTTTTAATACTCTTTACTGATATTTACTCGTCACAAAATGTAAAGTTGCATGGTCCTGACTAAAATTTCTTGAGGAAAATATTTCTCCATTTCAGCAATATCATTAATGGGTTAGAAGAATCATCTGATGTTGTTGTCCTGGCAGTAATGAAGAAATTCTAGAGTTATTTGGCCCTTTTCTTTCATTATCAAACTATTGAAATGATGGAGCCCAAGTAATTAGAATTATTCTGAAAATTCATGTTGGTACAGGAAAAAGGCTGGAGCACGAGTGACAGCCACAGGGGAGCCTAACTCCCATTAAGATATTTCACACACATGAACTCAGTGGTTAGCTCTTTGACCATCCCCCTCCCCCCCTCAGGAGGGATCAGCCTTGACAGGCCACAGAGGAGGACAATGCAGCCAGTTCTGATGAGACCTGATAAGCTAGAATCAGATGGAAGGGACCTCCCCATCAGTGGACTTGGAGAGGGGAATGGGAGGAGATAAGAGAGGGAGGGTGGGATAGGGAGGGAATGAGGGAGGGAGCTACAGCTGGGATACAAAATGAATAAACTGCAATTAGTATAAAAAATAAATAAAAATAATTAAAAAAAAAGATATTTCAGACAGTTACCCAACTTGTCAGACTGAAGTTGGGGAGAGACTGAATCCCAGGCAAAACTAGATCAGTGATGGGTGAGAGCACATTTTGACCAGGAATATATGTGGGTATTTTTATGTGTGTGGAGCGTGAGGGTGTACTTTCATGTGTGTTATGGTGTGACTGTGTGTTTGTGTATGCATACATGCATTAGTGTGTATGTACATGCAATGGTATGAGCTTATAAGTTGGAGGACATCCTTAAAGTCTGATAGTCACCTTCTATGCTGTTTATAGCAGTCTCTCCCTGTTTATATCATGATAACCAGTCCACTAACTTCTGATAATCCCGTTTCTCTGCCCATCACTGTAGAGCACGAAGATTACAGACGTTTACTTAGGTTCTGGGATTCAAGCTCTGATCCTCAAACTTCTGTGTCCAGTACATCACCTGCATTGTTTCTGTTTCCCAGCCCATTGCCCTCATACTCTTGCAGCTATGTCAATTCTTATTTTACTTGACGGTTTTATCTTTAAATATGTGCATACTGAGATAGTTAAGGACCCTGTTTTCTTATATTTATAAATCACATGTAGAAATGCCTGAAAAATCAGGGTTTTCAAGCCTATAGCATTATGTATCATTCTGATATCAAGTAAATTGCCACCATGGGTAGCACATAAGCAAAGTTTTAACCATGCTTAGCCCTTAAATTTAGCTGAAAGTTTTCATTTTGAAAAATGAGTAATATTCTCTTGAATTACCATAAAGATGAGTGTCAGCCAACCTCAACTAATATCATCAAATGTTCTGCAGTCAGGGGCATTCAAAGAGAATAGCTTCTCTAATTTTTTTTTATTGTTTTTGGTTTACTGTATTTTGGTGGCATCTATAAGATCATTGATCATTTAGCTTATATTCAAAACTTTGTATGTGTATGCACATTTGTGTGTGAGTGTGTGTGCATATGGAGGCCAAAATCAATGGTGGGAATCTTCCTCACCGGCTGCCTACATTAGTTTTGTGGACAGTGTCACTCTGCATCTGGAGCTCACTGGTTTTACAAGACTAGCTGGTTAGTAAGCACCAGGGATCCTCCTTTCTCTGTCTCTCAGTGCTTGTATTACAGGCACAGGCCTGGGTGTCTAGTTTTTCTTACTTAGTTGAGAGGAATTTAAATTCAGGTCCTCATTCTTGTGAATTAAGCATTTTGCAAACTCAGCTATCTGGCAGTCTCCTTAAGACATTTTTCTCTTCTTCCTTCCTTTATTTATTTATTTGTTTGTTTGTTTGTTTGTTTAATGATTATAACAAGTAGCACTCAATTACTAGTTATGCCAAAAGAATAGGTACCTGCATGGGATTTTCTTTAGAAAAAAGCACCAACAAATAATGCTATTCAGACAAATCACTAAGGTCTTTGTTTGGATTCAGGCATTCCCTCAGTCCCTACCTGCTGCAGGGTGCGGCTAGCATACCTTTCCCTCTGTCCTGATTCCCTAGACGAGGGTTGGGGCTTCCCCACTCCCAGAGGCTCTTTACTATATAGTCCAGACATTTTGGTCTCCCTACCCCTGTACTCTTCAATTAGCTCATTCCATAATTTCAATCAGTCTTCAAAGCGACTTCTCTATTTCACAAAACTGGTGACATTTTTGTTAACTTCTTTGCAGCTAACGGAAGTTACATGTAGATTCTCATTCTTCATTCCTGTTTTTTATCGTAATACTTAGCTGCTGCTTATTTAAAAAATAATATATGATTAATTTCTCAAAGCTGGCAATCATTACATAACATCGGTGTGTTTGGATTGAGCGCATATGTTTGTCTGAAAGGCTCAAATAGGTTTAGTTGACTTGAAATGTATATGCCAATAAGGGATATGGTCAACAACAGAATATAGTTTTCTTACTTTACATGCCAAGTAACTGTTCTTTCTACCTGTCTAAAGAGATTGTTTCCAGTCTCAGCAGCTAGTAGTGGCAATTTTACATTTGGTAATTTCATACTTCTGGGGTCGTTCTTGAGCCAGGATTCTTGTTCTGTCTAGAGTCTGTTACATCATGGAGCCCTCCTCCCTTTTGTGGAGGGCTCTCTGACACGTTGGCCATGTTCCTGGTCTTCCGTGTGCAATAGTAACACTGGATCTCCTTATAGAGATTTCCACTGGGCTTCTGAATGGATTTTGTGTCTCAGTGGGTGGAGTGCTTGCATACCATGCACTGAAAATATCAGAGCTTAATCCCAACGCTGCTCCAGCATGGTATTATGGTACATTCCTAAAACATCAACCTTCTGGACAGTAGAGCCTGAGGATCAAAATTTCAAGGTCAGCCTAGACTTTACAGCAAATTTGAGGCCAACTTGAGAGATAAGAACTAATTTTATTTTATTTTACTTGGAATTTATCTGAGCATTCAAACAAAGTGTAAAAACAAGTTGTTTCTTGCTGCTGGAAACCAGTCAAAAGTGAGCATTTTGACTTTTTGAACAGCTACTCAACCCACTTGAAAATGAATGCACAATATCTGCTATTAATTACCTCATGTGACAAGGAGAGACGCTCAGATATGATTCTTTGGGTTCTACGCCTCCAACTGAGATGCTCAACATAACAGCCGAGCTGCAGTCAAGTCCCAGCTGTTATTTTAATGCTAAACTGGGAACTGACTTAAACAAAATGCCAGGGGCTTACAATCTGCTGTTAAATTCCTGGCACATCAGGTGGTTTGTTCTGCTTCCAGACCCATTTGCATCTGCTAGCAGATTACTTAGTAATTTGTATCAATTCTCCAGAATAGGAGGTGATTTTCCTTATTGAAGCAATCTGAGCAGGGGAATAGTCAACAATCCAGGAGCCTTTGGGCCTCCATTCCTTCTCTTACCATCAAGTAGTTCCTCAGTCTCTGGAAGCTACAATAGCCACTGTCCTTTGAAATACCTTCAGGGATGTGAACATTGCTGGGTCTGTGCTTGTGTGCAGGTACTTTTGTTTGGGGTTATGTGCTTGTCTGTACACACATGTGAGGGACAGGAACAATGTCAGGTGTCCTTTCTCAGACATCATCTACCTTGTTTATTGAGGCAGAGCTTTCACTCACTTGAGATTCACAAAGGAGACCATCATTGGCCCCAGGGATCCACAGGTATTTCTGCCCTGTGCTGTGATTACCAGTAAGCAACACACACACACACACACACACACACACACACACACACACACACACAGCATTTTAAATATGGTTTCTGAGGATAGCTTAGAGATCCTTATGCTTATCCTTATGCTTCAAAGCCATTGACTTTCACTCACCCCAGTTAAGCAGTGTCAATTTCAAGGCTTTCTTATCAGTTCACACTTGAGGGAAGAAAGGTGACTTTGGGGATTCAAAGAAGGTTAATATATCAGTACATAAATATTGTTGATGTGAGCGTCCCTCACCCTCACCGCTATGTAAGGGACACTAGGAGTCCTTGTAGAACAGTCCAATGAGTCTGCTGCAGGTTTTATAAACTTCTGGCAGATGCAGGCACTATTGTTCATAGTTATAAAGTTCTGCTCATGATGAAAAGATTACCAAGTAGCAAGGTTCAAATTCAGATTTGTGTAAATCCAAAATTCATGTCCTAAATCTGAGCACAAAGGAGAGCTCAGCTAAGCACTTTTAAATTAAAATGATTCAAATGAAACAGTGTAATCCTGCTCAAGCCGCAGTGAGCAATCCTCCTCCCCATCTTATCTAAATCCCTGCGCAGAGACAGGGTAGAGACACACTTCATCTACTGTTGTATAAACAAAGACAGGGCAAGATGAAGACAGTGAACTCAGAGTCCCTGTACTATTCTTATCAGTACACATTCTGCCAAACACCCTGGTAAGTAGTACCTAGTTATTTCTAAATCAGGTTCATTCACTTTCTGTTTCCCTTGTCTTGTGTTAGTCAGGAAGTCATACAAGTCACTGAACAAGAGAATAATGAACAAGTCCATTATATGCCCCTTCATCTAGGGCCAGACAGCATGGAGACAGGGAAAGAGTTATGATATGACTATCTTCAAGAACTGGGATTGTTGCATTTTATTCTGAAACAAGGCACCTGGGTATCTAGGTTTTTGACCAGGCCCTGCTTGGGTTATGTGTGTGCTTGGGCAGTGAGAGCCAATGTGTGAAGACTGGCTATCTGTTCTTTAAGTATCAGTCCTTTTAGTCATCCTGGACCTGGAGTTTTGACTTACACCAGGAACTTACTGCCTTTTTTTCTTTTATTGTTCTTTTCTTTTCTTTCTTTTTTTCTCTTCTTTTTTTAAAAATACTAAGGTTTGGACCTACAGTCTCCTATGTCCTAGGTAAGCTCTCTGCAGCTACATTGGAGCTACAGCCTCACTCTTTAGTGGCTCATATCTACACAGGCACCATCTATCTCTCCTGCGCTCTGAGGTGCATTTAAAAAAGCACTCAGAACAAATGTCATTCAGGAAATAAACCCACTATATATTGCTAATATACCTGCTTCTAAAGGGCTAAAGAGGAAGAAATAAGGAGGCAAAAACAGCCAATCAGAAACAAATAAACAAAACCCACTTGCTTGCTAGGGTGAGAGATCAGTTGGTATAGTTATTTCCTTGCAGGCATAGACCCTGAGTTCGATCTTCAGAGTCCATTTTTAAAAATCAGGATATTAGTCGTACATGCTTATAAATGCAGTTTTCTGTGGCTTACTTCCATGTTAGCATAGTTTGGTGAGTACCAAGTACCAAGTACCAGTTGAGTGATCCTGTCTCAAAAAAATTAAGATGGGCTACACCAGAGAAACTATAGTAATGTCGTTTTCTGAATCTGCTCATTTCTATGTACCAGCACACAGGCATGCATCCACAGTTACAGACAATGAAACTAAAACACTTGCAACCCCATCAAACATTGTCTGTGATTCATTGACACACCAGCCAGGATAGATACTTATTAGCATGTGTTGTATCTGGACAAGAATTAATTCAGTAACTTTTTGTGTCCTTTTCTGACTGTTGTTTTAATGTGAAATGTCCTCTATAGAATCATGTATTTAACTCTTGGACCCCAGCTGGTGGTACTGTTGGAGAACACTGAGGTGAAGCCTCCTGGGAGGAAGCAAGTCACTGGGGTAAGCCTTGAAGTTTTTTTTTTTTTTTAAATTCTTTATTAATTACACTTTTTTCATTTTGTATCCCCCTGTGGTTCCCTCCCTCCTCCCATCCCAATTCCTCCCGTCCTCCACCCTCTGCATGCATGCCCCTCCCCAAGTCCAATGATACGGGAGGTCTTCTTTTCCTTCCTTCTGACCCTAGTCAATTAGGTCTCATCAAGAGTGGCTGCATTGTCTTCTTCTGTGGCCTGGTAATGCTGCTTCCCCCTCAGGGGGAGGTAATTAAAGAGCAGGCCAATCAGTTCATGTCAGAGACAGTCCCTGTTCCTATTACAATGGAACCCACTTGGATATTGAACTGCCATGGGCTACATCTGTGCAAGAGTCTCAAGGTTATCTCCATGCATAGCCCTTGGTTGGACTTGAAGTTTTACAGCCTACTTCTTCAGCTTGTGTTACCTAACAGAGGATGTAATGTGACCAGCTGCCATGCTGCTGTCGTGCCTTCCCTACCACGATGAACAATATCATCCTAGAACTGCAGAGACAAAATGAGCTCCTTCTCTCTTAAGTAGCATTTACCAGTGCACTTAAGCACAGCCACAGAAGTAACTAAGCCACAGACAAAGTTGATGTTACTACCTTTGCACAATCTTAGAAAGAAGCTTCCTCATGTCAGGTTTCACAACTGTTGCTAAAGGCCATGAGTGCTGAGGTGGGTTTGGTATAAATCATTGTATAGTGTCTGATGTTTTCCATTCCCATGATGATGGGCTTTGCTTATACAGCCTTACAGTAATTTGGTACAATTTACATAAGATATCTCATTGGAAAATTAAAATGTTATTACAAAGTGTATGTCCTCAATATTTCCTAGATATTAAAATAACTATCAAAAAGTTAAATGATTAATATTTTTAGCTCAGGATAAGTGCAGCATGCTAAGGTTCAAGTAAAGAACATGTACTTATTCAAATGTATTATATACATAAAAATAAATTTAAATCTGTAAACACAAATACATTTAATTTAAATGTATACATATGAATGAATGTGAATTTGAATAACAATATGGACATTTCTGCATGCACATACATATTTACATACATATGCACTATATGTGTTGAAAGAATCTATCAACTCTTGCATAAGTACTAGGGTCTAACCCAAAGTAGATTTTACCACTCATATCTCTACATTTAAATACAGCTATCTGGAACATTTCAGGTTTCAGAAAAAAGTAGTTTATCATCATTCACATTGATTTTGCAAATTTAAGGAACGCAAAAATTTGAGTCCTATGACTATTTTTTAAATCTTTCTACATTGTCACTTGAAGTAAGATTTTTGCATTCTCTTACATGATAATTTGGCTTTTGCATTACACAGAACTGACAAAGCCATTTATTGAGTTGTCATCTAATTGTTTCAGAAATTATTAAGTGACAAATTCAATTCAAAAGAGAACACTGACAAGCTGACATATTATGTGGGATGAGGGAGGCTCAAAAAAGATGGCTGAGCTGGGACTAGAATACCTGGTGGGAAAGCAAAGCAGAACTCGAGAGCACCTGGGCTCCTTGATCAAGACACCTTTTCCTGGATGAGTCTGAAAGAGAGGTCACACTGAACTGAGCTTAGCAGGGTGGCTGGGCTTCTCTTAGGAGTCCCTGGAGGTTCAGTCACTTGCCTGTGTACACCCACACCAGCAATACAGCCTTTGCATTCCCAAGTGAGGAGAAAGGCCATCTCAATGGAAAGGGCATCCAGATACTGGCCTCTCGGTGGAGTTTGTTTGTCAAACATAGATTCCCTGTTATCTCTTCCCTATGGTGGCTTGGGCTGATTGACTTATACTATGTGTAGGTCTTCTCCTGTGCATATGCAAACCTCTTTCTTGGTTTTCATGTGTGTATGTGTGGTTACATGTATCCCTGTGAATATGTGCAGTCTAGAGAATGATATAGGGTATTCTGCTCTGTCGCTCTCTGACTTATTATCTTGAGACAGGGTTTCTGATTGAACATGGAACTCACTGGCAGCAGCAAGTTCAGCGATCCTCCTATCTCTGCCCTCCTCAGCTCCAGGTTTGCAAATGTGTGTGGCCAGACCTGGCAGTTTACAGGTGAGCTGGTATTTGAATTCAGATCACAGCGCAGGTGCAGCAAGTGTTCTTGTTCTTCTTAATTCATGGAATCACATGAACAATATGTGTGTGCCTTCTTCAGTTTTCACAAACACACAATACTAACATAGACACAATGTCTAAAATAGCAGCACATGCCAGAAGCAGCTACTTTACCTTAAGACTGAGGGAGGTCCTTGCTCAGAAGAGTATGAACTTAGTGTCTCCAAAGATGCTTTAGAATATCATGGTAATATGTATACCCTCCCTGGCCTGCTTAGTCTTTATCCCTTCCAGATACCCAGTTTTGTAGTCCAGTAATAGAAGATTAACCCTCTGTCATTGCAGCTTGTCATAGAAGAAGAAAGATGGTACAAAAATGTGGCCAGGTTATTATAAAGCCAAAATTGCTTCTAGGGAAAAATTACCATACCATTTAATCTACTGACAAGCATGAACATGTGTCTCCCCACCTTCATGCAGCTCTTCATGGTTCTTCCCACGCAATTGCCTTCCATCACACAAAAGATTGCCATATTTTACCTTTAAAACCAACCTAATCTATTGTCTTACACATGCTTGATACCCTAAATTATGATCAAACAAGACAAGCAATGAGTAATAACTCCAGCACAGTTATGAAAGGGATTCTTTGTTTTACAATGTAGTTTTAGTTGTGTGTGTGTGTGTGTGTGTGTGTGTGTGCATAAATAAGTGTGATGCCTTCAGAAGCCACAAATATTGGGTCCACTGGAGCTGGATATATAGGTGGTTATAACCCACAATAGATGGATGATGGGAACTGAACTGAGTCAGATCTGTGGAAGAGCAGCACACACGCTTAACTGATGAGCAATCTCTTTATCCTTGGCGACCTCTTTTCTGTGATACCTTTGAAGAAAAAAATTCACTATTACCTTCGTCTATAGGCTGCAGCTCAGTTTCTGACACATTCTCAGGTTAGATAATGAAATAATAATTTCCAGTCAATTTAGAGATGCTTGACACATGTTGTGGTCATTTGGCATTTCCCTGTGTTTGTGAACAGTGTTGAAAGAATGTGTACACTCTCAGAGAGAAAGAAGAATTTTCTCCTTGTGAACCATTGGAACTGGGCATAGCAATGAAACACATCAACATTGCTCACCTCTGTATTTTGCTTGTGGGCTTGGTCTACTTTTATCATTATCCTGCATCCATCAACTTTGCATTAACCTTCGGCTTTCAGCTTACGGAGAGGAAACACAACAGCAAAGCCCTCATTAACAGCAATAATGCCTTGTGATTTTTATATCACATTTCTCTCCTTAACACTGACTGCTATTGTGGTAATGAGCTTAATAATCATATTGAAGATGAATTTCCTTTGTGCTTCTTTTCTTTTTTAAAAGCTGGCAGAGTCTTTGTCTCCAGGAATGCTTTCCAGGCCTGGAAGCTTTCTATTTGACAACAGGCCAAGAAGATACCTGGAGCTTGGGATTTCTGTCTGGAGATTTTTTGTTTTGTTTTGTTTTGTTTTGTTTTGTTTTTGTTTTTGTTTTTTTTCTTTAGGCAGCAGCAACACCCCCAGGCTCCTCCTAAGGCTCCTCTGTTTGCTGTAAGGCCTCTGAGCTAATTGTCTTTAATAAGCTTCCCTGGGTAACTGCCCATAATCCAAGGAGAGCTTACCTTTCCCATTGAGCTTTCAATTTACACAAAAAGTGCTGACATTTAGGCTTGTATTTTCTTTTGTATACAAAGCTCAAATTAAGAAAACTGAGAGCCCGTGTCCTCTGGTTACCTTAACCAAGTGGATGCCACACACTGGCTTTAATAATAGTCATAGTCTTCACCTTTATGGTCTGGTCAAAGCTATTCAAGTGCATGAATTCACTTATGGTTTTCACAGAGCTTCACAAAGTTGGGTCCTATCCAGCCTCTCCACAACCACTTAATTTCTTTTCTTTTAAGAAATGTAAAAACCCAACTCTGTCCTGTTGGGTCAGGTATTTTACAAGCAGAGCTCAGCACTGTGCCTTAACAAGCCCTGTGGGACATTTTGAGGCATGCTCATTTTTTGAAACTCCCTTGTACAGATCATATGAAGTCAGAATCCCCATTACACTTGCTTTTTAAGGGAGGAAGCTAAGCTTCCTAGGAATCTAGTTATCCATCAGTGCCACAGATTATTTTCACCTTCAAAGCAGAGATAAAGTATAGAAGAAAACAACAGTCTAAAGATGAAACACAAATTCCATGTATAGTATTAAAATGCTCAGTAATGGGGGTGGTGATGGCTTGGTTGATAAAGTGCTTTTTGTTCAAAATGAGGATCTGGGACTTAACCCTGAAACCCAAGTGAACAGTTGAGTGTGGGAATGTGCATTTGTAATCCAAGCATAGGCAGAGACAAGTGGATTCCTGGGGTCTCCTGGTCAGCAAACAGAGCCAAATTCAAGGGATTCAGACTACTGAGAAAATCTGTCTCCAAATTACCTGGAGGAAAGACAGCTAAATTTGAGATCTGGCCTCTGCATGCCATCACACACATGTGCATACACATCAGTGCACACACACACACATACACAAACACCTCAGTAAAAAGAAGTCAGTTAAAAATAATTCTCCCTCTCTCAGACATTATATTTAATACAATTCAATAAATTTAAAGGAACAAAAGCTATGTTAAAATTGAGATGTTAACTCTGATTTCTTTTATTCTCTGGAGAAAGTCGTCAGAACCTAGTTGGTTTACATAATTGAAAATACTATTATGAGTCGAACTTCTTGGGAAATATGGAGTACTTTGAAAGCAAGTTTAATTTCATAACAGTGGATTTAAAATAATTAATTTTAAGCAGATCACCCCAGTCTTTTGATAGCAATTGCCAAATCCTCTCCCACCACAAATGCAACCAGGGAAGGGGCTGCAGTTATCTGCTCCTTCATAGAAAGTGTCCGTATGAAAATTCTTCAGATCCTGAAGACTACATGTTGGCTCCCTGTCTGTAAAATGTGTATCAATGCCATCTGTGTAAATGTGGGAAAGCATGTTTCTAAAGTTAGACCCCATGCCAGGAAGTGCCCTAAAACATCTCAGCCAATTCTCACATTAAGAAGGAAAAGCAAACAGGCATCAGTGAGAAAAGTTTAGGACTAAGTGTGGAGCCAGAGTGCTAGAGAGAAGGCTGCTGGGGCTGGAGCATGCATCAGCTGTTGATTTGGCCACTTGTTCCTTCCTCCATTTTCAGCAGCGTTCCTTCAGCATTCAGAGTATTTCAGGCCAGCAAAGACCATAGAGAGCCACTAAGGCATCTCAAGAACACTGGGCTTCAGAAGTCTATACCTGGTGATGTAAAGCTGGATCAATGGTGAAGGTTAAGACATCATTCCCAGGTACTTCCTACACCACAAGCAAGGAAAGCTGGAAACCAAAGTGCCTGAGGAGGACTTGTAGAAGTATGAATGCTGAAGGTCAGGAAGCAGGTACATCTACACCTGCCATGGCTGGTGGTGAAGATGTGCTAAGTTAAGGGCATGTTACGTTTCTATCCAGTGACACAGCTGGAATCCAACCTGCTTCATGGTAGCAATTGATCTTTGTATCAGTGGTCTATTAATCAGCCAGAATGTGCAGAGTTCTTTATTGCTTTTTGTTAAGCAGCTTATAGTAGTACTTTGGGAGTTTTACTGAAAACATATATTCATGTATAAGCCTATATGTATTCATACATATTTACTCATTCTTTGGGAATTTCATACATTGTATCTTAATTACATTCACCTCTCACTTCTCTCCCTAATTGCTTTCAGATCCACTCCTTATCTCAACTAACCTCACCCCCTACTTCTTTTACTTTTCTTGTTCTTTTTATGGAAGACTATTTTTTAGCAAATGCCCTGGTCCTCGGGCTCCTACAGTATTTCTACTCATTTGTAGTATTCCCTGAAACTTAGATGTTGTTGGGTTGTGTTATAAATGTATTAATTGGCAACAGGCATCCTGTGAACAGCTGATCACGTATTTTGGCCAGCCATGGCTTCTATAATAGTCTCTCTCTGCTAAAACAAACAAACAAACACTTCCTTAATGAGGGATGAGAGCTGCACTTTTCTATGGATATAATGCGTCAGTCAGAGATATTTAGTCAAGAGGCTGTAGGAAGTTTTCCTATAGGCTCCATGGCCCCTCCAGCCATGGGTAAGTATTGAGGTCTGCAGTAGTAAACATGAGTTTCCCTACTAATGAGCAAACCTTAAGCCCAAGTCTAGGAAGCTGTTGATTACTCCCACATAAATGCCACTCTTGCACATTTGGCAGTATCTTGCCATGGTGGCCTCTGTTGTGTGTAGGTCTTGTAGCAGAATAGGGAAATTGATTGCTTTTCTCCATGGCAGCTTCCATGGCTCCTTTCAACACTATGCAGCTATCCTCCAGGGAGACTTCCAGCTCAGCTCTGCATTAATCCCTCCAAGTCCTGCGTCCAAAGTGTGTGGCATCTTATGCAGTAGTGTTGAAACTTCTTTTTCTGTCACCGAGGACGATAGCAATAACTTATATAGTTTGGGATTTCTTACACTCACCTGATCAACAACTCAAATGTTTTCCCAAGCTTGAACAGTTTTTTCTTTGGAGAGGTAGACAATAGATTTTCTTTGTGGGCTTATATTGCAGTAAGTAGCAAATTGCATAGCTTCATGTAGCATGTAACTTCAATTAATATATATATATAAACATATTCATGTTTATTTAACATGTGATATTAAATAATATGTATTTATTAATACATTAATATTAATTGTTGTATAATATTAAATAAACATAAAATAATATAATTCCTTAAGGCCTTTTCAATACCCTTAGTATTATTCATCCCTTCTGTATGACTTATAAATAATGTTCAACTCAAAAATCAACACCCATTGCATGCACTTCTAAGTGTATATGTGTGAGAAAACCAGTAAGAGACAAAATCCTGTCAGTCACCAAGCCTGATGGTCTGTTCCTTTAGTCATAGTACTCTGGAGGCCGAAGCAGGCAATAGTAGTGAGCTCATAGCCAGCCTGGCCTATATAGTGTGTTCCAGCCATAATAAATATATAAATAAATAAATAAATAAATAAATAATCCCAGCAAATATCTTTGATGGTATGTTGTAATATGTAGTCTTGTCACTTCATTTTAATGTTTCTAAAGCAAAGACTGTGGATATGGTGCAAGGGTTTATTTCTTGCTATATAAGCATGAAAGTATTTGTCTGTGCATGCATCCTTTGAACTATCATAAAACAAACAAACAATAAACAAACTACAAACAACTAGGTTTGATGGTGTGCCTACCTGTATTATATACCTAGGGCTATCAGTGGCTGAGGCAGGAGGATCACTGCAGCTTGTTGGCTGCAAGCCTAGCTCCAGATTCACTGAGGGGCCCTTTCTCAAAGAAGTAAGTCAGAAAGTGACCTAAAAAAACACACAGCATCTGCCTTTAGTTTTTTGAATGCACATATGTGTGCAACACATACACACACCCAAATAAGAATGTGGCCTGTGTTACAGAGGCACTACATTTTAGTCCCTTAGTGGTTCTAGGTATACAAGAAAGGAAGTGACTGTGTCTTTAAGTCTCTGTTCATACATCTTGCCTGGTGCTAGGCATATAATGAGAGCTGAAAAGATATATGTTGATAGTAATGAGCTTCTTTCTTGCAAATTGTTTTTTGAAATTGGTAGGCTTAAAATAGTATATCAAACAGTGATCAATACTCAGGACATGGTAGGGAAAATTGGCAGAATAAATGTGTGTAAATTAAGAAGATAGGAGAGCATCTCCCAGAAAATTTGGGAGCTGCTCAAGGATGAAATTGGGGAACTGATGACTGAAATGTGTAATCCATTGTTTCAATTGACCTCCGTGAAAGTGCTGGGAAGCTAGTGCAAGCCTTTTATATTCAAACAGACTTTAGAGAAGTAGAGAAATCAGAAGACCTCATTGTCAAGTACTTGACGGCTCATGTTTCTCATATTTGTGAAAGCAAAATGCAAAATTAATCTGAAGAGAAAGCAAGATATTCACAGCAAAGTGAAAGCCTAGTGTGTCTGTTGCTTTTCTGATTGTTGTAACAAAACAGCCAACAGGAAGCAACTTCATGAAGAAGCATTTATTCTGGTTTACATTTTGAGGAAATACAATTCCTCATGGGTCTGTGGCTGCAGGTATGGGAGGCGGTTCTTCATATTGTAGCTTCAGTAAAGGAACAGAGTGGGAACACAGATTAAACATCTCTGTGTCCACCACATCTTCCCCCAAAACCAGAAAACTCTCCAGAGCAGATTTTGTCAAATAGGCTTGATTTTCTGATTTGGTTTAGCTCAGCACTGGGTTCTGAAATCTTGGTGGACGCTGCTTGCTTCCTCTTCTTTATCAGATCCTAACTTCCAGTACTGTTAGGCTAAGCTATTACCTAGTTGTTTGTGTTTATATGACAGGGCAGGCAGAGCTAAATTTGTAAACTGGTTCTGTTTGCTCTATTACATGTGACATAGCCCAGCTTTCTTGAGCTTTTGAAATCTCAATGTCTTTTCTAAAATAGAAACAACTGATTAGGCTTCATGTAAATGTAAAATGATGTGCTCATAACCTTATTAGAGTGTCCATGCAGTTGAGTTGAAGAGGACTTGCTGCCAGAAGTGCATGTCCTGGGGACACAGACCCACAGGAAGACATTGTGAACTTTGGGAGGTTGTCTTTTGAGCTAGGATCATCAGTTGTGTAGGTAACTTGCAAGTTTGCATACCTTGCAAGCTTCGTTGTCTCTTTATGGACATGAGTCTTCAAGTTTCTTATTTTTCCCCAGGATCTTTGTCCATGTTCTTCAAATTCTTCAGAGGAAACTCTCAATGTTATGACATAAAGGATGGCTAGAGCTCTATTGTCTTAGAAAAACTGACCTGAATTAAATGCAGGGTTTCATGAACTGAATAGAATTCAGGAAGGTATAAATGGAAAGGTCCGCTAAGTAAGATGATCTAATGTCTGCATGATCCAAACAGCAGAAGCTACTCAGGAAATGTTTGCCTGAAATCTGCACCTGAAAGGGGCTTCTTGAAGTGTGTTTGGGAAAGACAAACGAAACAAATTATTACAAAGAGGTACATGCCATCACTGATAATGTCGGGGCTGGATTTGAAAAGGGAAAGAAAGCGGTTGGGAAGCAGAGAAATTTTAAGCACCAGGACGACTATGTTTTTTGTTTTGTGATTCTTTGTGAACAAAATGAAGAAGGGGTGGGTGGCAGTGTGGTATCCTCAAAGATGTTAGGTGACTTGGAAGTCTCCACATAGGAAAGACATGGATTGCATCACAGAGACAGCTTTTGTAACTTTTGATGCATGTGTAAAAGCAGACAGGAACATCAAGTACTTCGTTTAACCTGCCTCAGTAAAGACCTAAATCCTTAACTGGGGAGATGGCTCAGAAGAAAGGCACTTTGTTCTAGAGTGATGACATAGTTCTATTCCTGGAACACACAGAGGGAGAAGAGAAGAAGGGTTTTCTGCCCCTTGTCCTCTAACCTACACATGCACAACACCAGCACACACAAAGGAAATCACACTGGCTCCAGCTGCTGCTCAGAGTTAGAACTGTAATCTTTGCATTTCTCTGGCATATCTAAACCACAAATTAGAGAGACTTCAGATCCACTAGGATTCTAAAATTTGTTGTCAAGCCTGTCCCCGAGACACCTTTACGCCTGATCCTTTAGTGGCCAGGAGCTCAGTTTGTTAATAAATCATGAGGCATTGCTAAGTGGCTGTTCAGTGTCCTCATTCAGGAATGAGCCACTCAGTGCCAGACTGGAGACTCTCTAAATTAAATTTTTAGCACATGGAGAATTTCGTCTATTACAAGGGTGTCTTTTTAAGATTCTTAATGCTAAAGTGAACTTAAAATAAAAAATCTCTTGAGTGCTGATAAGTTCATGTCCCACACTAAGTGTGCTATTTGTATTGTTTGGAATACTTATTTTAAAAACCATTAGAAAGCCTGGAATGATTGTGCATGCCTATAGTCCTGACACTGTGGAGGTGTGAACTCTTTGAGTTCATGGCCAGCCTAGTTTACAAAGAGAATCCAGGACAGCTAAGGTTACACAGAGAAACCCTGTCTTTTACAAAACAAATAAAACAAAACAAAATTTACAAAACAAATAAACAAACAACAACAATGACAACAACAACAAAACATTACAAACTGAAGCACATCAAATGTCAAGCCTCTGCAAAGGAAGAAGTGAGCCTCAGGATATACTTGTTGAGAGAGAACTTGCCTGGCATGCCTCAGGCCATGAGTTTCATCCCCAGCAACACAAAAACCTGGGTGCTAAAGAACAGGCTCAGCATGGATAGCGATCACCTCACAAGGATGGAGAACAGTTTTAATCTTCAGAACTAAAAACAGTGGGTGTGGCATTCTGTCTGTAATCCCATTGCTCAAGAGACAAGGAGGAGCTCCTTCCTTAGAGCAAGCTGACTAGCTAGTGTAGTTTAAAGGTGAGCTCTGAGTTACGTGAGAGACCCTGCCTCGAAGTATAAGGAAGAGAACCATCAATGAAGGCATTCTCAACACCATCCATGGTGCTCTATGAGTAATAGTATACATGTACACACATGGGAATATAAAGAAGAATTTCAACACGTGTTAGTCCATGTTCATGTCAGTAGGCATGCACATACATTCACACACACACACACAAGAAATCTTAAAAGATTAGGATAAGTTTTTCTCTACTGCCCTTAGGCAGAATCCTTAATGAAGCAGATCCTTAATATCGATGGGTTTATGTGGAAAGTTAAAATGAGCCCTTCAAACATTGTGTTCAAAAAAAAATTTTTTTTTGTATTTTTCATCCCCTGAATCTGTGACCTTATTCCCAAAGTTAAATGAAAAAATAAAATTCAGAAGGGAAAAATGAAGGTGCTGTATGGTGTGTGTACATGTGTGTACTTGCATGCATATTTACTTTTGTGTATTAAGGCCGGCAGTCAACTTTAGATATATTCCATAGTCTCTCTCACCTTATTTTTTTGAGTCAGGTTTTCTAACTAACCCTGGAACTCACTTATTAGGGTAGAGTTGCTGGCTAGCAAGCCCAAGAGATCACCTATCTCTGACTCCCCAGAGCTAGGGGTACAAGTAGGTGTCACTATGTTCATTTTTTTTTTCATTTTTAATATATCCACACTGGAGAATGGGACTCAGATCCTCATGTCTGTACAGCAAACAGTCCACTCTCATGTCATCTCTCATACTCAAGGCAATGTATTTAACCTCAAAATCTTTTGATGCGAGTTCCAATATTAGGTAAAAACGCATCTTTGCTTGTTTGTGAAATATTTGTAAATCACCAGTTTGACAAACTCTCCTAGACCATTTCAAAGTTTAGACACTGCTTACAACACACAAGTAAAGTTAGGTATAGTTGGTGATTTCTTTCTTTTTTTTTATCAGTTACATTTTATTAATTCTGTATCCTAGCCGTGCCCCGAACCCTCCTTCCCTCCCAGTCCCTCCCTCCCTCACCACTACTGTGCCCCTTTCCAAGTCCAGTGATAGGGGGGACCTCCCCCCATTCATCTGATCCTGTTTTATCAGGTATCTTCATTGAGTTCCTGTTAGAAATAGTCCTTGTTCCCCTCACTTTGGGAAACCAATTGGTTACTGAGTTACCACAGGCTACATCTGAGTGGAGGTTCTAGGTTATATCCATACATGGTCCTTGGTTGAATGTCAGTTTCAGAAAAGACCCTGTGCCCAGATATATTTGGTCTTTGTGGAGCTCCTATCCTTTCCCCATCAGACTAACTCCCCTTCTTTCTTATGATTCCCTGTACTCTGCCAAAGGTTTGGTCATGAGTCCTTGCTTTGAAAACACTGCTAGTTAGAGGCTTTCAGATGAGCTCAGTAGACCCCTGTCATGCGTTCAATGCACATCCCATCTGTCTTTCTAAACGAGGATTGATCCTCTTACCCCATGCAGCAAACCAAGTAATCCAATTAAAAAATGGGGAAGAGAGCTAAACAGAGAATTCTCAACAGAGGAATATCAAATGGCAGAGAAACACTTAAAAAAATGCTCATCCTCATTAGCCATCAGGGAAATGCAAATCAAAACAACCCTGAGATATCACCTTACACCCATCAGAATGGCCAAGATGAAAAACTCAAGTGACAACACATGCTGGAGAGGTTGTGGAGAAAGGGGAACCCTCCTCCACTGCTGGTGGGAATGTAAACTGGTACAACCACTCTGGAAAGCTATCTGGCGCTTTCTAAGACAATTAGGAATAGTGCTTCCTCAAGACCCAGCTATACCACTGCTAGGCATATACCCAAAGCTTGCTCAAGTACACAAAAGGGATACTTGTTCAACCATGTTTATAGCAGCTTTATTTGTAATAGCCAGAACCTGGAAACAACCCAGATGTCCATCAACGGAAGAATGGGTACAGAAATTATGGTATTTCTACACAATGGAATACTACTCAGCAATCAAAAAGGAGGAAATCATGAAATTTGCAGGCAAATGGTGGGATCTAGAAAACATCATTCTGAGTGAAATATCCCAGAAGGAGAAAGACAAACACGGTATATACTCACTTATATAGACCTATAAGATATGATAAACATAATGAAATCTATACACCTAAAAAAGTTGGTGATTTCTTACTTTTATATTTAGCAGTGTGCAAATTTAACACTGAGGTTAGATATTATTTTTCCAGAGTAGGTCTGACAAAGTTCATGTTTCAACTGAGAAAAGGGTTCTCTAATAAGGGGAACAGGAACTATTTCTGACATGAACTCAATGGTGAGCTCTTCCACCCCCTCACGAGGGAGGAGCAGCCTTGCTAGGCCACAGAAGTGGACAAGGCAGCCAGTCCTGAAGAGACTTGATAAGCTAGGGTCAGATGGAAGGGGGGGAGGTCCTCCCCTGTTAGTGGACTTGGAAAGGGGCAGGGAGAAGATGAAGGAGGGAGGGTGGGATTGGGAGGGAATAAGGTAGGGGGCTACGGCTGGGATACAAAGTAAATAACCTGTGATTAATATAAAAAATAAATAAATAAATTAAATAAATAAATAAATAAATAAATAAATAGAAACTGTGAAAATTAAAAAAAAGAAACAAATCATAATTTCACAATCAAGTATACTTAGAAATAAAACCTGGTTTTGACTAATAGTGTTAATTGTGGTGGTCAGTGTAAAGGCTGTTGAAAGTTGATGGGAGATGATAGAAGCAGTCTTCCCTTTCAAGCCTGCAGCTCTAAGAACCTTGTCAATTCCACAGTTCCCTTTCTAAGCACCCCCAAATTAGTCATGTGGGGAGATTTAGTTCTCTATAGATATAAAAGAAGGGGCTGCCTGCCTTGAAAGAAAACAAACAAGCAAACAAAACAACAACAACAACAACAAAACCAAGAATGGTTTAGAGCCTTTTGCCAACTGTTCCCACACAGAGAGACCCCTCATTGAAATGCATCCTGAGGCCCAGGGAGGCTAAGAGAAGGGCACTTGGATCTGAAAAAGTAAATAAATAAAACTTTGGTCTTTTGATTTTATTTTTTGGAAATAAAATAACTCAGACTACAACTCCATCTAAAAACAACCAGTTCTGATCAAAAACTCCAGAGAAAATAAATAATCCCACATTCATTTTCACCTCTAAAGTCAACATAAAAATTTAAAATTGTTCCCTGGGCAGAAGGATTGCTTATTTCTCACTCTAAACTGAACAGCAAACCAAGCACAAATCTGTGAAAAAATGATGTGGACTTCAATATTGAGAAACAAAATAAAAGAGCCTTCAAAGAGTATTTTCAAAATGAAAAGTCATCCCTGCTGAGAATATTGCAGTTGATATCATAACTGACCCAAGTAAGGACAACAACACTGGTATTTAATATGTCATGCTTGCTAACTAACAGGAATGCTTAGCTTACTCCTGGTCTGAATTAGGACTGACATGGTATAGCAGCAAACATCACTGTAGCTAAACCACAATTCTTTCAATAAGGTTGGGCTAATACTGGAAGATTTAGTAACTGAAGTCAAGGCAATAGCAGCCAATTAGGTTGTGAGACGGTAAGATTTTGTTATCCATCACTGTATCTTAACATTTTATCTTCTTTTTGAAGGGATTTGTGAACTGTTTTTTTTTCTCCTAAACTAGAACCAGCATTTGTTAACATGTTGTTTTATCCAAAGCATTTTATCGTTTTGTTATGTACATGTATGTTCATGTATGCACACATATTCACACATGCATTGAGGCTTCAGCTTGACTTCTGGTGTCTTTTTTTCTCTACCACTCTTTTTCTACTTAAGCAGTGTCTATTGTCTTTCTATCTAGTGTAGCTTTCCAGCAAGCTCTGGGGGACTCTAAGGTTGCATATATCTACCTGGCTTTTTTGTGTGTGTGTTTTCAGGGGATCAGAACCACAGTCCTCATTCTTTCATGTAAGCTCTGTGCCTGCTGAGTCGTCTTCCCTAGCTCCAAACTCAGCCTCTGGAGACATCTCTAGATAGTGTCACCCTGTGCTTCTTGTCACTACTTTCCTTGTAGCTTCCTGACAGCTTTTACTTATAAGAAGTTCACATGTGTGGGACTGCAGCAGTGAAGAAAGTTTGGTTAAAACTTAGCACAGGTGTATTACTCCAATATGATAATTACTCATGGTGCCAGGAAAAGTCTAAACTTTGCCATGAAAGGCAGCTGTTCAGCACAGTTAGACCAGAGTACAGATTCCTCAGAAAGAACCCCACACTCAGCAAACGTGGACAAGTGATGCAGATGAGTTATTTTAGTAAGTTTTGTAAGTGTCTGATATATATAAACCAGTAAGTTGACAGTTATATCGTCAGCCAATATGATGGTGAATGCTAATTGTCAATTTGACAAAATCTAGAGTCAGCTGAGAGATGAGACTTTGAGTATGTCTGTAGCAAACTATTGTGATTATGCTAATTTAGATGGGAAAACCTGCCCACTGTGGGTGGCAGCATTTTCTGGCTAGGATCCTCCACTGTATAATAACAGAGGGAGTGAGCTGAGCTCTAGCATTGCTCCTTCTGACTATGGGTGACATGTGACAAGCCCCCTGAAGCTCCTTCAACTGTGACTTCTCTGCCATGATGGATGGTAACATTGAACCATAAGCCAAAGTCAGCCTTTTATAACTTATGTTACTTTTGTTGGCAGAATTTCACCATAGCACCATGAACTAAAGAAAGTAAGATAGCCAATGACACAATCTGACAATCAGAGTTTTTCAACATATTTCCCTATTTTTACAGATGACATAACAGATTCTGTCCTAAAATTATCAAGATTGCAAGAAAGTGGGGCACACACTAAACTCTTTACAGTTTATACTCTGATTTCCTTTTGGATAGAGCTACACTGGACCCAGGGCCTAGATGTGATATCATTATTTCTGAAAGGCAGGATGGTGCTTAAACCCCCACAGTCTGGGTACAGTAAGATGGCAGAAACACTCACTGTTTAGCATTGTACATCTCATCTTTAGTCACTGGAAGAGGAAAGTATTTCCTACCCAGATGCTGTCTTCTTGCTTGTACTGTTGCCAGTTGTGCCCTGTGTCGCTGAACATCAGGCGATAGCTTGTCACCCAGTCAGAGCTCCCAGATCGTCCCTGCGTGGCCACCGCTGTAATCTCCACTCTATTTCCCAGGTCCACCTGGAGCCACTGTTGGTCATTGGAATCTGCTGGGGACCAACCACCAGTTCCTGGAATAGGATGAAAGAGAGACTTGTAACAATGACTTAGAAAGTCACCTTTGTCTACGTCAAAGAACAAGAAAACCATGCTCAATTAAGGCACAGTTCCCTGACTATTAAAGTTTCAGAACCAACTTTCTATCCTGCAATTCAGGATAGAATTCCATTCCGTGGAAGTGCAGTGTTTATGGTGCCTCCTTCTATTTCCACTTCCTTCCTTCTCTTACTCCTCTCTCTTAAACTCCTTTCTTTTCTCTGTCCAAATATGTACTAAACCTATCAAGAAACTTGTATCTCACTGTGAGTACAAACATAACAGAAGACATTGATTGAGCTTTTCAAATTTCACATCTATTGGGCATCATTTATTCACTTAACCTTTAGTCTCCCTAAAGAGAATCCCAGGAATAAGACTCCAGAGACCAGACTCAAGGTGCAAATCTAAATTTACTGTCCAGTGCAAGGCCAAACTGACCATCTCATGCTATACTCAAGCACCAATAACAGTGAGTCAGGTTGGTGCAAACTATAAGGGAATGTAGAGGGGGCAGGGTTACTTAGGAGGCTTCCATAAAGAATGGAAGGCATTCACCACCATGGCCTCAGATCCATTTTGAGTCTTCACTAGTGTTCTAGGTGTCTCTAGTGGATCAACACTGTGTGCAGTGGATCAGGATCCTGTGAGGAGTCTTAGGAGATGCTGATACTTCACTCATCGTTCTCTATCCTAAAGGCTTATCTCGACACTATCCACAAATAGATTCACCTTTTCCTTAAGCTATCTTATAATGCTCTAGCTTACCTCCCGCCAAGTGGAAGAGCACACATTCAGCCCTTCTTGTGGTAGCACAGCAAAGTCCCTCACAGTACGACGAAGCTGTGTTGATACTGCAGCCGGGCAAAGGAAGGCAGAAACCTACCTGCTGTTAACACATGTGTAGAATGTGAGGACAATCTTCTAGCTCTCTGTTCTCCACTCTTTCTGTAGTAAGAGGGTTGTACCTTTGTGTGTGTCACGTATCAGGGCAGTGAAAAATTGAATATTGTAGCTTTCCATAGTGTTACAGCAATAACTACAAGATCAATTTCTCAAGAATAAAAGCTGTAGGTAGACTTCCAGTTAGCCTCTTTCTCTCCTGTTATCCCATGACTAATACAGTAAACAAGGTCTAGATGGTGTTAGAATCATTGCTGGGAAAGATGCTGGGTGTCTGCACCATCACATGGAAGGAAGCTCTCAGGTACTTGTAAGGATGAACTAATCCACAGTGTGGATAAGAGTCAATACTTATTGTGATCCAGCTATTGTATACTGAAATTTTGGTCTGCCTTTATTCCCCGCACAATGTCCTGTGAAGGAAATGGCATCCATTTCCTAACACAGTGTAAGAAAGAAATGCAGAAAGACTATAACACTGGAGAGCCAGTATTCAAACACATTTAAGAGAAATCTTTCTCCTTCAGATTACTTTCTGACAGGAAAATAATGGGTCTAATCCTTAGAAAATCTCAGGCCGAGGAGATGACTCGGTATGAAAAGGGTTTGCTCCCAAGCCTGAACACCTGATTTAAATCCTGAGAATTACGTGGTGAAAGTGGGAGCTAATTTCAGTAAGTTGTTTCACATGAACACACACACACAGAAACAGAGAGAGAGAGAGAGAGAGAGAGAGAGAGAGAGAGAGAGAGAGAGAGAGAGATGCTGGTGGTATGAAAAGAGAACTGGAGATAATGGTACAGGAATGGTTAAATGTGGTGGAAAATGAGAGGATAAGGTAGAGGAGTGAGTACAGGTAAGCACTATGAAAGTTTGAAAATGCCACATCAAACCTCTTGCTGTTGAAGCTTCCTACAACACATACACACATAAAAAGAGTTTAAGCGCTGTTAGCCTATAATGGGAGGCAATGTCTGCATTCATACTACAGACTCTCAAATAAAAATGCCTGTGTCAGGCATCGGTTACCTTTATGTTAACTGTTTATTAGTTTGGTCAGTAGGATTCCATACTCTCCTTAAAAAGTTACAAGCTACTGCCATTGTTCTAGGTTGCCCTCCATATCTTTTTAATTATTATTTTATTTTTATTAATTACATTTTGTTATTTTATTCACTTTGTATCCCCCCATACCTCTCTCCCTCCCCCCTTCCAATCCCACCTTCCCTCATCCCCACCCGTGTCCCTCTCCCAGTCCTCTTCCCCTTCCCTCTGATCCTGGGATCCTGATCAGGTCTCATCAGGAGTGGCTGCATTGTCTTCTTCTGTGGCCTGGTAAGGCTTCTCCCGCCTCGGGGGGAGATGATTAAAGAGCAGCCAATCAGTTCATGTCAGAGACAGTCCCTGTCCCAAATACTATGGAGGTCACTTGGATACTGAACTGCCATTGGCTACCTCTGTACAGAGGTTCCAGGTCATCTCCATGAGTGGTCCCTAGCTGGAGTATCAGTTTCAGAAAAGACCCCTGTGCCCAGACTTTTTGGATTTGTTGCTGTCCTTGTGGAGCTCCTGTCCACTCTGGGTCTTACTATCTCCCACTTCTTTCATAAGATTTCCTGAACTCTACCCAAAGTTTGGCTATGAGTCTCAGCATCTGCTGTGATACCCTGCAGGGTAGAGTCTTTCAGAAGCCTTGTGATAGGATCCTGTTCTGTTTCCTATTTTCTCCCTCCTCCGATGTCCATCTTCTTTGCCTTTCTGAATGAAGATTGAGCATGTTAGCCAGAGTCCTCCTTCCTGATTGGCTTCCTTAGGTGTACAAATTTTATTATGTTTATCCTATATTATATGTCTAATATCCACTTATGAATCTTGAGAGCAAGAAACTATTGTTGAAGACACAATATACTTAAGTCTTAAGACACAGAAAAATCAAGCATGTTTTAATGTTGAAGTTCCATTCCTATGAGCTAGCATCCACAGTGTGGGAAGGTGCTATACAGACTACCAGAGGACAAAAGTAGTCAACAGTCTTAACTAACTGTGAATCACATGAGCTAAAATTGTGACTTCCTTGGCAAGAAATGCCCATTGGTATAGTAATGGCATGCCTGTCATGGGAGTAACTAACTGCTATCTGATTGGACATAATTCCTGTTCCAAAAAACTAACCTAAGCCTGGCTCTGTTACCTATGTCAAAACTCATGGCCAGGCTTTATTTAAATCCTGCTCTACAAGACATAACTTTTGCCTGGTACTATTAACTGGGGCAGGAACCCATGGCGGGCTTTATCTTGGGTGCTAAGGCCTATGATCTGCTAAATGAAAGAGTAATAAATTACCCATAAGGTCTTTTTTGATGCCCATCCATCAGTTCATTTCTGAACTGTTGTGAGAGAAGGTTCTTTTTGTAGAAGATTCAGACTGATACAGAGTCTCACAACTGTTCAGCATGCAGAGAGCATAGAATGTGGAGTGCTCGGCTTTAAATAGCAAAGCTGTTTAACATTTTCTCTCCCCATGACTCTGGCATGCTCTTGGAAGAGGGTGAGAAAAGGCCTAAAGAGCTAGAGGTAGTGAATATCTATGATGGAATGGTGTTTTCCAGACATGACTGTTCACATATGAACTCACAGCAACTGTGGCTGTGTGTGTAAGACAAGGACAAGACAGATAAAATCCCAGTATAGACAGGTAATGGGGTTCATGAAATTCCACCTCTAGCTCAGAAGTGACTGATGGCTTCCATGGGAGAGAGAGTCAGATTACTTGAGAATCTATAAATGCATAGTAGATGGTGTTATAGCCATGTTTATACGGACAACTCTAAGTTATCAAATATACTCGGTGGATTTAAAACACAAGCATGCAGGCATGCACACAGAGCACCACCACCATCACCACCACCATCATCACCACCACCACCAACAGAAAATGTAAGAACAGATAAAGGTGGGGAGGGGTCAGAGAGTAGTAGGAGGCCCCGAAGATGAATTACAAGGGAGGGAACGGGGTAGGTTTGATCAAAACACATTATCCGCCTGTTTGTATTTCTCAGTCAATAATAGAGAAAAGACAAATTCAACAGAGGCTGAGTCGTGGGGAGCGTTTGAGTCTCCGGAGATGCCAGCCCCAGAAGCACGTGTTTGTTATTGTTACTATCTTCCTCACAACTCTCAAAAGTCCCAGCCAATCCTCCTGCCTCTCTACTAACGCCATAGGGCTGAAATAGGTACAGATTTCATTTTCCTAGGAAATGCATACTAATTCTGGAATCATTAATTGTGCCCAGTCTCTCCAACTGATCTCGTCAGAGTCCACTGCTCTTAAAAGATAAAGAATCCAAAGTGCTTTTAAAAAGTGTTATGTCAACAACACTAAAATCGGATAGGCAATACACTGCATGATATTTTTTCTGCATAAAGAAAGGCTAATTTGTATGCTTGTGGTTTTTGCATGTAGCTCTTTTCCTTTGTTATATTTATAAAATAAAGGCTATATAAATAAACAATAAACCCATTATGGCAGAATTCTGCAGGACACTGGAGCTTTTGAGTGATGTTCTCTAGTTTGAAATGAAATCCATAAGCTTTCATAATTTCCTTTTAATGTTAACAATCCTTACTTGGATTTCTTGTTTTTCATTTTTAAAGATATTTATATATAAGATAAAGTTATATTAAAATAAAAGAAGGCAGATCTAGGTTGATGACCCAACAGGTAAAGTGCCTGCTGTGCAAGACCTGAGTTTGTATCCCAAAACTCACATGACTCCTGGGCAGATGTGGAAGCCTAATTATAATTTCAGTTCATAGGAAGTGGAGGTAAGGGACTCTCCACAGAAACTGGCAAGCTGGGCTAGGGCTTGGCTCAGGTGACAGATTCTGCACCACATAAAATGGAGCGAACAATGAACACAAACTATTGTGCCTTGGTCCTCAACTTTCACACATGTATACATGAACATGCATCTTCCCACAGAGATGCACACATATGCACACACACACATTCAAACATATCATGCATATGCATGTGAAAAGGTAAAATGTAGCAATAATAACTTAACTTTAAAAGCAATCAAATAAAACAAAGGCAAAACTAAAGCAATGAGGTGCTTAGTATAAAATGATTTGATTTCTTCATACTTTTTGGGAGAAAAAAATCACATTTACTTTTATTCATAATAGGAGTGGATAGAATCCCCACTTTAGTTTTTTAACCCTCCTGTAAATGAACCAGAATGGAAGAGTTGCTATGGGCGTTCATCAACAGATGAAGTTAAGCATGTCTGAACCACTTAACTGCTTAGCATGAAGGGCCACTCCATGGCTGATCATCACCTCCTCTTATTTCCCTGATGTTGAAATGTAACACCACATTGCAGCTAATAGAAGGAGCTTCATGGTTATCATGGCAAATATTTTATGAGCCAAATAGTAAATGATAAGGGAAACCTCAAGATATGTATAGTCTTTCTAAGACAAACTGTGTGATCACCCACTCTGGTTTCTGAATAATGCCAAAATTGAGTGACCGTAAACACAAATATGTGGAGAAGTAAAGTCTAAAGTGTCAACTGAGGCAGTGTTGTCCCTAGCCATGACTGATGTCTCTATGATTGCTAAATATAAAGAATTGTCATCAAGCCTGTAGTTGATGCTTAAAAGCATTTAAAAGAAATTTTAATTTCAAGAAAGCTTTACATTTTTATTACATTTCTTTCTTTCTTCCTTCCTTCCTTCCTTCCTTCCTTCCTTCCTTCCTTCCTTCCTTCCTTCCTTTCTTTCTTTCTTTCGTTCTTTCTTTCTTTCTTTCTTTCTTTCTTTCTTTCTTTCTTTCTTTCTTTCTGTCTGTCTTTCTTTCTTTTTTGTGTGTGTCTGTCTGTCCATCTTTGGGTATTGTGTGCCAAGGCCTGCTGGTGAAGGTCTAAAGACAATTTGTGGAATTTGGTTTTCATTATCCTTTCATTTGGGTCCCAGGAATTAACTCATGCTATGAGCCTTGGAACTAGGTTCCTTTTCCTGCTGAGCCATTTTTAAAGTCAGAAGTGAAAAAAAAAAGAAAACAAAAAACAAAAAACAAACCTCACTTCAGATATGTACAGCATCTAAAATTCTGTCATAGTTTTTCTTTTTGTAATTAATTAATTTTACATCCTGATCATAGCTCCTCCTCTCCTCTTGTTCCTATCCCCTCTTCCATTTCCCCCTGTTTTCCCTCCCCTTTTCCTCAGATAAGGGGAGTCTCCCTTCTACCAACTCAGAAGAGCACATCAAGTTGCATCAGTACTTAGTTCGTCTTCTTCCCCTGTGGCCTGGCAAGGCAGCCCTTTCAGGGAAGGTGATCAAGAAGCAGGCACCAGAGTCCTTGTCATAGACAGCCTTCTCTATTCCTATTGGCCAAGCTACCAAACATCTACATATGTGTAAGGGACCCACATTGAGTCCATGCATAGACTTTGATCTGAGCTTGATAAGCACCCCTGGGCCCGGGTTAGTTGTTCCTGTTGGTCTTCTTCTGAAGTTTTTGTCTCCTCTGAGTCCTTCTATCCTTTCCCCCATTCTTAAATAAGACTCCCTGCATGCTCCACCCAATGTTTGCTGTTTCAGCATGTCTTTTGATCTGCTGCTGAATGGAGTCTCTCAGAGAAAGGCTCTGCTAGTCTGTCTGCAAGCTAGCAGAGTGTCCTTAATACTGTCAGAGGATGTCAGCCATAGTTTTTCAAACACAAAAGTATAGATGATTTTAAGACATGCCTGGTTTCATATCACCCCATGAGTTTTAATGACTGCATAATGATTAGATGCTTAGCTCCATTTTAATTTGATAAATCAATGCACTAAGTGACAGCTATTGCTCCAACCTAATGAACTTTCAGTGGATTCCAGTGAATTATTTATAACTGATTTATTTATAACTATTGTGTTCCGTCCATAAGTAAAACAATTTAGAAGATTTAACAATGCAGTAAGACAGTACTTCTGGTTTGGGGAGTATATAAGATAAATAATTCATCTTTAAATACCTTTGGAAGAAAATGGAGACGTGAAATCTTATTTGTGTGAAATGACAAGTATTGTTGATATTACTGTCTTAAGCATTGGTTGCCCATTACCAACCAATTTTTAACATGTTTGTTCACAGTATACTGAACATGTTTTTGTTTTTATTTTAGCTTTGTGTGTATGAATGTGTATGTAATTACTTTGAAAAGACATTGCCCATTCTAAGTCTGATTTCTTTTTTTAGTTAAAAGGATTACTTTTTACTTTTGGGACATGGAACAAATAATTTCTCACCCTCTATATAAATACTATGTTGAGGATTTGGTACAGAGATCTCTTTCCTGTAAAAGTGGGTTTATATCAAAAGGGGCATCATGATTTTACCTGGGAATTGGAGATGCTGGCTGCATTGCAGGCTTGTTCTATGAAACGTTCTCTATTCTCAGAGACTTAGAAGAGACTACGAACCAATGCCTCCTCTGCCTGAGGCAGCTAGGGCAAGACAACATGAAATTGCTGACCAAAATTAACCCGAGAAAAGATGAAGGCAAGAAGAGGAAAGGGGTTGACTATTTTCTACAAATTTGACTTGGAAAATTCTTTTGTTTGTTAGTTTTGAGACAGGATATCTAGCCCAGGCTATCCTCAAAATGTTCATGTGGCTGAAGATGACTTTAACTTCTGATCTTCTAGCTTCCACCTCCGTTTTCACTGGTAGAATTACAAGCACACTATCACACTTCATTTATTCAGTGCTGGGAACTGAATTGTACTCTTTCTGCATGTTACAAGTATTTTACCAACTGAACTACATCTCCAGGCCAGAAAATGTTTAACAACACATTAAATCTAGATCATGCAGCCTCAAGCCATGTGGGAGCCTGGAGCTTTCATTAAGCAAGCAAAAATGGTGGCACTACCATTATGGAGTTCTCAGTGTTCTTACCTAACATATGAGATTAACCATACTAAATGACTCTGATTCCCATATTCTTTTCAGTCCCATCTCTTCATAGTCAAATGATTCAAGGTGAAAAGCAACTTCCAAAGACCTCTATTGGTTCTTTTTTTAATTTAATTTTTATTTTTTTATATTAATTACAATTTATTAACTGTGAATCCCAGCTGTGGTCCCATTCCTCATTCTCTCCCAATTCCACCTTCCCTCCTTTTTCTCCTCCCATGCCCCTCCCTCAGTCCACTGATGGGGATGGTCCTCCTGTCCTTCCATCTGACCCTAACTTATCTGATATCATCAGGACTGGCTGCATTGTCTTTCTCTGTGGCCTGGTGAGGCTGCTTCCCACTCAGGGGAAGTGATCAAAGAGCCATCCACTGAGTTCATGTCAGAGACAGTTCCTGTTCCCATTACTAGGGAACTCACTTGGAGACTGAGCTGCCATGGGCTACATCTGTGCAAGGGTTCTAAGGTTCAAGGTTATCTCCATGCATGGTTCTTGGTTGGAGTTTCAGTCTCAGAAAAGACCACTGTGCCCAGAATTTTTCTGTCATTCTCCTTGTGGAGTTCCTGTCCCCTCCAGGTCTTCCTATCTCCCCCTTCTTTCATAAGATTCCCTGTACTCTGCCCAAAGTTAGGCTATGAGCTTCAACATCTCCTTCAACTCCTTGCTGGGTAAAGCCTTTCATTGGCCCTCTGTGGTGGTCTCCTGTCCCGTAGCCTGAATTTTCCCTTTTCCAATGTCCATTTCCTTTGTCTTTCTGCATGTGGATTGATCATCTTACCCAGGGTCTTCCTCCTTGCTTAGCTTCTTTAGGTGTACAGATTTTAGTATGTTTATCCTATATTATATGTCCAATATCTACTTATAAGTGAGTATACACCATTTGTGTCTTTCTGCTTCTGGCGTAGCTCATTTATGATGATATTTTCTAGATCCCACCATTTGCCTGCAAAGTTCATGATTTCCTTGTTTTTAATTGCTGAATAGTATTCCATTGTGTAAAAGTACTGCAATTTCTGTATCCATTCCTCAACCGAGGGACATCTGGATTGTTTCCAGCTTCTGGCCATTACAAATAAAGCTGCTATGAACATGGTTGAGCAAATGTCCTCCTTTTATACTTGAGCATCTTTTGAATATATGCCTAGGAGGGCTCCCGAGATAGATGGTGTGTGTGTGCAGTGTCTGGGTGAATGTGTGTATTGTATTCATTGTGTTGCGTGTACTTGGTATGCTTGTGTGTATGTGTATATTATGGTATATGTGGTGTTGTGTGGTGTGGTCTATGTGCAGTGTCTGATGTGTGTGTATGTGTTGTGTTGTATGCACTGTGTGGTGTGTGTCTGTTTGTGGTGTGTGTGTGTGTGTGTGTGTGTGTGTTATTGTATGATCTGGTATTTGGGCTATGTCTCGTGTGTATGTACTGTGTTGTATGTGATGTAGCATGTATGTGTTGTGTGTTTCTGTTTACTGTGTTTCTATGTCTGTGTGTGGAGTGGTGTGCTTGTGTGTGTGTGTGTGTATTCTGTCTG
Organism: Rhombomys opimus; assembly: GCA_010120015.1. NCBI lineage: Eukaryota > Metazoa > Chordata > Mammalia > Rodentia > Muridae > Rhombomys > Rhombomys opimus. Next base: position 424,808 of record REGO01000381.1, on the reverse strand, counting down.
AAAATAGGGAATCAAGAATGGTAAGCCTTTTCATTTACCCATGGACTCTGGAAACTGACAATGTATTGATGTAAAAGAATCAATTTCTCCTTGTAAACAAAATTGTCTTGGCAAAGGTACATGATATGAACTTCTAAATGCAAATATCTCAAAAATAAATATGCAAGTGAGGGAAAAGACTTAAAATTTCAAGAGATAATGTTAAAATGTTATAATTTATGAACGCTGTTTTATAGAAAAGAGCTCCATGCACATTTTTCCTTTTATAGGTATTAAGAACTCTATGCTTATTTGTATTTTACTCATACAGAGTAGCTTAAATTCTTCCCCTGATTATCAAGATTTAAAGCACATCTGGGCAGTTTGATCTTTGGCCAGCAGCTCATGAATTTTCAGTTGACAGTGTTTGTAAAAGGCCCACTGACTTAATCCCCCAACTTAAAGCTTTCTCGCCACAAACACATCACATCTGATACACAGAGATCCTACCTAAGCCTTAGTTACATGGAATGACTTGGCTGCCTAAATTACTGGCCATTGACCTCAGCTTAGTGCATTTTCCAGGTCTTTTCAAAAGTGATTAGTACTTCTTTCTGCTTTTCATTTCCCTTGTGTGAGATGAGATGAAGGTTGGAGAGACCATGGAAGAGAAGGAAGAAAATCCATTTGCTTAATCCCATCTGCTGATGAGATAGCAATGCAAAGGGAGATTTAACCAGCTCTTCATCAGCTTGCAGGCTGGGTCACCAGTTCTTAATTTACACAACAGCTGTCTTAGGGTTGCTATTTTACTTTATTCTATTTTTATGTTTTAAGACATTATTTTGTGAGCAACAGAACTCATCACGTTTGTGTTTCTCAGGGTTGGATCAAAACCTTCCTGGATGTCTCACTTTGGAAGTACATTGTCTGCTGGTGTAAATTTGCCAGCTGTATACTTTTTTTCCTGTGTGTAGTCAGACTGGAATGTACTCAATTTTACTGCTATACACTTCAAGTAAAATATTTTATATATGTTCAGTGCATGGTGGATTCTATGTGGTTTCCAGTGGATTCAAATATTTTAAATCATGCCCAGGACTTGCAGGAAAATTCCTTCTTCGATTTGAAATGGTTCTGCAGGTCTGAGTGTAAGGATATGGCTTGTTCAATATTCCCTGAATTAAATATCCTCTGAATTAAAATAGCCTTCTTGGATGAAGGAGGAAGGCTCAGGAGATTCAGCAAGTAAACAAAACTCACTTGTCTCATGAAATTCTGAAGACCTACAATATTCACAAGGCCCCTTGCAATGTTATGCCAACTATAGTTGTTTAGAGAGAGAAGGCTGTGCAACCAACTGAACTGTCTGAGGGATAAAGCTGGGCTTTTCCAAGCTTCATGGCTAATGAGTCAACCATGTTGTTGTGAGTGGCCTGTCACCCACAATCCTGCAAGTAACCCCCAAAACCACAATGGATCATTAAGCTAGACTAGAGTGGGCTTCTCGCTTGAAATGTAATCAGTGTCCTGTCTTTAGTGAACAGATGCTTCTTCCTATCATCTCAGGAAGCATCAGGCACCACCACTGACCACCTCCAGGCCTGCAGAACAGAATTTCATTGAGACGAGATTTTTACAATTTGGATTTCATCTTCAGAAAGATAAAAACGAACCCCTAACACTCATGTGGAAAGCTGGATGGTACAACACAGAAAGAATTTGTTGCTGTGACAGGAACACAAGTGAATAAATAGACTCTGTTAATAAATCCTAAAAAAATCTCAGAAACTGAAGAAATAACAGTGTGTCCTCTCAGTAGCACCCAGGGTTCTTTTGTAACACCCCAACTTCATGATTATTCAGTTGTCCAGATCTCGACAGCTGCTTTTGCAAATTGCAAGATTTTTTTCTATTTGTGGACTGATTAGATTTCAGATAACAGGAAGCTACATGCTAGCTAGTGAATGTCTGCCCTAAGATATGGTGAGGGTTAGTAATAAGTGTCCTTCTGACTTGCTTAAAGAATACCCAGATGGCTGGTGAGATATTGTCTCTGGTTCTGTCTGTGAGGATGTCTCTAGAGGAGCCTGGCATTTTAATGACTGCACCAGATGAGGCAGATCAGTCCTCATCCATTCGAGAAGATTCCTTGCAAACACTGCAAGAATCAGATAAAATAAGGAGGCAGAGCAGATGTACACTTGCACTTGCTTCTGAGGCTGAGATGCCTGCCTTCCCCTGTTATTAGCCAGCAGGATTCCAGGCTCAAATACCTTCGGGCTTGGAGAGTTATAGAGTCAGCTGTGCATTCTCAAGCTTCAGCTCAAGAGTTACCCTGAGACCCTTTTCTGTTTTCAGAATTTTGGCCTCTCAGGGATGCCCTAGCTTCCCTGGGTCTCTAGTTCTCAGAAAGCACATGGGGTGCGGGGTCCTCTCACTTCCACAATCACATCACCAAGTTCCACAATGAGCCTCTCCCTGCATGTTTGTATCTATTATAAGCCTAAGTCTTTACTGTGTTTCTTCACATATATGTTCATATGCATATGTAACTTATGCGTGTATATATATATATATATATATATATATATATATATATATACATAGTTTTCTATGTCTCTAGCAAATCCAAATAATGCACACATTAAAAACTAGTTTTGGATTTACTTAGAATTTTATTATAACTTTAACTCTCCTTTTTCTTCATTTCTTCAAGACTTCACACCTCTTGAACAAATTTGGATGTTCCTTGATGTGGTCATTCTACATTTGTATGAGAGCTGTGACTTCCAAAGATCATACTCAAACAGTTATTTATCGCTTAGCAATCTTAAGCCATGACCTTGGAAGTGAAAAACTGTGTGCGTATCTTAATCTGCAATCTCTAAGAATTTAAATCTAGTGTAGATAAGATGGCTATGTTTAAGTGTATGTTTTTTTAGATGTGCATGTGTCAAAACTGATTCTTAGATATTTAGAAGAGGCAGTGATTTATATTAGGTGGATACATGACATCTAGAAATGATGTAGCTAACTAAACAGGCTGAGACAATTGTTTACTGTTACTTAAATCACTATACTAGAGGTGCTGGTTCAGTCCTTGTTCAATGTATAACTCATATTTGTACCTAAATGCCTGTTATCACAGCACTGAGGAGAAGCAGGATGGAGGGTCAAAAGCTTAAGGTCATCTTCAGTGGCAAGTGAGATACAGGCTAGCCTGAGCTAAAGACCCAGTTGCTGAAACAACAGAATTCAGAGGCTTCAGTGACACAGTGTGGTGATTTATTAATTACAGTCTACTACTATACACTTGAAATCTGACAAGGCTATAGAACAAATATCTACACATGCACAAACGCAAAAAGGAGTATGGAATGAGAAGGCTGCATCAACCAACTTAATTGTGCTATTTTACAGTGTACACATATGTCGTCAAGTCATCACACCATGTAAATTAAAACATACAATTATTTTGTTACTGAGACTTCAGTAACACCATCTGGAAAATAACTGAGCTAATAAGAAGCATCCATACCTATTTCTCTGTATGTTACTGGGCTTATGAGTATCTTCTGGACAGACACCTATAGAGAATAACCCTGGATAGCATGAGGATGTGGGAGATTTCTTCATGAACTTCTGGCATAGCATTGGCATTCCTTCCTGTGCCGAAGCCTTGTCACCTTGGAAATGGAGATGAGGGTAATTCCTCTGTGGAAGGTGGCTGACGTACTGTACAGTGAAGCATCAAGGCCTTTTGCTTGGTGTGTAGGACATTGCTCTTGCCCCCCCCCCCACCATGTTACATGTTTTATGTAAGCTTGCAACAAGACTGAATTCCTGAATATACAATCCGCTACTCTATACGTTTGTGGCTATCAGAGTATCCAGCATTTTGTCCCTGTGGAGCCATCTGCTCTAGGGGGGTATCTTCTATGTCTGCCCATTCATAAAATAAAAGAGGAGATTCAAAGGACTCATGTAGACAAAGGATGCTGAGGCTCTCATTTGTTTTGAGCTTTGATAGTTTATAGACATTTTAATTTTAATCTGAGAAGAATAAAAAATAAATCATTTTTTTCTATGATTTTTGATATCAGTTAATACTAACTGGTTTCTTTTTAGCTTACTAATTTTTACATTTGACTGTCCATTCATAGGACAGAATTTCTTCTTTACAATGTTACCATACTTTCAGGTTTTATACTAATGTAATGGTAACTTATGTCCATATATGCCCTTTCTTGGATATATATTTGCATACACATATATTCATTACATTATCCACTCATAAGTGCCTACTTTTATACTCTGAGTTTGGGAATGTGTTTACATTCCTAAAAGGGAAGCAAAATAATTTTAAAAATTTTGTTTATATATATACATATATATATATATATGTACTTTTAATTTATGTGTATGTGTTTATAAGTGGGTATTTGAATGTGTGTTACATGCTTGTGGAGGCCAGAAGATGGCATCATAGCCACTGAAACTGGCATGAGAGCTGAAGTCCTCAGGAAGAGCAAGCAAGTACTCTTAGTTATTGAGCCATCTTTCCAGCCTCTCCACCATTTTAGGGTTTTGTTTTGTTTTGTTTTGTTTTGTTTTGTTTTGTTTTGTTTTGTTTTCATTCAGGGACTCTCACTAAACTAGGAGCTCACTGCTTTGGTTAGACACACAATATGACCAGTATGGACCAGAGATCTTCCTGATCCTCCTCTCACAATGCTTGGGTTACTGTGTACACTACCAGCCTTGGATTATTATGTGGGTGAGGGACTCAGGTCCTCATGTTTGTGAAGTGAGCCCTTAGGCAGCTGAGTCAGTGCCTTAAACCATCAACACTATAAACAGCATTCCTACCTGTTTTGAACAATCAGGTGTAATGGTTCTAGCACAGTGCCTAATGCATAAGAGGTACTCTTAAAGAGTTGACCTTTCATTAATTGCTCTAAACTTCTAGCCGGTAACTCTGGTTGCATTTTAAAACCTCCCAGAAACACTTTGTTCATTCACTTGATCAATACCCAGACAAAACATCTGGCAGTTGGGAAATGTCACTGGCAAAGGTGCCCATGTGATTCAGACACACACACACACACACAGAGAGACAGAGAGAGAGAGAGAGAGAGAGAGAGAGAGAGACAGAGAGACAGAGAGACAGAGAGAGACAGAGAGAGAGAGAGAGAGAGAGAGAGAGAGAGAGAGAGAGAGAGAGACAGGGTTCCTATTGCCCTAGAGCTTGGGTTTGTCCCTCCCTAAAGGAAAGTGAGGCCCTGTGAATGGAGAGTCATGTCGGCACACTGCACACTGAACTACTGAATTACAGGGAGAGTTCTAGTCTTTGCATCCCAGCTTCATGACTGCAGCTTCTGTTTTCTCTTCTCAGTTTGTGCTCTAACAACGAGAGGCAAGGAGTCAGTCTCTTCTCTCACACACACTGGTCTGAGGTAGAGTACCTAGGCTCAGGCTTCCCAGCATGCCAGAAAATGATGAGTATAATTAATCATTGCAGAGACACTGTCTCCGGTCAGTATCTGTCTCGTATAGAGGTAACTGACCTAAATTAGACCCTCATGTTCCCCAGAAATGAACAAGAAGTTCTTAGACAGTGCTAATCTGGAATCACACAATTTACGTAAACGTGAGACTTGGGAAGCACTTCTAGAGCTATATTAGAATGTCTCAACACGTGTTTCTTTCAGAAATGAAAATGCAGCCTTCCTGCCTGACTCCCAGCTTCCTGTTCTGCTGTGGCAAAGCTCTTCTCAAAATGGTCCTCTAGCCTGGTTCTCCAGGTAATACTGAAGACAGTTGTCAACCAGAGATGCCAAAGATAAAAGTCCGAGTTTAGTCAGTGGTTTGCTGATGGCCATAGAACATCACAGCATCATAGTTGGCATGGAAGCTCTAGCTGGTGAGTTTCAAAACCATGTTTCTTCCTTCTACATCCCTCTTCCAGCTTTGTTAATGAATTAAGCTGCTGTTATAGCAGTAGTGAGCATGAATCCCGAATTTAGTTGAGTTGGGTTTGAACTCAAGTTTTTCCTTTTTCCTACTATATGATATTGAGCAAACTATGCCATTTCCCTGAAGTTAAGAAACTCCATTTGGTGGGGAAAATGTTATAATTCATACCTTGCATTAGCTTTTTTATGGATTAGAAAGATAATACACACAAAACAGTTAATAAAATTTGGTACTAATTTATAAGATTAAACAAAGACAGTATTAGAACAGACATTACATCAATATTCTCTCTACTGTGCTATGATGATTTTTTTTCCTTTTAGAATAATATAGCCCTTTGTCATCCCAAGAGCTCATTTCCAAGACCTTCTGCATTACATCCACAGATGCTCAAGTTTTTGTTATATACTGACAGAATACTGAATCTCCCCAATGTCTAATATGTTGTCTAATATGTCTAAAATGCAAAATAAATAACTGCTGTACAGTATTGTTTGGGAACACTTAAAAAACACTTATATGCAGTGTACAAGCAAATTTTCTATTTTTTCACCAAATGAATAAGGAGAGACATCTGTATTCTTAGATGGCTTGCTCAAATAAATTATGACTCTGATTTTTTGTTTATGGATAGTGTTACAACAGTGAACTTGCAACACACCATGAAATAAACTACAAAAATGTAAACAAATCTATAAGTCAGAATTGATAGAGAGATAAAATCATGAAGTGTTAACAAATTAAGTCCACTGAGGTTTAAAGTATCAATAATTCAATAACTGAATAAAATGTATCCCAGGATGCAAAGGTAAATCAAAATGGAAAACTATAAGATAGTCAGCCTAATACAACATGTGATGCACAGTTGAGAGGAGTTGGTGTGAATGAGAAAAGGCCAATGGTTATTCTACACGCATACAAAAAAAAAGTATATACATTTGTTCCTATAGTATATGTATCTACGTGCCTATTTGAGTGTACGGTGTGTTTGTGTGAGTGTGTATGAATGTATGTGGATGCATATACAGTTGTTTATATGTAAGGATGCCCAAAATTGTCACCAGTGCTGCCCTAGATAGCTTTATCCATCACCTTGACATAGTCTGGAGTCACCTAAGAAAAGATTCTAGAGTGATTGACTAGATTATGCCTAAGGGCATGTCTAAGGGGGTTTTCTTGTTTATTAATTAATGTAAGAAGGCCCAGCACACTGCGGACAACACCGTCTCATGGGCAGTCGGTCCCAGACTACATTAAAAAGTTGTTAAGCCTGTAAACAGATCGTCAGATAGTGTTCCTTTATGGCTTCCGCTATACTTCCTTGGCAGTGAGATCTTTGGTTAGAGGTAATGCAACAGACGCAAGGCCTCCCTTCAGATTCCTGCTTGAATGCCTGCCAGGCTTCCTTCCTTCATGAATTATAATATGGAAACTTGGGAAAGGACTTCCTTCCTTAAGTTGCTTTTAGGTAGTTACTTAAAAAAAAAAAAAAAATCACAGGAACTGTAAGGAAACTCTAGGAAGTTTTCATCAGTTGCTCTTCAATTTACATGTTGGAGAAAGCTCTCTTGTAGACCAGGAACTCACTATTTGACTAGTCTTTCTAATGAGCTTGCTCTAGGTATGGCCTGTCTCTGCCTCCTGAATGGTGGGACCACGGGCTTAGTCATTGTACTTACCCATTCTCCAGTTGAGTTGAGCTGGGCTGGTACGTCCAGTGAGATCTGAGGAGCTGGAGAAAGCCATTGGTGAGAGAAAGGAGGCCAATGGATCATCACAGTTGTCTGAAAAGATAGCAAGAGCAGGAGAGGTCACATTCTATGACCAAGAAAAAATTCACAAAAAGGGAACTTATAATATAGGTACTTTCTTTTATTAACCATCTTCTCTGGGAAAGGTTGGGAGCTATTTTTTGCTGTGTGTTACTGCAGTTACTTCTTATAACTCTCAAACATGGTGTGACTTCCTTTCATTGATGGAGAAATTGAAGGCTAGAGGAGTTCAACCTCACAACACTAGTAAGTAGCACGACCAAAACTCTCAGGAAGATTTTTTTTTAATTTAAAAGCCCAGCTATCCATTTTTCCCTTTAGTTGAGCATTTGAGCAAAGCTTCACAACATGTCTATGTTCAGTCTATGAGAAGAGGGACTTTTACAGGGCATTATTATTCTCTCATCTTCAGCCTCCAAGAACCCTCACAGTAAATGTGTCTATCACAAAAGGATAACTTTGAATTTCTTTCTACAACTTGTAAGTGAGCCAGTGGGAAATGTGCTGCTTAAACATGTGATCACTTATGTCACAGGAAGTGAAAGAGAATAGTCTTAAACGCTGCATGATCTTGAGCTGGATAGGAGCGTCAATAGCAGACCTCAGTAGCCTTCCCTGGAGAGAGACTTTCTAAGGCTGCTTTGCTAATGCTAAACAAGGTGAGGCCATGGATTAACACATGCCTTTTCAACAGGGTTATGCCCCTCCACCTTCACGCTAGTCCACAGCCACTAGATTTTAGATGGGGAAGCATAGTCTACACACCTCATCATAATGGGTTTGAGCATTTGTGCTCACCAACACTATCATTGAGATTTAATTGCCATGCAACCGAATTAAAAGGTGGGATATTTAAAAGCTACACATTGTGGGTTTAGTGTTTCAGAAGTTCAGTTTCTCATCCTCTTTCCTCCTGTCACATAGATACTCTGAGTTGGCCTTGCTATATATTGACATCTTGATATCAAACTTCTCATGCTCCAGAAATGTCAGCCAGCAACTGTTCATTATAAGTGAATCCGTTTCTGATATTCTATTCCAGCAGCACAAGACGGGTTGGGGACTTAGTCACCAATGTGTTGTAGTGATTAATTTTTTCTTAATCTTACATGAGATGGTCCTTGTTTATGTGGTTCTTTAACGATGAATCTACTGCCTAATAGGACTCAAATAAAAGTGTGTAGAAACAGTGGGATGGTGAATTGATGAAGGCACAGACAAGAGAAAAGAACAATCAACCAACCAATTAGCTAACCTCACAAAATCAATATTCTTTCCCATTTTTTATTTTGATGTTGTGCACAATTGATTCTCTGGGAATTTGAAAAATGACTTCATAATGTCTAGGCAAACTTTGTTCAAAACAGATTTGAAATGATGTGCCACTCAAGGTAAATTTTCTCATATGCAGGCTCTTGGAATGAACTGCTCTGACATTTGAAAAGAACATTTACATAAGATCATGATTGTTTATCCAGCCAATTCTTACAAAGCTGTACTTCAGGTAATTGCAGGTAAAATAATTAGAAACATGAGGATTAAATTCTTGTTTGTTAAGTGTGTTTAAAAATCACCTAGTAATCCGTGTTTCAGGTTTTCTCCCAAATGCAAACATCTAGAAATGTTTAACAAGGGTGAAACAGGTGTATTTCAACCAGAGTGAAAACATCACGGATTCAGATCAACAGCAGCTTAGTGGCTCTTGAGCTAGGGGCATGCCAGCAGGGGAACATGTTGCATGGACTCCACAAACACTTCCTTGATATCTCTCTCTGTCTGTCTCTCTTTCTCTGTCTCTCTCTTTCTCCCTTCCTTCCTCCCTCCTGCCCTTCCTTCTTCTCTCTCCTTTTCTCTTCCTTCCTTCTCCTCCCCCATCTCTGTCTCTCTGCCTCTGTCTTTCCCTCTCTTTCTTCCTCTCTCACACACACAAGGAAGACCTTTGCTTATGATTCTTTTGTCATCAAGAAACATGAGGATATCAGCTAGAAGTACAACTTAATAAGAACCTGAGTTCAACCACCCAGGTAAAAACCTTTGTGCTGTGCTGCCATCTTCTATATCAGACTAGGAAGGAAGAGACAAATGAATCTCTGGGGATGTCTTGCTAGCCAGAATCACCTATTTTGTGAGCTCCAGCCCAACCCAGTGAGAGACCCTGTCTTAAAAGACAATGTGGACAGTTTTCTGAAGAATGATACTTAAGATTAGTCTCTGCCTTCCATAGACACAGACAGGTACCAGAATGCATATATACCTGCAAGCATGTACATACACTAAAGCATGAACACACACACAGCTATCCTTTTTAGGCTATGATAAATTTTCCATGTATCATGGATGACTTTTATAAGTACTGTGCTCTTGGCTGATCACTCCCTAGGCCTTTCTTATGATGTTGTAGAGTAAAATCACCTCTTTATTTTTCCACACATTTGTATTTTGTATTCTAACAGAAGTGAATATACACTTTTAAGAAATTTGAAGTCAATTGAGTCACACATCACTTGGGAATCAGTCTTAGTGCTTAATTTTTCTCCTTTTAGTAGTAGCCCTTGGTTACATGTGTAAATTGTTAAAATGTATGCAATGTGGAAACATAGCTGTGACCTCATCATTTAAATTTAATCATCCCATAAATTTTAAGATTCTATTTGTGCCTGTCCTCAGATGGGAACTGGGACAGATGTGAGCCAAACAGAGCCATACCACATAGGTTGCTCACAGACCACTCACAAATACAAGTGTATAAACAGATATACTTCATGGCAAGCTTAGAACACATTCAGTAAGAATCTAGCACAGCTCAAAATTCTTCCACATTTGATAAGTTGTCTGTGCTTTGCTGATAACAACTTTAGAAGGATCTGATTTCCAAGAACCCATTAGCCTCACAGCAATAGCAGCCATGTTCCCTACTGGCTATTCCCACCTATAATATTTCTGAGGACAGTGTTTCCACTTTGGGAGTCAGCAAATGTGTGAACACTGACTTCTGCTAAGGGACAAGCCAAGAGGAGAACTTTAAGCATCCTCACAGATCTGATGTGCTTAAAGAATGGGTTTTGAAGGAACCATCTTCACTGATATCATTATTCAGCAATCATCCAGTGTAGACTGAAAGCTAATGGTTCTCCAGGAATCCTTCAGGCTGTTCACAAAAGATGAGAGATGCTGAAGTACCAGCCTCAGGTAACAGACTGGAGTGCCTTCTGTCTGAACAAATACCCATTCCCATCTTTTTCTTCTTTTTAATACCCAATACTAGTTTATTGTAGTTTTTCTTTTTTATTAATTTATTTTTTTATTAATTACAATTTATTCACTTTGTATCCCAGCTGTAGCCCCCTCTCTCATCCCCTCTTAATCCCACCCTCGCTCCCACATCTCCTCCTTGTCCCTCTACCTGTTCACTGAGCTGCCATGGGCTACATTTGTGCAGGGGTTCTAGGTTATCTCCATTCATGTTCCTTGGTTGGAGTATCAATCTCAGAAAAGACCCTTGGGTCCAAATTTTTTGATTCACTTGCTCTTCTTGTGGAGCTCCTGTTCCCTCCAGGTCTTTTAACTGCCCCTTCTTTCATAAGATTCCCTGCACTCTGCCTAAAGTTTGGCTATGAGTCCCAGCATCTGCTTTGATACCCTGCAGGGTAGAGTCTTTCAGAGGCCCTCTGTTAGGTTCCTGTCCAGTTCCCTGTCTTCTCCCTTTTTCAGTGTTCTGTTCCTACAGAGTCACCAGACCACGACCATGGAGTGACCATCAGCTTTTCTTCATATCCACTTGGAATTCATTGTTATGAGATAGAAAACAGGGAGTCTCTGATATTGTGAAGCAGATATCACCTAGTGCACAGCAGACTTGTTCTAGGATGAAGTCTCAGAATCCTCATTTCTGTGACATTCCTTCCAAATCTCAGATGCAGTTAACATTTAAGCCCTAATTAAAATAGATATAATTCTTTTCCTCAGTAAATGACTGATCATCATTACTGTTTTCTCTGTTTTTAAGCTTAATTTTATTTTATTTAGGTATTTGGGTGTCTCTGTGTGGGGATGTGCACATGTGGGTAGGTGTCTGTCGAAGCCAGAATGGGTTCCCTGAAACTGGTAAAGTTGTTTTGAACTGCGTGACTTGCATGCTGGGAACTGAACTGTGCAAGTGCTGAAAGCACTCTTAACTGCTGAGCCATGTCTCCAGCCCTCTAATGTTTTTTTTTTGTTTATTTGTTTGTTTTTGTTTGTTTGTATTTTATAATTTAAAAAGGAAGTGTCAGCTATACTCGATCCCTATCAATAAAAATCCAAACTTGTAAGGTGGGTCCAAAAGCACCTCAGCTTTTACAGATCAAACACTGCTGACACAACATTTGACCCATCTACCAATAACATAAACATTCAAAATTTGCGCGGCCTATGGAACCAGACAGATATCTGAATTAGCTTTATATACGAGGGGATTTCGGCCAAAAGAGATGAAAAATCCATCCAGGACAGTTATTGGGCCAGCCTGGACCAGTACATAGGTATATCACTATGCACAGGACACCTTTGGGTGAGTTCTACTTCTGTGTGAGGCACACTACCATTATTTATATTATTAATAACTATTTATTCAATTTGCATTGAGTTCTGAATGGGAAATGTTTCCAATTCTTGGGATTTACCTGTTTCAGAGAACCCATTCTGGCTTCCACAGACATCCACCCACATGAATGCATCCCCACACAGAGACACTAAGATACCTAAATAAAAATAAAATTAACTTTAAAAACAGAGAAAACAGTAAAGATAATCAGTCATTTGCTGAAGAAAAACAGTTATGTCAATTTTAATTAAGGCTTAAATTTTAACTGCATCTGAGATTTGGAAGGAATGTCACAGGAAGAGGAAATTTGAGAGCTCATCCTGGAAGAAGTCTGTTGTGCATTAGGTGTTATCTGCTTCACCATCTTGGAGAATCCCTTGGTCTATCTCAGCACAGTGCATTGGAAATGGATATGAGGAAAATCTGGTGGTTACTCCCTGGTCATGGTCAGGGGATTCTGTTGAAACAGAACATGGTGGAGGTGGTAGTGTCTGGAAGCTGTTGAACCTTTAGCTGGTAGAGTTTTCTTTGCAGACATGGACCATAGGGGACAGATCTTGAGGTGTTGCTGCTCGTCCCTACTTCCTGGTCATCCTGTGCCTCCTGACACAAGGTACAATATATTTTGTCACGATTATGAGGAAGGTAACTAAGATAATAAATGATGTTTATTTATATACTTACTGCTAAAATAAAGTTGTTTTCTTGATAATGAAAATTCTTGACAACAATCTGCATTTTCACACTTTTCCCATCTTCATTGCTTTCTGATTTCTCCTTTCATTGCATTTATGACCCTTTCCCCTCAAAGCAGAGGAAGCACACAGGAAGGCCAAACAAGTTAGAAGAGAAAAAAACATATCTGTTTATTTCTGAGTATCTGTATGTATACTCAAGAATATTGATACTTCACACTGCAGGGGTGGGGAGGATTTGTTCTTCAAGAGGAGGACCATCACATCCCAAGGATCTTCTTTCAAAGCATGAAGCAACATACACAGAAGGTAGGGTAAATCCAACATTAGGAAAGCTTTTTAAAAGTTACTGTTTAATGTTTAAGATGCTGCTGCTTCAAGTAACATTTTTTTTTGTTGCAAACATATATTTTTATTCATTATTATTAAAATACCAATAGAATCACAGATGGTACTGAAGTGAAATTGTGTGTATCTTGATTACTACAGTAAATTGTCTGCATATGGGGATTTGGAGCTTAAGAGATTCACTTGCATTAATCGGCAAGATAAAATTCCTCTTAACATTGAACACATAATGACCTACTTCGTTTAAAAGATAAAAAGTAAAAAAGTTAAAAAAAAAAGACATAAAATATCTGTAGCATGTCTTTACTGGTACTCAGGATTTTGCTTTCCTTTATTTTTTTCATTGTAACTTATAATTTCACTTAGCAAACAATGCAATAAGTACTGTGGTTTCGCTTTTAAACATGACTCTGTCTCTTTCTTCCAACATAAAACCCAGGGACAAATGCCTTCAAAATGAGCATACCGAAAGACAACAAATCTCTAAGGAGCAGCACACTGAGCCTCACCCTCTGTGTCTGGCCTTCCGTCTCCACATTGTTACAACATGTGAACATGTGGCTTTGCTCACCCTTTGCAGTCAAGGCCAGACAGTTTGCTATAGGAACACAGTGGACACCGACTTGAGGGCAACTAGCAGCAGATCTTTTATTTTAACACAAGGTGCTGGCACATGCCTCAGGGATAAAACAGTTGATGAGCCAGCATAAATTCTAACACCAATGCAATAATTGTGTAAAATAGAAGTTCAAACATTTGTGCTTATGAATAATTGCGTGTAACACTGTAAATGACATAGCTTGAGATACATGGTCATGGGTCAGCAGTGATGTAGCTCTCTCTCTGGGGTCAGCAGTGATACAGCTCTCTGTCTGGGGCTAGCAATGGAGTAGCTCCCAGGCTGCTGGGTCAGCTCTCTGTCTTGCAGAGGAACTAACAAGGGGAAGTCCTCTGGATGGTCAACAGTAGAGCTCTGAGATGTCAGGAATAACAGTAGGAACAGCACAGAGAAGACTGTCATGAAGATGAGGACTTGGCAATGGCCATTTTGCACACACATTTCTTTTGGGTGTGAACTTTTAATGTGAATCTCTGCCCATTGTCTGTCTCGAACATGCTCTTTAACTCTACAGTGCTAACTAAGCCTGGTTGATTGACCACTTAGTATGAATGTAGCTCTTTCTTTTTAGACTGTCCATGGATGTTCCACAATCCTAGATATAAATTGCTTTCTTGCTGAATTACACAACCCCACCCCAGTCATATTTTCATACGGCTGTTTATTTTTATTTATTTATTTTTGTAAAACATATATTATCGTATTCATCCACCAATAATTCCATCCTCCCAGTCCTTGGAAATCTTCTATACCACCTCCCACTCAGGTTCATATCCACATTCTATTTTGTTCTATTTTGGTTTTTTTTTTAAATAATCTCTACTCCAATTAATGTAACCTGTATGCTCATAGTTTTGGTGCCATCCACTGGAGCAAGAGTCACATGCCAGAATCCGTACTTCAAAGGAGAGTGACCTTCCCACACTTAGGAGCCAGCAACTGACTGACAGCAACTCCTCCCAAAGGGGTGAAACCTTGGAAGCTCTCCACTACCTTTGCTGAAATTTTGACTGGCTTAATCTTTTATAGGTCTTGTGCAGATAGGTAGAGCCGCAGTGAGATGATGTGTGCAAAAGCCAAGATAGTTGATGGTTACTGACTTTTGTTTTAATTCCAAGGTAAAGAATATTTTATTCTGTTCAACCTCCTCTACTTTATTGTCTTCATTTCTGTCCTGAAATCTAACTTGTCAATGGCTTTACTGAATTCAGCAAACATTTCTTACAGATTTCCTTCAAGATGTTTTCTAAGATGCTGACATCTAAAAGGCTGACTCTGTGTGACACAGTGAATGAAAAGAATCAACACGGCAAAGAATAGACTCCATTCTACAGAATGATTGGAGCAGTATCACAACCAGGAGGGTTGTGACTTCCTGAGAAGTTTGCAGATCAGTGTGACTCACACAAAGCCACTCTCAGCTTAGGAAGTATGCTGCTCTCCAGAAGTGGTAAGGGTAAAGGCCAGGGAGTGAGAGGTCTCATCCAGAAGGTAAGCCAGGTGACTCTGATGGAAATAGATTGAAAAGCTTGCAGTCCTGTTGTGTAATAGGTCATAAATGGAGCAGAGTTCCTTTCTACCATTTCTGGTTTCTAATGGAGGAAGTCAGACACCATTAGCAAAGGATCCGATTGGTTAAGCTTGATCTTTTTGGGATGGAAAGTGGGGATAGTAATAAAACAAATATGATATAAAAGTGGAAGGGGAAATACAGGTGGTTTAGGGGTAAAAGCAGAGATAGTACCCAGGAGGTAAAGGAGAGGAGTAGGCATTAAAGGATAGTCAATCAAAATTAAGTATATATGAAAACACCTGAAATAAACTTGACATGTCTTATGCCAATTAAAAAATTAAATTAAACTAAATTAAGTAAAAAATATAAGGACCTATACTGAGGGCCTAATAACAAGGTACAATCTTCAACATGCCGCATCCCCAGAACAGAATATCATCATGAGAAGTAGTTAATTGTAGAAGGAGAGATGAGGGAATTCCACATGACAAAATGTGCACATGTCACTGATGAACTCTTGGGGAGCAACAGTCACTGTCTTCAACTGTGTAAGCTAACTGTGAGCCCACTGCTAGCCACTAACCCAATGGTTAGTTTCAAACTCATCGTCACAAAATAAGTTTCAAAATTGGTTCACAGTCCTGATTAATATCAAGGGATCAAAAACAGATTTAAAAAGACATGAATGTGGAAAACGTACATCTAGCTTAAAAATGGATGACAGGGAGAAAAATATAAGTGGAGGATGAAAATAAATGCAGTGTGTGTGAGTGTGTGAGTTTGTCCAAAGATCAAATGTGATCAAATAAAAATATCATGATAAGCTCCTGCAAACCACAAACTAGTTTAGGTGGCAGGAGAGTTACCTTGGGTAGTGAGGAGCATGATGCCTGGTGACCTTACCTTCAGTTCACAGAAGCTGATCCCATCATCCATGTATAGTTTAGATGTTGATAGCTCTGAGTCCAAATTCTGTTTGTTGTAAAACTTCTGAAGCCATCTACAGGTCACAAGGCTTATTGTTAATAGGACTTGAGAGTTCTTAAGCTCTAGCTGAGTGCCTAATTCCTTTAGCTTCATTCTCTTATGATGGTGGATTCTCTTGTATGCATCTCAGTCCTAGCTGCTGCTTCTCACAGTCCCAGTTTACAATGGGAGACACCATTTAGATAGAACATTGGCTGTTCTAGGATGCATAATGCAGGAACCGGAAGAGAGTGAGAGAATCTGTTCTACTCAGGGCAAAGCTAAGCATAGGCAGCACAGGGTCATAATACACAAAGAAGAAACAATACTAACAGGATGGCAGCTCTGTTGGATCCTGGACATTCATCCAGCCCAGGAGCAGAAAGTGGGGTCTACATAACACAGGGCTCCCCTTGCCTCTACCACACTCACACTTTAGAGGAACCAGAAAGTAGGTGTACCAACACAGTTTTTTTATCACCTCTTTTTGTCTGGTCTTTTATTTTTCTCCTTAAGTTTTACTAAAATGTTATTGCATTTTAATTTTTTAGAAGGCTTTCCAAAACCATATTATAATTTTAATAATTGTGTAGTTCTATTTACATGATTTCTTGATCTCACCATTATCTTTATTTTTCTCTTGCTCCTTTCTCTCCTCTTCAAAAAATTCTAAAGCATTGCTCTTTTTCTTTCTTTTACTCAATCATATTGTTTCCTCATTTGTTTCCCCTCTTTTGTACTCATTTATTTATTTATTTTACTATTTTCATGTTTAGCTCCAACATATTTTAACTTCATAATACAATTTAATAATTACCATTTTAATAATTACCATTAAATTACCAATTTAATAATTACCATTGCTAGCAGGTTCCATTGTATCTGCTAGTAAAATTTCTGGGTTTTAATTTATTTTGGTGTGATTCTGGATTGTGTTTCATTTGGGGATATTGCTGTCAGTTTGTATTTTCCTTTCTGAGTTGTACTGGTACAAAAATACTTAAGAAAAAGGTGATCACTAAGAAGATCTTCCAAGAAAACAAGAAGAGTTAGCTCTCTAAAACCAGGAGCAAAACTTAACACAGAATCACACATGATATGAAAAAGCAAGGCAAATTACACTCTCAAAATATCATACTTTACCCAAACACAAAATAATGTATTTTTTCTCAGAACCAAACAGAACTTTCTTTAAAAATGACCATATAGTTGGACACAAAGCAAATCTCAACCACTACATGAAAATTAAATTTTCCCATTATTCTTTATAGATCACCATAGATTTAAGCTAAACCTCAGCAACAACAGAAACAACAAAAAGCCTACACACTTATGGAAACTGAACAACTTCCTGCTCAGTGATCACTGGGTGAGGGAAGAAATAAAGAAACAAATTCTATATATTAAAAATATCTAGAATTCAATGAAAAAATAAGGGCACACTTACCCAAAGTTAAAAGACATCATGAAATCAGTGCTAAGAAAGTTCATAGCACTGTTTTTTCAGAAAGAAATTAGAGAGATCCCATATTAGAAACTTAACAGATCATGTGAAAGTTTAAAAAAACAAAACAAAACAAAACAAAACAAAACAAAACAGGAAGCAAACATACCCAAAAGGAGTGGACAGCAGGAAATAATGAAACTCAAGGCAGAAATCAATAAATTAGAAACAAATAGAGAAATACAAAGAATCAATGAAATCAAGAGTTGGTTCTTTTAGATAATCAACAAGACAGACAACCCCCTAAGCCAAATTAATTAAAAGACAGGGAGACAGTACCCAAAGAAACAAAATCAGAAATGAAAAATGGGACATAACGACAGACACTGAGGAAATCCAAAGTATCATTAGGTCTTATTTTACAAGCCTGTATTCCACAAAATTTGAAAATCTAAAGGAAATGGACAATTTTCTTGATAGATTTCCCCTACCAAAGTTAAATCAAGAGCAGGTAAACAGGTTTAATAACCCTATAACCCCTAAGGAAATAGAAGCAGACATCAAAATCTGTAAAAAGCCCAGAGCCAGATGGTTTTAGCATGGAATTCTATTTGATTTTCAAAGAAGTGCTAACACCAATATTCCTCAAAATATTCCACAAATATAGAAACAGAAGGGATATTACAAAATTCATTCTGTGAAATCAGTCACCTTTATAACTTAACCACACAACAATTCAACAATGAAAAAAAAATTGAGAGCAATCTCCTTTATGGATACTTTTCCAAAAATACTCAATAAGATACTTGTAAACAAATTTAAAGAACACATCAAACATACATTCCTCCATGACCAAGTCGGATTCCTCCCAGGGATGCAGGGATGGTTCAGCATACAGATATCATCAGTATAATCTATCATAAAAACAAACTGAAAGAAAAAAAAAAAACAATCACACGAACATCACTTTAGATGCAGGAAATGCTTTGACAAAATCCAACACTGCTTTATGATAAAAGGCTTGGAAAGACCAGGGACACAAGGCCCACACTTAAACATAATAAAGACTACATACAGCAAGCCAACATCAAACTAGAGAGAAATTGAAAGCAATCACACTAAAATCAGGGACAAGACAAGGTTGAACACTCTCTCCATATCTCTTCAATATAGTACCAGAAGTTCTAGCTAGAGCAATAAGAAAACTAAAGAAGATCAGAGTGATACAAATCAGAAAGGAAGAACTTAAAGTATAACTAATTGCATATTATATGATAGTATTCATGAATGAACATAAAAATTTCATCAGAGAACTCCTGTAGCTGATAAACACCTTCAGCAAAGTGGCTGTATACAAAATTACCTCAAAAATAATCACACAATTTTTCATTTACCTTGAAAGATGGATGGTAAATTTCATATGGAAAAACAAAAACAACACTGAAGAGTGAAAACAATCCTATACAAAAACAGAGCTTCTGGAGGTACCTCTATACCTGACTTCATGCTATAACACAGAGCAATATTAGGAAAACTGTATGGCACTGGCATAGAAAAAGGCTGGTTGATGAATGGAATCAAATTACAGACCCAGAAATGAACCCACACACCTAGGCACACCTGCATTTTGACAAAGGACTCAAAACCATACAACAGAAAGAAGATAACATCTTCAACAAATGGTACTGGTCGAACTGGATGTCTACATGTAGAAAGACTGCAAATAGAACCACATTTATCACCCTGATTGAAACTCAAGTCCAAGTGGAGCAAAGACGTCAACATAAAACCAGACACACTAAACCTGTTAGATGAAAAAGTGGGGAAGAGCCTTGAAGTCATTGGGCCAGGAAACAACTTCCTGAACAGAACTCCAGCAGCACAGGATCTAAGATCAATAATCAATAAATGGTACCTCATGAAACTGAAAAGCCTCTGTAGAACAAAGGACACTGTCAACAGAATATAATGACACTATAGACTTGGGAAAGAGCTTCAACAGCCCTACAGCTGACAAAGGGCTAATATCCAGAGTATATAAAGAACTCAAGAAGTTAAACAGCAGCAAATCAAGTAATCCAATTAAAAAATGGGGTACAAAGCTAAACAGAATTCTCAATAGAGGAATATAAAATGACAGAGAAACATTTAAAGAAATGTTGAACATCATAGTCATCGGGGAAATGCAAATCAAAGTGACCCTGAGATTCCATCTCACACCTATGGCTAAGATCAAAAATTCTAGTGACAACACATTCTAGAGAGGATGTGGAGAAAGGGAACCACTCCTCCATTGCTGGTGAAATGTAAATTTGCATAACCACTTTGGAAATTTATTTAGCACTTTCTAAGAAAATTTTGAATTGTACTACCTTAAGATCCAGGTGTACCACTCCTATTCATATATCCAAAAGATGTTCAAGTATACAACAAGGACATTTGCTCAACCATGTTCGTAGCAGCTTTATTCATAATAGCCTGAATGTGGAAACAACCCCGATGTCCCTCAACTGAGGAATGGATACAGAAATTGTGTTACATTTACACAATAGACTACTACTCAGCAATTAAATACAAGGAAATCGTGAAATTTGCAGACAAAATGGTGGGATCTAGAAAAAATCATCCTGAGTGAGGTATCCCAGAAGCAGAAAGACACACATGGTATATATTCACTTATAATTGAGTATTAGACATACTATATAGGATAAACAAACTAAAATCTGTACACCTAAGAAGCTAAGCAGGAAGGAGGACCCTGAGTAAGATGCTCAGTCTTCACTCAGAAAGGCAAATGGGGATCAACATCAGAAGAGGGAGAAAACAAGGAACAGGACAGGAGCCTACCTGAAAGACTCTTCCCAGAAGGGTACTGAATTAGATGCTGAGACTCATAGCCAAACTTTGGGCAGAGTGCAGGGAATCTTATGGAAGAAGATGGAGAAAGTTTTAATAATAGAGCAGTCAAAACCATGGATGAGTTTACAGGGCCAGAGTGTGGACTGGCTGTGTTAAAGCAGTCTACATGGAGTCGGATGGCATGCTGGACGACAGAGAAACCCTCTTCCAGTAGTGCCATCCACTGCAAACAAAAATTCTGTGGTATCAAAAACACAGCCACTTGATGGCACACATCCTACAGGCTCCATAGAATGACCTGCTACTTTTCAAATATAATGATTCTTGAGACATTTCTGGACTCCAGATAATGCTTTTTTGGGGGGGTTGGGGGGTGGCAGACTAAAAATAAAAAAATAATTCCTAGCAAACTGCTTTAGCATGTTCTACTTTTCCTTATAAGATTTTCTCCTTGCTTGTTCTAAATCACAATCACAAATCTTGAGCAAACATTGGCTGTAGCTATAAGGAAATAAAATGCTATTAAAATTTAACGTCCCGTAAATCTAAGGATTCTGTTTTATAATTTGAAACCATCTGTAAAATTTAAGTTAGTCCGAGTTATGGCCAGATAAGTTCAATCTTTGTTTTCTAACCTCATCTAACCTCTCCAGTTCTGAATGCATAAATTAAAAAGGCAGGAAAACACTGTGTTTTGTTCACTAAATATCTTCCGTTTTGTAAAATTCTTTAGCAATTAAATAACATGAGGGAGAAAAAGATACTCTGAAAAGCAATTATAAATATAATTTCTGGGGAAATTACATGTCATTGCTCAACAAAAACCTGTTGTGTTTCAAAATGGAGAGCAAAGATTTGGGAAGGAGGAGGAAGCGGCTGAGAATCAAGGCATTTCACTACGACGTTCTCACAAACCATGTGATGATAATGCTCCAACCCTCAGTAATGTCAAATGTAAGTGCATTTATTACTATTTTTCCCCATTTTTCTTTCTTATCCACCCCCACAATTTTATTTTATAAGTTCAATGATCCTGACAAAGAGTTAATTTAAAATTAAAGATTTTTTTCTTATTTTTTAATGTGTGTGTATGGTGTGTATGTACATGTAAGTTTGTATATTTATATACTTCTGGGCATTTGTGTACCTGCACATGTAGAGGCTCAAAGGTGTTGTAAGCTTTTAATATAGTTATTGAGCTGGGATCTCTCAGTTGAACCCAGAGATGTCTGATTTGCTCATCTAGCTTCCCAGGGTGTACCTGAGAACCTCTGCCTGTATCTCTGCAAGTGTGCAGTGCTTTGACTGAGCAACCTGCAATACCTGCTCAGGTTTTCACAGAGTCTGAACATCTGCATTTCTGTCCCAACACTTTCGAGGCAAGTGCTTTATCCACTGAGCCATCTTCTTGGCTCCATAAAGGGTTCCCCAGCCCCTCCCACACAGGGTTAAGTTTAGCTTTGATGTCACAGTGGTTTAAAAAAATATCCTTCCAAGCACTTTCTCCAGGAAAGAAGAAAAAACATTAGCTGCAACAACTTTAGCTCTAGCTCAGGTGGTTAAAATCAGGGGTGTGGAAGAAAAACAAACAAAATGAAAACAAAAAAAAAAAAAAAAAAAAAAAAAAAAAAAAAAAAAAAAAAAGGTGGTGCTTAACCTTGGTGTGAGGATTCCAGACATAGTCATTCAAGTACACTTCAGACACCTAGGTCACAGCCTATTTCCTTAAAGTATGAAGAAAGCCTTCAGAATAAAATCTGGCTTCATTTTTTTGCGTGTGTGTGTACATGTGCACCTTGAGGCTAGATATCAGCAATACATATCTTTCTGAATCACTTCCCAGCTTAGGTTATGAGATGGGGTTTCTCACTGAGCTTGGAGGTAGCCATCACCCTCTCCCCCAAGGCTGCCTATCCCTGGACTTAGGTGTGAGTATCTTTTCTTCAAATGAAATTTTAATTTAGGGGTAAATACAGTAGGCACAGATAGGGAAGATGAGGAGATGGCTTCTCTTTGAAGGAAGCATATTAGTCATGAAGACTGGACTGTGTAATATATAGATTCTGGCTCCATATCCAGTTCCCAGCTGCTCTGGTGAAGTAATTCCATGAATCTCACTTGGATCTACAATGTCACATTGGTGGGCTACAAATATGAGTAAAGAACTTGCCGCAGCCCCATGATCTTGTCTCCAGAACTTTCCACAAGACAGGTAACCTTGATCACCTCCGGGACTTACTGTGAGTCTCAAATCATCTGCAGCCCACCCACCCTATCCTTACCAACTGCACCTGAGCATGTTTTCTTTTCTGTGTTTGTGGCAAAACCTAAGACAGATGAAAAAATCCAGCACATTCCTAGACTCCATTAGTGGACCCATTATTTTGCAGAAGTATTCTATAGCTGTGCTTAAGCACATGGGAGAGAAGGAAGTTATAATGATACAAAGCCATGTGTGTCTGAACTCAACCCTCCACCCTTCGGGCAGGAGTCTGCTTCCTGGCTTAGTTTGGTGAGGTTTTTTCCCCCAGTTTTCTCCTACAGCAGATCCAGCAAGATACACTATGGAAATAAAAGGAAAACCATCTCCACATTAGGTTTAGGTCGGTGCTATATAGCAGTTTCCTTTCAGTGAAAGAATAGGTAGGGAGGCTTATGAAATTCAAGACATAAACAAATGTCAGTCATATGTCTGAGACACCCGGAACAAGATTTTTCTAGGGATCCTCCTTAATGTTATAAACACCTGTTGGATGGGGAGCCTCCACCCAGCACATCTCCTGAGAGGAAATTCTCAGACTTGATGAGCTGCGTGCAAATGATGCAGAGAATTCAAGGGTTGCTGGTTTTTTGAGTCATCACATGTTGGTTGGCATGGCTTCCAGGAATGCAGCTGCCTTCAAGCCACCCAGATCTTCTATGTACCCTTCCCCTCTATGTATGCATGCTCCTGCAACTACCCCCAATAAACTCACAGGCTCACAAAATTGAACATTGATGGAAATATCTTTTGTTCTGTTCTGGCTTCCTAATCTGTGGTGAATAGATATGCAACCATCTACACTACAGCTCCTGCCGGGGGCCTACAGCTGGTTGTGTTTGCCTTCTTGAAAAATATGGATTTTGTGTCTCAGATACTAAAGTGTGTGGCTTGTTTAGTGAGCCTTAGATGATTTACTGGCCTAAGAAGTTTGGCTTCTAAAGATCATCCTAGAAGACACAGCTGTCAACCTGAGATCCTCGCCTTCACTCACTGGGATGTTCACATCTCCATGCTGCCCTGATACTAGCACACCTGGACTCTTCAGGCTCAGGTCCTCACCTGACCTCTTCAAGGCTATGCTTCAGATTTGCACTACTGAAATACAACAACAAAATTGGAAACTGAGAAACCAAGACATTTTGAGAGGACATCTATTCGCATGTGTGTGTGGTAGGGAGCATTGAAACTTCCACACTTCATTCGGATTGTAGCTCTTGTAAACTTTGAAATGATCACTGAAATATCCAGACTGACAATGGAAGATGAGGACATGTCTCTCATGGTATGGATCCCAAGGAACCATGAGGGAATGAAACAGAACTCTCTCCTTTTACAGAGCTAGCCTCAGATGTTATATATATATATATATTTTTTTATCATCTGAAATGTTTATTGACTATTAAGCTGGGCATGAACTCTCTCTCTCTATATATATATATATCAATCACATAAAATTTCTCAAATCAAGGTTTAAACATATGTAAGTAATAAGAACAGCCTCCATTCAAATCTAGTCCTATATGCTACAAACTGGAATCTCCTAAAATAATTCATACTAACTTTAAAAATTACATGCAACTGCCAAACTTCTCAAAAATCTGAATACATAAGCTAGTCTAGTCCTATTATCTGATATAAATTTCAATTTGAATCCCAACTCTCCAGTCATCTCTGTAGTCAGGTCTGCATTCATCTCTCAAGAGATCTCCCTCTGCTGAAAGGCAGCTCTCATATACCAACTTCCATCATTTTCTAAGGTTAGGAAAGGATAGGAGCTCCACAAAGACCAAATATATCTGGGCACAGGGTCTTTTCTGAAACTGACATTCAACCAAGGACCATGTATGGATATAACCTAGAACTTCCGCTCAGATGTAGCCTGTGGTAGCTCAGTAACCAATTGGTTTCTCAGATGTTATATTATGCTTACTTATTTTCTATGTTGAGGTCACAATACAATGTTTGGGAATGGGTTTTCTCTGACCCTGTGGGTTCTAGCAATCAAACTCATCATTTTAGTCTTGGCAGCAAGCACCTTTAATGTTCAGCATTACACAAAGCTTAATGGTTATAATAATATTTTTGATATTTGCTCTCTCCAGAGATTGAGAGAAAATGTAAATTAACAGCAGATTATTTTACATTAACACAGGCTTCAAAAGCTCCTTTATAGATCCACAATTGACTTAGATCTCAATTAGGCAAGCTCTGAATTTGAGCAAAAGTATAATCAAAAGTAAAGCAATGTGACTGAAAAAGCCCCTGTAATTCTATGCTGTTTTTCATGTCTAAAAAGAATTATGAATTTGAGTTGTAGACTCAGTTATGCAATTGGGTTGTGTCTTGAAATATTCCACCTGTGCTTTCATAGATATTTGAGAAAAAAAATCTAAGTACATAAAATTCCTGCTTTTCTTATGTGGTTTTAATTGTCAACTTGACTCAGCCCACATCACCTGAGAAGAGTTTCGTCTGGGGGACTGCTTGTGGGCATGTCTGAGGTGATCATACTGATTGTTAATTGATACAGGAGAGTACACCCCACTATGAGTGACACTTTCCTGGGATGGTGGTCCTGGGCTGTGTAGGAAAGCTGGCTGAGCCCAAAGCTGGGAGCTAGCCAGCAAGTAGTAGTCCCACGCAGTTTCTGCTTCAGTTCCTGCCCTGTCTTCTGTTAATAACAGACCAAGACCTGGAAGGGTGAGCTAAATAAATGCTTTCCTCCCTTAAGTGGTTTTTTGTCCAAGGGCTCCATCACAGTAACAGAAAGGAAACCAGAGCACTACTTTATATCATGTCAAGTACTACTTTTCCTTTTTCCTCATTCCTCACCTGCCTCACTGTGCTCCTTTCCCTGACTCACAACTGGCCTTGCCCCTTACTGCTTCAATTGAACCTTGCTGTCTATATTTTCCATGAGGTGAAGTCTCAGGAGGTGACATAAGCATATTCTGTGCCCCAGATGCAAAGTCCCACAAGGAGGCTGGTGTTATGTGAAAGGAGTAAGGTTTTGGATAAAGACTCCTGAGTAATCTTGCCCTCTCTAAACTTTGCTCTTTTTGGCAAAAATGAGGGCAGCAGCCTTTCTTAGCAGCACTGCTTCTGAAAGGATTAAATGTGATGACACATAAAGGATCCGGCTGATTGTCAAAGACCCATAAATGATCCTCTCCTTTGTTTTGAAAGATCCATGTTGTTAAATATATTCTGGTTACCAGGCAGACAGACATGATTTCTGTAACTTCAGAAACGGTCACTCTTTGATACTGTCTTCTCCTTTATAAAAGTAATATGCATACCTAAAAGTGCTCCAGTCTGTGAGGATGGAGTGACCCACAATGATGTAGTTGTTAAAAGTTGTGACCTGGTATGAGACACTTGAGTGAGCTTTGAAAATGATGGATGGCTGGATTAATTCTTTACACACACAGTGCTACTCAACTCTGGAACTCAGGCTGGGGGAGGGGAAAAGTGAACCACGCTGCATTGTTCTTGTATACAGTGACTGACTCTGAGAAGCTTTGGGGTCACAGGGAAAGGTCTATGAGAGTTTGGGGAGAGCTGGAGGGAATCCATGTTATAGTCAGCAAGCAGATGTCAGACAATCGAGTGGAAACATGATAACCTAGTGGGTAAATTATGCCTCTTGCCTGTGATTCACAATCCATTTAGGGTATGGAAAATATATGGTAAGGAGCTGACAGAGAAGGCTCAATCAGCAAAGTGCTTGCCACCCAAACATGATGAACAGAGTCTGAATCTGTAGAACCCCCATGAAAAATCCAAGTATTG
The DNA here is from genome assembly GCA_010120015.1 of Rhombomys opimus. Lineage (NCBI taxonomy): Eukaryota > Metazoa > Chordata > Mammalia > Rodentia > Muridae > Rhombomys > Rhombomys opimus. Next base: position 397,997 of record REGO01000381.1, on the reverse strand, counting down.
TTTTTTGCAGTTATAATCTTAGCACTGGGGGCTGTGGGGGTGGAGGTGGAGACAGGTGCATCCTTGCCTCTCATAATAGATTGTTTAGTTCAAGGTAAAACTGTTATTCCCTGTACCAAATCCCAAGGTGGGATTTGTACCAGGGGAACAGGACATGAAATGGTGCCCTGGTGTCCACACCCATGCATTCAGATGTGCTTATACAGCAGCATGCATGCTCCCATCTGCACACAGATGAACACACACAGGACCATAAAAAAAAGAAAAGATGAAAGCTGAGGGAGAAGGAATCACGCTCTCTCAATAAGGCTGGAGACTGAAAAGAGCAAAGGTTTGCACTAGTGTGTTTGTTCCTGCGGACAACTGGATGTTTAGAGATCCATTTAAAACCTTGCACCTTTGATAATTCTGTATCGTGCATGCAGACAACTGTGCTTAGCTAGATCACATATTGTGTCCCGATAAAAAAAATGACAAAAAGTAAAATAAAATGTGGTATGAATATAGATGAACACAGGATTTTAAAATAATTAAGACATAGGTGTAGAATGGAATGGTATGGTTTATCACTATACTCAGTTTTTTCATTCTTTTCATTTTTATTGTTTATTTTTCTTTTGGTACTTCCATTCTCTTTCCTATTAATAATGATGACAATCCATATAAATCCAGTATGTATTTGATACCTCAATTTGTTAATTTTTAAGCCTGAAAAGTTTAATTTTGGAATAAATTACAAAGAAGCAGGCAAAGAAGAAATTACAATTTGGCCAAACAAGCGCACTTTTTTTTTTACTTATTTATTTTTTGAAGATTTAGTTTTTAAGAGTTTTAAATAGTGTGTGTGTTTCATAAGTCTCTCTTTCTCTGTGTTTGTGTATATTCTCTCCTCTCTTTCCCTCTCTCTTTGTGTGTGTGTATGTGTGTGTGTGTGTGTGTGTTTGTGTGTGTGTGTGCATGTGCAGATACTTGTTGTGTCCTGAGGAGGACATTGCATCCATTAGAGGTAGAGTTGCATGGATGGTGGAAACTGAATCTGAGTCCTCTGGATGAGCCGCAAGTACTCTTGAGCCATCTCTCCAGTCCTACAAATTCATTTCTGGGAAACATATTTCAGTGGATTATGGTCCCTTCTTTTGCATTTGGTCTATAAGGCTACTTTCAGTAATGTGGAGATAATGTGAATTAACTGTGAGAGGATCTTCAATAGGCAATCCTTGCCCACTAATAGAGTCTGTGTGCCTATAACTTATGCCTGTCTATGCCCTCAAAGGAACTGAATGCGCTATTGCCAAAAGTGTTCCTATGGTGAACTCTTTAAAACCCTCTTTGCGACCCTGCTCACTGTGGAAGGTAATTCCAGCCTCTGCCTCTCTCTGCCACATGGCTCTCCTACACACGCCCATCCCTCAGCTTGCACAGTTCTGTGCTTCTTGCCAGGTTACTAAATGGCAAGTAAATTCCTATTGCTGTTTAAATATACACTATTGATTTCAGTATGACTGAGGCTTTTTAAAGTGCTTTTTATACATTTTGAGGTCTTTTAGTTTGGTTTTGTTTTTTGGAAATACCTTTGAATCACTTGCTCATTTGTCTGTTGGTGTGGTTGTATTTTCAGTCATGGCTTAAAGCTTTCAAACTTCTTCCATACTTTATACACAATCTCTTCTGAGTAGGAACACAGAATAACATCTGCTATTTTTCGACCCATCAGTTAATCCCATTGTGCCTAAAACAGAGAAAATTATTGTCCTAGTTTAATCTTTGTTACTTTGTTGAACTCCCTGAAAAAAGAATAGATAGCTTATAATTCTGGGTTTAATGCCCCTTATTTAAGGAAGTCAAGGTAGGAACTTAAAACATCATACCACATACACATGTATGTGGTATCATAACTATCATATTAAAATGATACATAAAACATGCTACAAAATATGTTACTTTGTTATATTATATTATTAATGGGAAATGCTTCATTCTTATCAAATCATCACTTTTTCCAAAGGAGAAGGCTGGTTACCTAAACCCCCATGCTGCTTGGGACATGGGGAACAATGTCTGACTTCACTGTGGATAACTAAGGTCTTTAATGTGCACACTAGGTACATGCTCTTATGCTTGTTTCTCCTGGCCCGATGTGGTTCATTCGTTTATTTCAGAAAATGGTACGAAGAACGATTCCTCTCTGAGAAATAAATCAGTCTGAGATTGGCTTGGAGGTTGTTTGAAATGAAGGGGTATTACAGTATTCCAGTATCATGTGTGTTCTGGAACCCACAAAAGTATGCAGAAAGCCACCAAGCCCCAGTATGAGCGAGGAGATCCAGGAAAAAAGCTACTATCAGAAATACACAGGAATAGATCATATACACTCTGATGTCAAGGACTGCTCGTGGACAACTTGAGTCTCACATTTTTATCTGATTTAGTGACTCAGAGTTCTGGGTTCTCTTCCCTTACTCTACCCCCTCTCTTTTTTTTTTCCAAGGCACATACCAAACGTCTACTAAACTGTCAGGTCTAAATCTCCTAAAGATTATCAAGGATTAATTTAAAAATTTAGATTTCAATGTTATGAAAAGGCTGTGAAATAGAGAAAAAGACATCATTGAAAAAAAACATGGATTTTCAAAGTATGTAGTGAGCTATTATTTGCCAAGTGAAAGGCTAGTAGCTTGGTGATTTTCTAAATCATAACATGTTTGCTTTTCAAGAGATGACCTGGAGCCTCTGAAGCATCATCTTCATTCTGAACAGAATTTCGTGTCACATTATTCTTAAAATAGCCTGTTATTCAGATTCTTCTTCCATTCAGAACATGTGTATTAAGTACCCTTTTCTTTCTCACATAACCTTGCATGCTTAGCCACTACAATACTAAAAGAAGCAGAAGTTCCTGTTTAAAAATCCTCACTTTGTCTTTGAGACCAAGTGTGACCAGTGGATCTAAACATATCAACTAAATGCCGTAGGTTCAACTGTGTGTCCCTCAAAGCCATATTTTGAGGGTTCACTTGCTCAGTATGTGAAATGATTGATATATAAACATGGCATCTTGACTTCAACAGCTACCATCCCCATTAAAGCCAGGCCTTGTGTTAGTCATCTATAATCCCAACATAGGAGGTGGATACAGGAGGATTCTTGGGGCTTGGTGACCTGCTGAACTGATAATCTACAAGTCTATCTGAAATGGTAATCTACAAGCCAAATAAAATGAAGGGTGATTGTGGAAGACACACTGTCTGACTTCTAGAGTTTAGATACACACATGTACAAACACAAGTACAAGAACATAAACTGGTATATACCACACATACGCACACAAACACACACAGAGGGAGAGAGAAAGAGAGAGGTTTAAGTCCAACTTTCTAACTTTGAGTGAGGCTTTATTTATGAACAGTCTGTGCAGATTGTTTTTTTGAGACAGGCTTTCACTGTATCAAAGTTCTGGCTGTCTAGGAAATTTCTCTGTAGACCAGGCTAGCCTGCAAATCACAGAGATATGCCTGCCTCCCTCCCTCCAGTGCTCCTATGTACCACCACTGCCTGGCTTAGTCTGTGTAGATTTAATCAAGTTGAGATGAGAACGTGAAGATAACATCACGTGATGATCCACATAGACACACAGAGGATAGAAGGAAAGACCAGTGTTAGACTTCAACAAGTCACAGAAAACACGGGTCTCCAGAAACTGGAAGGAACATGTATGCTCCACCAGTATCTCAGAAAGTACCACCACTAGCATTACCTTGGTTTCTAATGTCAGCCTCTGAACTTAGGGGACAGTGTCTATTATTCTAAGAACTTTAACATTTGATAACATAGTGTGATAGCTAATGTTGGTTGTCATCTCAACAGGATCTAAATTGCTCAGCAGATAAATTCTGGCCATGTCTATGAGGGTGGCTCAAGACTTTTTTTTTAATGTTTATTTTTTACAATTTATTTATTTTATATCTCAATTGTAACCCCCTCCCTCATCTCCATCTGTTCCCACCCTCTCTCCCTCTTGCCCCCTAGTCCCCTCCCCTAGTCGACTGGAAGGGGAAGTCCTCCTTTCCAGCCATCTGACACTAGCTTATGAAGTCTAATCAGGACTGCCCGGACCCTCTTTGTCTGTGGCCTAGGAAGGCCACATTGCCAGGGGGGGAGTGATCAAAGAGCAAGCAACTGAGCTCATGCCAGAGACAGCCCCTGTTTCCCTTACACGGGAACACACAGTGGAGACTGTGCTGCCTAGAAGCTACATCTTAGCAGGGAGTCTAGGTTCTCTCCATACATGGACCTTGGTTGGTGCACCAGGCTCTGCAGGCAACCCCTGGTCCCAGAATTTTTGGCTGTGTCAGTCTCATTATGGAGTTCTTGAGGTGAGAAGGTCCACCCTAAAGGTAGGTGGTGCTATTTCATTCCCTGGATTCTTGGAATGAATAAAGAGGAAAAAGTGAGCTGAACATGAGCATCCACCTCAGATTCTTGAGTATGGATTCAATATGACCAGCTGCTTCACACTCCTCTCACCCTTCTCTTCCAGAACAGTGTCCTCAAACTATGAGCCAAAATACACTGCTACTTTCCTATATGCTCTTTTCGTCATGCATTTTGTCAGAGCAATGAGAAGAGTAGCTAATACAAGCCCACTGAGAGAAGTAACACACTGTGTACACTAGAGCACCATTGTACTGTGAAACAGAAAAAGTGAAGACAAAGTTGAAGGTCAGGGTTGGAAGCAGCAAGGGATGATACACATTAAAGCACAGTGGAAGGTCAGGATGGGACTAGATCATATGAAAGGACATCCTGGCATGGGTCTGCTGGAGGGACCTCAGCATACTCTAGCTGATGGGGTTGAGATTGAGAGGGTTGAAACCTCAGAACTGTGGTTTTGTTAACCTTTGCAGGGACCTCATTTTGAAATAGGTCCCACCAATAGGTGAGTAACAGTCTATTTGATGTCTGTCTCACAACAGGTTGAATTGGGCATTGGAAACAAGGAGCCACTAAAGCACCACTAATCTGGGTAATGGAAACTAAAAGTCAAAGTTAGAACTTTTGCTCAACTAACTACTGGAGAGAAGAGACAGACAAGCTTCTGGTTACATGTTGAAAGTAGAGCCGATGTAATTTCCTTAGAGATTCTGTGTGATTCACAAGAGGAAGTGGGCAGCAGGCAAGATGGGCTCTGAGGTTTGGAGTTTGAAAACTGGTGAAAGGGAATTGCCACAACTGAGAGGATTGAAAGCCTGCCATGTAGAGAGTGTGTTAGAGTTTTGCTCTGACGTGTTGAGTGTGAAATATCTAATAGATATCAGTATCCATTAGGTCACCAATGGGCAGCAGCTGAGGCTGCCACATTCAAAGAGAGTATAACAAAGATATGATCCCCAAATTGTGAGGTGATAGAGGAAAGCCTGGTTTTGAGAGCTTACAATGGACAGTAACCATTAGGCTTCACTTCTGTGTAGAAGTAGGTAGCAAGCCAGGACTACAGGACCAGCCAAAGAGAAAGCACAGAAACCACAGTATTCTCTAGGGAAAAGCAGGTTCTTCCAGGTATTGAGGCAGGGATGGAATGTGTCACACATATTCTGACTTCACTATTCTCCAGGCCTGATATCTCTTGGGAAATAAACAAGCAGAAGCCAGGAAGAAAGAATCGTGACTGATATATTATGATAGTTAATCCTGACTGTTAACCTAATGGGATTTAAAGTCACCATGGAAATACAACTGAGTATGTCTATGAAAATTTTCTTGAAAGGTTAACTGAAAAGGGAAGAGCTACCCAAGCCAGGTGCCTGGAGTAAACAAGAAAAGGGAAAGCCACCTGGTTTCCAGCATTCACGTCTCAGCTTCCCAATTACAAATGCAAACAGCCAGCCACCTACCTACTCTTCCCAGCATGGTAGGCAGTAATCTCAACTGGAGCAAATAAACCCTTCTTCCTTGAAGGTGCTTTTGTCAGCTATCTATTCACAGCAATGAGAAACTAACTTATAGAGAAAACACCAAATAGCAGGACAAAGCCTTGACCTGCAAAGCAGTTATTTTATTTGTTTTAACAAATTAAAGGAATTTCCTAGACTTCAATCACCAGGTCTCACCCCCAGCCTTCAGTGTAAAAACTGAAGAAGGAAAAGCCTGTAGCATCCAAAAGAAGCAAGAAGGAGGCTTCACATTCTCACTAAGTGAAGGCTAATACTTCCTTTTTTCTCCCTCCTCAGGGAACTTGTGTTAGAATCCATTAGTAAGTTTTTTTTTCTTTTTTTTTTCTTTTTTTAAATTAATTTATTTATTTTTTATTTTTATCAGTTACATTTTATTAACTCTGTATCCCAGCCCTGTCCCGAACCCTCATTCCCTCCCAGTCCCTCCCTCCCTCCCTCATCACTACTGTGCCCCTTTCAAGTCCACTGATGGGGGGGGACCTCCCCCCCCATTCAGCTGATCCTGTTTTATCAGGTATCTTCATTGAGTTCCTGTTAGAAATAGTCCTTGTTCCCCTCACTTTGGGAAACCAATTGGTTACTGAGCTACCACAGGCTACATCTGAGCAGAGGTTCTAGGTTATATCCATACATGGTCCTTGGTTGAATGTCAGTCTCAGAAAAGACCCTGTGCCCAGATATATTTGGTCCTTGTGGAGCTCCTATCCTTTCCCCATAAGACTAACTCCCCTTCTTTCTTATGATTCCCTGTACTCTGCCAAAGGTTTGGTCATGAGTCTTTGCTTTGAAAACACTGCTAGTTAGAGTCTTTCAGATGCGCTCAGTAGACTCCTGTCATATGTTCAATGCACATCCCATCTGTCTTTCTAAACGAAAGACAGATCATCTTACCCCATGTCCACTCTCTTGATTATCTTTTTTAGGTGTATAGATTTCATTATGTTTATCATATCTTAGTAAGTTTTAACTTCAATTCATAGCATAGTGGCTAGGGCCTTATTCACCTATTTAGCATAATGTCTCCATCTCATTCCCTTCCATTCTTTCATATCAAAAACACTGAGTGCTTTGCATGGAGTAGCAGTTCTCTCCTCTCCCATTGGCCTAGGGATGCTGTGCCTCTCCAGTCCCTCTCCTGGAACCCCTTTATCACGTGAATATTTCACAATAACTTACCATGAGGGTCACCGGTGCTAGGAGTTTTATAAAGACCCCTTTCCTCCCAGGGGACTGCAAAGCATGGGAAGCCACCACTGAAAGTTCCTAGAGACCAGAGACTGGGTCAAGGAAGGAAACAGTTCTTCTCACTTTTGTTGTGAGGAGCTCCTGCTCAGTATAGTCAACCCACCATGGAAGTCCCAACTTGCCCAAGCATCATTCTGTTTGGCTACACAGCTCCTGGGCTGTCTGTCATAAAGCCTAGCTTCATGATTATATTTGAGAATATAGGCATCTTGTCTCACCTTTGCTGTGAATTCATGTAGGCAGGATACATCACTTCATCTTGTTATGCCCCTGCTGGGCCTTACCCGGGTCCATTCCTATGAATGACAAATGCTGAACTAGCATCCTGTTACCTCAGAAGTACCTCACCTTTTAGTTCCCATTAATAACCGTAATTGTATTACCTCATTGTTGGGGTGACCTTTTTGTACACTATATGAAGGCTGTCTTTGTATATTTAGTTGTTAATTTTGTACCAAAGCACAGATAGCTGAGTACTGCCTGGACTTTGGTTTTGTTATTATAATTGCTCAGCATTTGGATCATATTTTGTACACATGTACTTGAGGTTGGTTTAACGAAGAGCTGAATGACCCATCGCCAAGGTAGACAAGGAAGGTGGGACTTCAGGACAGAAACAGAAACTCTGCGAAAGAATCAGGCAGAGGAGTTTCCAGTTGGACACAGAGGAAGAGACAAATGCAGCTGTTACCGAGGTTGAGAGGTAATAGACCATGTGGCCGGACGTAGGCCAGGCCAGTATTGTCTGTTTAGAATACCTGAGAACCTGTACAGCTATAGTACATAAGCTTATAAAAGGCACCGAAGTCGCCGTGTCATTATTCAGGAGCTGGACCTCAAAAGGAAGTCCCATTTTACCTTATTCTCTGGGTCTATTGAAATACCCAAAAATGAGCACAAGCTTCTCTTCCCCCAGCAATAACATCTTAGGGCCTTCAAAGAACATTTTCTCCAATAGCAACAGAACCTAGAAAACTATCCAGTACAGGAAGAGTTTTCTGTCTCTTGTCTTGGGTTTTAATTTCCCTTCTCTTACTTATATAACAATTACAGTTTGACTTCAAATGGGAAGTCTGACTGTCTGAACATAAAAAAGTCACATTTGTTCTGCCTATTTCAAAATATCTCATTTCAGTTTTAAATCACGGCAACTGCCGTTCTAAGAGCAAAGTGAGAAAAAGAAGTGTATTTGTGTCTGGAAATAAAAGACGTGTAAAATATCAACAGTACATCCAAGGTTGGATATGGGAAGGACAAATTTCATTGTAAAGGGTTACAGTCAGGGCTTAGAAACGCCTAGGTATTAAAGGGAAAATGAAGAAGGGGCAGGGCGACAGTTCAATTGCTGCAGTTTGTTTTACAAGAACATGATGACTTGAGCTAAATTCCAAATGACTTAATGGGTAGGTGCACTTGCTGCCAAGCCTGAGGACCTGAGTTTGATCCCTCAGACCCACATGGTGGAATAAGAGAATCGAGTCTCACAAGTTATCCTTTGAGTTTCACGTGTATGAGTTGATACATGCACATACATACACATAGTAATAAATATTCTGTTATAAATTTAAAGTTGGGCTTAGTGGCACAGAGATATGATCTTAGCACTGATGAAGAGTTGACGTGAAGGTCCCTGGGTCTTCTGGCTGATCAGTCTGATAAAACTGGGCAGTTTTTGACCAAGTAAGACAGTTTCAAAAATCAATGTGACTGACATACTGAGGACATCATCCAAGGTTGACCTTGAGCCTCTACATAAATATATGCATATGTGCATGCACAATTATACTCACACATTCACAGACACGAATGTGCTCACATACAGAAAAGAAGTAGAATAAGTTAGCCTAATTTTGATTTTATAACAATATGTTGAATTTAGAAACATGTCCTTCCTTATGCAACTGGATATGTTAAAATGTGTGATTCTGAATACATTTTTTAGCAAATTCTGTTAACTTGACTACTAAGTAACCACTTCTTCTTTGTTCATTTTGTTTAATTATAAAAATTTAAAGAAGTTCATCATACGAGTTGATAAAAGAAAAAGTTAAGTTTAATTTGTACTTCTTTCTTCTTTAAATAAAAAGGGACCCTGTGTTTGTTTTTATTTTGCCTTGAAAGCTCCTTTTTATATTTTTATTATTTATGTTTTAAAAGTTATTTACTTTACACCCTGATTGTAACCCCCTTCTCTCATCCCCTTCCATGTCTTTCTTCCTCTTCTCCCCTATTTCCTTCCCTTAGGCCTCAGAAAAGGATTTAACTTGAAAACAGTTTTCAAGCCAGAAACAATGGCACACACCTATAATCCCAGTACATGGCAAAGCAGAGGCAGATGCATCTCAATTAGTTCGAGGCCAGTATGGTCTACAAAGTGAACCCAGGACAGAAAAACATTGTCTTCAAAAAAATACCATAATAATAAGAAGAATAAGAATATTCAGGTACAATCATTGCAAAGCCATGGTTGGTGAGATAGCAGATAAAGGAGCTTGCCATGTAAGCCTGACAACTTCAGTTCAATACCCATAATCCACATCAAGCTTGAAGGACAGAGTCAGCTCCACAGTGACCTTATTACTGCAACACATGTGCACGGTATGTGCGTTGCCTCAAATAATAGTAAGTAAATTAAAAAAAAAATAAATACTATCTTAAACTATGGAGACTTTAGCAGGACAGGAAGTTTTTCAATGAACGTTCTCCAGCGCCTAATACCACAAGCACAGATATGCAACACAGCAAAGGAAGCAACCTGTCTTTCCAATTGAAAGAAATCATATCTGCATTGACAATTTCACAAGATAGCTATTTCAGTCAGCATCCTATGCGTGCTTATGGTACTGTCTTCTGAAAGCTTTTTCCATATTTAAAGGAAAAAAATAAATTAAAACAAATAATGCTGTATTTAAGGAAACAATTAAATGTCTGAACTGTATGGTGAAAAGAAGCCCAAGAAAAAGAGTCTTCACGTTTCTCACAAGCCTAAAATGTCAATTAAGATGCCCTCCTTTCTGGTGTGCTTCACTAGACATCAAATGGACTTTTGATGATAAGATTCTTCTGAATCTTTTCTCTTTGTCTTTTTAAATTCAAGAAGAGAGTGGGTGAAAAGATTGATTTGGGTGACCTCAATGATATCAATTGAAAATAGTCACATGATTTGATTACTAACTTTTGTAAGACCATAAATCATGGACTGTGCTAATGCTTGGGTTTTATACTTTTGAACTTAGGCTGTGATTATGGGATGTAAGCATCAGGAAGTAGGTGAGCTCTTGGTTAGGGATTACTGACACAAGACACCTGTGTTTCCACTCTTCTTCGTATTGACTGGGCTGGTATGACAGTGTGATCACTGGTATGAATTGTCAAGGAGTTTTGAAACTTTCAATGTCTGAAGGTAATTTAATAAAAATCTGATTTGGAAATGAGTAAAACTTTGAAAACAAGCATGTGTGGAGCTTGGGAGGTGGCTCAATTGCTCAAGTGTTGCCTTATACACATACATTTCATCTCTCTAGCAGCCATGACGGAAAATGAATATAGAGTAGGTACTTTTGATCCCAACACTGGAAGACAGAGACAGAAAGAGCCCTGGCTTTACCACAGGAAGTCTGACCTACTTAGCAAGTGCAAGGAGAATGAGATGCTCTCTCTCAAGAAACAAAGTGGGTGGTGTGTGAGGAGTGAGAGTTAGATGGTCCTCTGACACACAATAGTGTGTACACTTATTGGCCATGGAAAAGGTTAGACTATGATTTCTCAAAGTTTTTATGAGACTTTAGTGACAAAATGTAGATAAATTTTGAGATCTGTTCTTAAACACACTAGAAAATAACAGCAAAAGTAAGCCACAAGCCACTAAAATGTACAAGTGTGCATTAAGCTATCTGAGTTTCCAACAAAATCTGTGACAGAATGTTGGCCTGGCACCATGATGTTCAGTAAGAATGTGTAAATTTTCACGGTGAAAACTAAAGCAGTTACAGTTGTCTCTAGCTGGCCAATATTGTCAAACTGACAGGATCTAAAGGCCTCTTCACATCTATATGAAAGAATTTCTAGATTAGCTTAGTGATGGTGGGAAGACTTACTTTAAATGTGGGCAGCACCTCACATGGACTGAGGTTCTGACACCATGTCTTCCCCACCATAATGCACTGTACCCTCAAACTGTATACCCTTAAACTGTCAGCCAAAATAACCCCCCTTTCCTTAAGTGCTTTTGTTGGATATTTTGTCACAGCAATGAGTAATGCACTGATTTTAGCTTGTCTGTTTTTGTTTGTTTATTTGTTCTGTTTTCTTTTCTTTTGGTTTTTTGAGACAGGGTTTCACTGTATAGCCCTGGCTGTTTTGGAACTCACCCTGCAGACCATTTACAGTCCTCCTTGGCAGCTATATTCAAAGTATCTCACTTCTGTAATGTCATATGAATTCCCCACCTCTGCCAGGCATAGGAACATATACCTATAATACCAGATACTTGGGAGGCCAATCTGACAGAATTTCGAATTCAAGGTCTTCCTGGGTAATTTGAGGAGAAAATATGCCTAAAAACACTCCAAACATAAACAAATACAATTACATATTCTCAACAAACTTTAAGGTAAATATGACTATCAGAAAACCAAATGTTGGACCAGTTGGATCAGTATCTCACTAGAATTCAGGGAAGTGAAACATCAGCATAGCTGCATGAGGACCATGTAAAGCTATGTGGATCCCTGTCATTGTGATGTGTGTGTGTGTGTGTGTGTGTGTGTGTGTTTTCTCCATTATGACATAAACTCTACAAGGCCAAAGGCTTTTGTATTACTTTACATATACTTCTAAAGTATCACACACTGGCCAAAATTTGTTTCCTGATCAGTAAGAATCAAAATTAAGAATAATTATGTCAAAGGAGATGGCTCAATGTCCACACTCCAATAGCTCACACAGAAGTAAGTATAACACACACACACAAACACACACTTTGTTCTAATAGTTCTGTAGGAGAGTACTTTCCTAAGCTGGGTGAGGCTCTGATACAGACTCCCACATCGCTAGATAAATAAATAATGAATGGTTGTCAGGAATGTTTCCGTGCTCTGGGTCACCATCTCCAAAAGCTGCCCACTCATTCTCCTCCTGCTTGCAGTCTAGTCAGTTGCAGAGAATAATGTGGCCAGGTCCTTGTATTTGTCTTCACCTGGTTCTCGTATCTGTGCTAGTCCACACTCACTGATTGCGTCTCAGTGACCTTCTCTACTCCCTAATATGCCATCATCTTTGAGGATGATCTTCCATTGTGTTTATATCCTTTCAGCTGCTGAGACAATGTTCCTGTTTTCCTGCATTATTTGCATTTAAACTTATCTCAAATTGTGAAACAAACAAACACCCCCCCCATGCCCCTTCTTCAAATAATTTAATTACTTGCAAACTAGGAAGGGAAGTCAATCTTGAATCACAGTATCTCAGGGTTAGTATTGCTGTGATGGAACACCAACCCCAACTCAACTTGGGGAAAAATAGGGTTTGTTTGTCTTATGCTTTCATATCACTGTTCTTCAATGATGGAAGTCAGGACAGGGACTCAAACAGGGTAGGAAACTGGAGACAGGAGCTGATACAGAGGCCAGGGCAGAAGGCTCTTTACTGGCTTGCTCCTTATGGTTTGCTTAGCCTGCCTTCCTATAGAACTCAGGACCACTAGTGCAAATTTGGTCCCACCCAAAATGACATGGGCTCTCCTTCCATCAAAATGTCTTACAGGCTTGCCTGCAATACCTCATAAAGGCATTTTCTCAACTGGAGTTCCTCCATTCCTGAAGATCCTGGCTTATGCCAAGCTGACATAAACTAGCCAGTGCACAGAACCAACTCTAACTAAGCAATTAAATCTCAGTGGGTCAGTGTGAAGTTACCACATGTCAGAAATCTTTAAAAAAGTTACAGACCTGATTAAATGTGTAAGATATTCAGATACCTGTGGAATTACTGTTGAGAGTGGCTCACCAACCTGCATTTAAGACATATTGCTGTAGACGGTTGAACTCCCACCATCCTTCACACCCCAGGTTCATCTCACTGGTACTTAGCAGGCTGCCTCCAGCTGGCCCCTTCACCATGATTGTGACACATGGGTTCCAGTGAACTCCTGGGGATTTTGATTTATTACTGTAGTCTTCCTTACCAGCTTCTGTTAAAGTAAGTACGTTTATCTCAGCCCCTGTTTCCTAAAATGGAACTGCTAGTCCAATGTTCGTTATCTAAGCTTTGAGATCAGAAAAAATTTTCTCACGGAAATTCCAGTTCCTCTGCTTTTAGATGAGAGCTCCCAAGCAGGTTGCTAATAGATGCTGCTTGTCATCTACTGTGGGAATACTTGGAGGATAACATACTTTGAAAGCAGTAGCATAAAGATACAACGTTTGCTGTGAAACAAGCAGCCAGCAACATATAAAAAGCACTTTTCTCACGGCTCTCTCTCTCTCTCTCTCTCTCTCTCTCTCTTTCTGTGCTATGCCCCTTTTTCTTATGGAGCCTGATTGAATAGAGAAAAGTGGTAGGGAAGAATCAGTGAGTGTCCTGCTGATATATGGACGTCTGGGCACTGTCTTTCTGATTCAGTTTATGTGAAGGATGTGCATGTGTGACTGTGTACATTTGTGTTTGTGAGCATAGGAACACCCAAGATGGTCCTTTGTTCACTCTATGAAGGCACACACCTTCATGAAAACATGCATACACATGAACACATACACAAATGGACATATACACAAAACTTACCTTATCTATGCAAGGGAGTAAAAAATTATAATTAAGTTGGTCACTTTTCAGGATGAGCTATTTTGCCATATTTATACAGGAATGGGTATCTTGTTTATATTTTATAGATATAAGTATAGAACTGCATTTACAATTTGTAAATTATTTGTTCTTAACATAACTTTGAACTATAGAACATCTCTGCTTGCATGTAAGCCTAACACATGTACAGAAGAACATCAGAATGTATTCTTTTTACAAACTGCTTTCAAAGTCTGGTTCTGTTTAAGCACAGTTGGCCTCTCCTGGGAACTTGATACACTTGCAATATCTTGGGCCTACTAAGACGACCTAGATTTTACTACTTGAGAATCAGCAAACAGTGCACCAATAAGTCTAATGGATGATTCTGATGTACACATTGTCATAAATATGACTGTTATAATCAACACATAAGAAACAGACTTTATACACACGTTATTTAGAAGAATATACACATATGCCTGATGCTACCATAAGGGTTTCATATGGAAAGTATTCATGAATATAATGCAACTACTCATTAATGTTGTACAGGATAAGCAATTAGAGGACTAACTTTGTTGATAAGTTGATAAACGTCATGCATACACCTCATCCAACCATAGGACAGAACCTAAACAGTTTCATAGGAACACTGAATTCCAAAGATCCAAAAAGGAGACAAGTACTGAGCAGGGCATCCTGGTAAGGCAGGTAGGAATCAGATGTCATCACTACTTCTATTTTTAAAAAAATGTGGGCATCAACAAAGCCACAAAAACTTTAAGCTAAAACCTGTCCTGTCTGCAAGATATTCTAGAGCTATGGTGACTCAGAACTTGCAGAATAACCGACCAATCACTGGTCTAACTTGAAGCCTATGCCATGAGAGGGAACCCATGCCTGACACTGCCTGGACTGCCAGAAACTGGAACTGGATACTCCAGATACTTAGGGTAGAACCAAAAAAGACTATCAAAAATAAAAAAAGAGAAAGAAAAAGAAAAACAGAAGTGAAATGATATTCTACTATTCTGATATACTCATAGTTTGGTGTATAGCCCAATATCAGAGGGGTTGCATCCAGCAACTTATGGGAGCCTATGAAGTGATCCACAGCCTATTACTAGGGAGAGCTTTGAAAACCCCATAGAAAAGAAGGAGGAAAGATTGTATGATCCAGAAGAGTCAAAGACACCAGGAGAAAATAGTCTATGAGTAAGCAGGGCTCATAGGGCCTCACAGACACTGATGAGGCAATAATGATGGCTGCATTGATCTGAGCTAGTTTTTTTTTCTTATGTATTATAATTGTTTAGCTTTAAGGAATTTAAATTTGTAGGAATTGTAGCTCCTGGAACCTTTTTCCTCCTAGTAAGTTGCCTCTTCTAACCTTGAACTGAGAGTCCTGTGAGTCAGGGCACAAGCGCTCAGAGATGAGCCATGCAGCAGACCGACATTGAGTAGCAGAAGAGACAAGTGTGGGCATTGAAACTTCTGTTAGGAAATTCATAGTTTATGATGGCATTGCAATAACAAAGAGCACATTTTCAGGGGGAAGAAATCAGACTACTTTATTGTACTATTTCCTTATCTGACACTTTGAAACATTAATGTCCTTTGACAATAAAACCATTGTAGTAATATTTATGTGAAGACTCTGAAATGTTCATAACAAAGGCATTAAATATATGCATGTTTGAGAGCTTAGGCCTGAGACCCACGAGAACCACCTAGCCTTTGTACCCTACCTGTTCTTACAACTCTATTTACTCCACAGTCTGAAGAGTAGACTGACAAATATGCACCTACTTAGCAGAGGAATGGATGTCTCTATCATATGACCAGGGTTGCAGTACTGGAACACTGACAGGACCTATTCATCCAAAAATATCTGCTGACTTCCTGATAAGACCTAAAGATAGCCTGTCTCTGCAGGTGTTAGCTCTCTGTGTCATGACAATAAAAGGATCCACATCCTGAACACCAGCATGTGTGAGTCTGGATTTTAACAATATATCCATCAAATTTGTCTTTCTTTTCTAATTCGTCTCCTATACTGCTGCTAGAATGAAGCTGGGAGATTTAATGCATAAAAATGCAGGAACCCAATTGAAACTTGATTTTCAGGGTAGCAATAAACATTTCTTTTCTTAATATTTATGCCCCAGAAAAAAATTTAGAGCAGAGTTATTCTTAAAATAAGCATCACTTATTTGTCTGAAATTTAACTGTAGTTAGTGGGTTAATCATTCTTCTGTGTTCATTCAAAGGTTTATTCAAGGAGTTCATTTGTATTTCTTCTTTCTCTGAGAAATGAACTCACCATGTATTCCTTTCTGTCTTGGAATTCTGTGTGTAAACCAGGCTACCCTTGAACTTATTGGGATCTTCCTGCCTCTGCCTCCTGAGAGTTGGAGTTAGAGGCCGGTGTTTCCATGCCTGCTGTTTTTATTTAAAAAAAAAATATGTATATACGTATGTTCCTGAATATGTGTTTGTGAACATGGCAGTGTCCTCAGAGGTCACAGGAGAACATAGGATCCCCTGGATGTGTAGTTATAGGTCATTGTGAGCCACCTGACATATGCTACCGGAGCCACCAAACACTGTTCCTTTGCTAGAGCAGTATGTGCTCTCAACTGATGAACCATCTCTTCAGCCACACTCCCTACTCTGTAAAGCCCCAAACTTCTCAAACCTGGGAAGGGCATTTACGGTCTTTGTTGGAAATGTCCTGTTTATGTTCCTAGGTTTACTTCTCAGATATGAAAATACAGTGTCTGTATTATCTAGGCACTGTGTTGACTATCAGTACTGTGAGTGAGTTTTGATCCACATTGTTTGTTCTTCAAATCTTTTTTTTTTTTTTGTCACCTTCCCACCACTTCTTAGCTTCATCCAGTGCAACATCCTCTGAAATCCTCCATGTGTCCTGGTCTGAGTGAATTTTCTTTCTATGCTGTATGTAAACCTGAGCCTCTTTGCCTGAGACATAATCACACCATCTGTTAATTTAACCCACTAATCTGTGTCCCTGCCTTGATCTTGAACACCTTTCACTCTCCAATTCCAAAGTTTTCAGCTCTTTTCATAGTGCATTTAGAAAAAGAAAAAAAAAAGCAAAATACAAAACAGCAATTATAACAAACCATAAAACAAAGAAACAAACAAAAAACAGATTTTGAGTGAATGTACAAACATTAAAGCTCATAGTTGTGATTTATAAATAAACATGAGGAAAAGATCATATGTTCAAGAAAACCCATAGTTTGTGTTTTACTGTAGTCTTTGAAACAGAAAGAATGAGGTACATCACACTCTGTGAGTGGATTGATTAATAGTATGGGTGGTGGTTTCTGAAAGGCAGCTGCTGAGTTCAGCCCCAGCACAGTGACACAAATTCAATAACAGTCATTTCCACTACATTATGACACATTGACTATGCATCTCATTTTTTTCCTTTCGCATTTTTCAGGAATGCTATATATTTCAAAGCAAGACAGGTGGTTCATACTGTAGTTATAATAATAAAGGAAATATTTTATTAATTTAAAGGGTTCCTTAGTAATAATAACTCCTCTTTGGAGTTGATACCTTAACTCAGCACAGACACAAATTTTTAAAGGTACTCCTCATCCTTTATACATCCATCCACTTACCCTTTTTCAATAATAATTTGAACTTGTTATTTGAAAACTTAATACCTGTATGTGATGTATTCTCGTCATATCTACTCCTCAACTCCATGTAGAAATCTATCTAGCACACCAAGCATATCTTCCTCCCATCATATCTTTATGTCTTTTCTTAATATGTGTTCACCTCTGGGTCCTGTTATTGCTGCCGGTCTGCTGCACATGGATGTGGGATTACCCATTGCAACACAGGGAGCCTACCAAGGACCACACCTCTGAAGAAAAGTGACTTCTCCAAGCAGCCATCAGTTGCCAATATCTCCTAAGTTTGGGTGGAGTCTCTGTAGCTCCTTCCCACTGCCTACTGGAATTTTAATTTCCTTGATGTTGTACAGCCACTGAAAGCTTGTGCAACAGTCATGTCCTGTCTAGATGGCAATATTTCACAGCATCCCCTCCCATCCTCTGGCTTTTACATGCTTTTTGAACTTTTTCTGGTATAATCAATGAGCCTTGCAGGAAGAGGGTGCTGTAGATGTTTATTCCATAGCTGAGTACTCAGTTATTTATTATCAGCCTTGTACCTGGTTATCATCTTGTTTTTAGTGGGATATTTTCTCTGTGCCAATCATTGCGGTAGGGTGTATGAATTGCCGGCCATCGAGAGTAAGTACATATTTATCATGTTATTGTTCACTTAGACTTGATGAAAGTGTTGCAATCAACAACTACTGAGCACTAGAACAAAGTTCAGAATTGAACAAGTAACATGTAGATGGTATTCTATGTTGGGAGCTGCAGCTCTTTCTCATTTCTACTGAGGAACAAAATAGTGTATGCAGAAGTTTTAAGAGAAGTGGGGAAATAGTAAGAGCTGGAGAGGACAGGAACTCCACAAGGAGAACAACAGAACAAGAAAATTTGAACACAGGGAACTTCCCAGAGACTCATACTCCAACCAAAGACTATTCATGGAGACAACCTAGAACTCTGACAATGCAGCCACTTCTTATGAGAACTGATAGACTAAGATCGGAAAGAAGGAGAGGAGGACCTCCGCTATCAGTGGACTTGGGGAGGGGCATGCATGCAGAAAGGGCCGGGGGGGGAGGGTGGGACTGGGAGGGGAGGAGGGAGGGGCTTATGGGGGATACAAAATGAATAAAGTATAATTAATAAAAGTTAAAAAAAATGAAACAAAAAAGAGAAGTGGGAAGTAAAAACGAAAGGTTTGTGAATGTCAAAGTAGAATAACTTGCCTGGAATGGGCCAGACCAGGAAGAAATGCATTCCTGACTCAAAGGAGAGTTGACTGGGAAGCTACGATATATTTATCTGAAATATAGACACAGGGATGAGGGGCTAGATCAGTCAGACAATTGCTTGCCTTTCAAGCAGGAGCTCCTGAGTATAATTCCCAAAATCTATGCAAAAACATTGATACATGGTAGTGCACAATTGCAATCCCAGCACTGTGGAAGGGAGATAGACAGTTGCGACTTGATGGTCAGGCAGTTCAGCCTGCAGAGCAAGTTCTAGGCCATCAAGAGAGTCTGTCTCTAAACAAGAATGAAACAAGACAGATGATTTTTGAGGCACAAGATCCAAGGCACAGGATCTCTGGCACACACACACACACACACACACACACACACACATACACACACACACGAGCATACACACACACGAGCATGCACACACATACATCTTTTTTTGTTGTTATTTAAAGAAGAACATGAAGATGTATTCACTTTGATAAACAGCACTTCTATAAATATAGATAAGTAAATTAACAAAAATCAAGTTTAAAATATACTTGGCTACTTGAATGACATTCTTCCTAACACATTTTAGAATCATGACATGCCCTTCTGTCACAATGCCAAATTTGTAACTCAGAATATCCTAAATCCAAGAATGACTACTGGTTAAATTAAGATCAAAGTGTGAAACTGATAATTTTGCTCAATTTGTTGAATCAGTTTGCACTCATTTCCACTGCATAAGCAATCCTGCTATAAACACACTAAGTGTGTTAGGCTTCAAATGCACATCAATAACCTGATTGGATCCTCCCAGAAGCCCATGCTGTACACATGGGATGCATTGATTTATTAACCCTAAGGGATGAACATCAGAAATAAAAACAAGTGGCTTGCTCAGCTACTTTGGGGGCCAGTAAGGGGATGCTTTTAATTTCCTAGGTCCCTGACATTAGGCAACAGAAGCATTTTATAAGTTGGATATAAGAAATTTCCAAGTGACACCATAATTTTTTAACTGTGAGGTCTCTCTCTCTCTTTCTCTCTCTGTGTGTATATGTGTGTGTGCTTATGATTATGTGCCTGTAAAGGTGAATGGACAAACTTGGGTGTTGATCATTGATTTTGACAACATTTAAAGTTTTACTTTTATTTTTAATGTGTATGAGTGTTTTGTGTGCCTGTTTATATGTGCCAGACTGTAGAGTCAGAACCTCTGGATCTGAAGGTGGAGTTGTGAACCACTATGTATGTTCTAGGAATTGAAACCAGGTCCTCTGGCACCTGACCAATCATTCTTAACTACTGAACAAACTCTCCAGCCTTCACTTCCCTCATGCTCTGTGCTGGGGTGTTTATGTTGTTTTACTTCTGTGGATGCTAGTAAGCTGGCTTTTTTGATTCATCTATGTCTTATCTCATGAAAGGAGTGATGATATTACAGATGTTCACTATAGTGTCCAGCTTTTCATGGCTCTTACAATTCTAACACAAGTCTTCATACTTGCACAGCAAATACTTTACAATTTACATTTTTCAAATATTTTCCATCAATTGTTGGAATAAGTTGCAGTGAGGTATAATACAATTAATCTTGAATTTATATGTGGTTTTAACCTTATTTAAATATGTAGAAATTTATTATTTTATAACCAACTTATGTAGATTTGCACTTTGGTTCCTTCCTACTTATTTTTTGGAACAAAATCAGCTATAAAACAATTCATAAAATGTAAACAATTTTATCAGATGTAGGAGGTCCCTGGTAGATTTTTGGGGATCACTTATGTATACTATCATATCATATGCAAATACTGATATGTTGACTTCTTCCTTTCCAATTTGTATCCCCTTGATCTGCTTTAGTTGTCTTATTGCTCTAGCTAGGACTTCAAGTACTATGTTGAAGAGATAAAGAGAGTGGGCAACCTTGCCTTGTCTCAGATTTCTGTTAAATTGATTTAAGTTTCTCTCTATTTCGTTTGAGTTGGCTCTAGGCTCAGTGTATATTGCCTTTACCATGTTTAGGTATGTGTCTCATATCCCTGATTTAGCCAAGACTTTAAATTTGAAGAGGTGCTGGATTGTATATTACTTTAATGGATTTCCATATACTGAACCACCACTGTACATCTGGGAAGAAGCCTACTTGGTGATGGTGGATGATAACTTTGATGTATTATTGGATTCAGTTTGCAAGTATTATGTTGAGTTTTTTGCTTCAATGTTTATAAGGGAAAGTAATCTGAAGTTTTCTTTCATAGTGGGTGTTATGCAGTTTAGGTATTAAGATAACTGTGGCCTCATACTGTGGGTTTGGTAATGTTTCTTCTGTTTCTATTTTGTGGAATAGTTTTAAGAGTATTGATATTAGCTACTCTTTGAAGGTCTGGTAGAACTCTGCAATAAAATCATCTAGCTCTCGGCTCTTTTTGGATGTGATACTTTTGATGACTATTTCTAGCAAAGTGTCTGTATATAAAATTAACAAAGAAAAACAAAAACAAAGAAACAAACAAAAAACCCTGTAGCCCTCCTGTATACAAAAGACAAGTGGGCTAAGAAAGAAACTAGGGAAACAACACCCTTCACAATAGCCAAAAACCAAACCAAAACAACAACAAAAAACCCATTAATATCTTAGTGTAGTTCTAGGCAAGATACTTGTATGACAAAAACTGAAAGTCTCTGAAGAAAGAAACTGAAGAAGATATCAAAAGATCAAAAGATCTCCCACGCAATCTACAGATCCAATGCAATTCCCATAAAAATGCCAATACAATTTTTTACACATCTTGAAAGAATAATTCTCAACTTCGTATGAGAAAACAAAACAAAACAAAACAAACAAACAAACAAACAAACTAGCTAAAACATTCCTGTACAATAAAAGATCTTTTGCAATGGAATCAAATAGAAGACTCAGAAATAAACCCACACACCTACGGATACTTGATATTTTAAAAAAGAGCCAAAACCATACAATGGAAAAAAGAGAGCCTCTTCAAGAAATAGTACTAGTCTAAGAAAAATGTGAATACGTCCATATTTAAAACCCAGCACTAAACTAAAGTCCAAGTGGATTAAAAATGTTGACATCAAACAAGACACACAAAATCTGTTAGAAGAAAAAGTGGGGAAGAGCCTTGATCTTTTTTGCACAGGAGATAACTTCCTGAACAGAACACCAATGGCACAGGCTCTAAGATCAGTAAATGGGACCTCAGAAAACTGTAAAGCTTCTGTAAAGCAAAGGACACTGTCAGCAGAGCAAAAAGACAGCCTAGAGACTGTGAAAAGATCTTCACCAACCCTATATATGAAAGAGATCTAATATTCAGAATATATAAAGAACTCAAGAAATTAAACCCTAATATACTAAGTAATCACATTTAAAATGGGGTACAGAAATAAACAGAACTCTCAAGAAGAATATCAAATGGTGGAGAAAAACTTAAAGAAATGCTCAAGATCCCTAGTCAAAATAAATAAATAAATAGATAGATAAATAAATAAAATTAATTAAAAATCCAAATCAAATAATCCAAATCAGAATAATTCTCAACTGACAGTACATGATGGAGAAGATGTGGAGAAAGGGGGATACTTCTCCATTGCTGGTGGAAGTTGAAAGTCGTACAATTTGGAAATCAGCCTGGTACTTTCTCGAAAAACTGGGAAAACCCATACCTCAAGACCCAGCTATATCACTCCTGGGTATACACCTGAAAAACGCTCCACCATACAACAAGTGCATTTGCTCAACTACATTCATAGCAGCTTTATTTGTAATAGGGAGAATCTGGAAACAACCGAAATGTCCCTCAACTGAAGAAAGGAAAAAGAAACTGTGGTACATTTACACAATGGAATATTGCACAACAATTAAAAACAAGGAAATCATGAAAGTTGCAGGCAAATGGATGAAACTAGAAAAGATCATCCTGAGTGAGGTAACCCAGAATCAAAAAAAGAAAAAACAAACAAACAAACAAACAAACAAACAAACCCTGCATGGTATATACTCACTTATAAGTGAGCTGCATAACACAGGATAACTACACTACAATCGACAGACCTAATAAAGCTAAATAACAACGAGGACCCTAGGAAGTATGCTTAAATCTCATTTAAAATGGAGAACAGGATAGACACAGGAAGCAGTGGAAGAAAGGGAACAGGAAGGAAGCCTACCATAGATGTCCTTTGAAAGACTTTACCCAGCAGGGGATTGAAGCAGATGCAGAGACTTACACCCAAACTTTGGGCAGAGTACAGGGATACTTATGGAAGACAGCGGGTGGCGGTGTGTGTGTGTGTGTGTGTGTGTGTGTGTGTGTGTGTGCGGTATATGGAGTCACAGAGGACAAGCGCTCCATGAGGAGATCACGAAAGCAAAAACATTTGGCTTGGGGGGCCTGCAGAGACTGATGCATCAACCAAGGACCATGCATGGAGAGGACCTAGACCCCCTGCTCAGATATAGCCCATAGGCAGCTTAGTCTTCAAGTAAGAACTCTAATAATGGGAGCAGGAGCAGTCTTTGACATGAACTCTTTTGACTGTTCTTTAAGCACTTTCCCCTGGTGGGTAACCTTAAAGGACACAAAGAAAATGGATATAGGCAGTCCTGATGAGAGTAGATGGGCTAGGGTCAGTTAGTGGGGAAGGAGGAGGAGAAAAGGGAGAAAGGGTGGGACTGGGAGGAGATGAGGAAAGAGTCTAGAGAATAAATTGTAAAAAATAATAAAATAAAAATTAAAAAAAAACTGTACACATTGACATTTCCAATGAAAATGGCAAAATGTAAATGAATTAAATTAGAATGAAAGTATCTTATTTGAAATTTTTAGCAAGTACTTCCAAAACAAGCAGAAAATAGACTCTCCGGAATCCTATCCGATGTTTGCTTCAAATCTTTGCCTCTTTAGTGTTTACAGGAAATTGATTTTCTGTGCTGGGAATCATCTCAGCCCCTCAGGTCCTTTGAAATCTTGTCCAGAACCATCACATATTTTTATTCATTGTTTGTAAGCTTTCAAAATATGGTTTCATGAAATTAATTGTTGGAGAAGGAGACCAGAAGACAAATGCTTTATTCTTTCAAATTCACAACCATAAGAATCACTCAATTCATACTGGTACAAAGGAAATAAAATTCTCAGTTTTATATTTTAAACCAGCGGTCCCTTGTGTTTTTTTTCTGGAAATAGAGAACGTGTATTCTGAAATAGCTTTGTCTTCAGGGACCTTAAATAAGCAGATGAATGGCTGCCAGAGCAGGCATGAGGCTAGCTTTGGGAAACTAAAAGTCAAACCTATCAGGAACACATCAAAATCCTATTAATCCTGGGAAAGCCAAGGGCATTGGATTTTAATAGTTGGAATAGGAAGTGCATTTGTCTTTGGTTGAAGCAGAATTCCTGTTCTTCTCTGTTCAGCTTGCAGAACAGGATTTCATGTAATTAGAAATAGCTTGAAGGATGATTGCTCTTGGCTTGAGGAATTCAACAGTACTTTCTGAGCTCTAAAATGTGTTTTAAATTCATTCATTGTCTCTTTCTCTCTTTCTCTTTGTTTCTGTTCTTATCTCTCTCTCTCTATGTGTGTGTGTGTGTGTGTGTGTGTGTGTGTGTTTGTATGTGTGTGTGTGTGTTTAGAGGTCAGGGGTTAGGACTGTGTGTCATGGCACACATGTGGAGAGTGTGGAGATAAGAAGATAACAATGTGGAATTGCTTTTTTTTTTTTTTTTTTTTTTTTTTTTGCATTGGTTCCTTCTAGTCAACATACCTTGCCAATCTCAGGCAGCAAATGTTATCAACCAGTGAGATGTCACCTAAGCCCTCACCTTATTTTGAGATAGTTTCTCAAGGTTAGAACCTACCAAAATACCTAGTACATCTAACTAGAGAGACCCTGGTTTCATCCTGGCTCTGTCTTATCAGTGCTGGGATTCAGGCACATTCAGTGTGCCTGGCTTTTTCATGTGAGCATGTGAGTTCTATTGTTCAAATGCAAGTCCAAGGGCTTGAAAGGCAAGTATTTACCCAGCGCTTTTTCTCAGCAGCCCCAAGTTCAGCATAATTTCCAGGAGAAGCTCTGACAGAGAACTCGCAGGAGGGTATTCTAACCTAGCTACTGTTGCTGACATCTATTTCCAGTGACATCAATCCAGTGATAATAAGCATACTAACAAGAGTCCAAAAACTAGAAATCTAAGAATCTTAAAAGCTTTCCTTAGTATCAGTTGAAAACAAACAAACAAACAAACAAAAAACATAAACAACAAAAGGCCAGGACTGTAACCCAAACATACAAACAAGAAAATCAAATACTGACTTACTATCAGAATAATCACACCAACACAAACTTCACATTCAAGTTTGAGAGTAAACTCTGCCTTTGAGACACTGAGGCCACAGAGGACTTGACATTCTTAGAGGATTACAAGAAAACTAGTACTGAACACACTACATGACTGTGAGGTTAAATGGATCACTAAAATTACTGTGGCAGACAGACCTCTGCAGATAGGAACTACCAATCATTCCCAAATTGTGCTAAGCTTGACACAGGTTAGAAAACCTGGGTAATCTGAGGGCCATACAATGCCATATGAGGTATGGGAGAGGAGAAGGGCCATTGCACCACCAGAGGATCTGGCTTTCATGTCCTGCTGACCAAGTCAGGAAATTTGGGACTCTGATGAAGGCAAAACTACTGAGGTGGTCCAGGTTTTGTTACAGACATCAGTAACAAAGATGTTAAAAGCAACAAACAGATAATTGTTCCTTCTTGCCTAAACAGTGTGTAACCTTGAGCACTCCACCCTTTCTACTGAACGTAAGGAATGCCCAACATAATCCCAAGTTGCAACTTTGTTACTCTGCTTTTCTTTCTCTTTTCTGTCTTCTTCATGTGTATCTGGTGTGTGGATGTGAGTGCTTTCTCCAACTCATACATGTGTGGGTGCTCATGAGCTTGTGTGCTGGCATGTGGAGGCTAAGGGTTTGAAGTTGGGAATCCACTTTCACCTCTCTTCCATCTCATGCTTTGAGACAAGTTCTCAAAATTGCACCCCGAGCTCACCAACACTGCTGGTCTCACTAGTCAGCTTGCTCCAGATAGTGTCTCATTCTGCCTTCCAGGGCCAGACTTAAAGGTAGGTCATTATACCCAACCACTATTTATTTCAATTCTGTGGATCTGGACTCTGTTCCTCATGCTAATAATAGTAAGTACTTACTTGCTTCCGCATCTTCCAGACACACATTTATTTTAACTTTAATCTCATTTCAAACTATTTTCAGAGAAATGTGAAAGTGTTTGTGTGTGAATCTTAACATGTAGCTTAAGGGACAACAAAATCCTGTATATACATATTGTAAATTCACCAAGTTCTGCTTTCTCCCAGAAGCCAAAACTCACCTATATGTTTTATGACTGACTCTTTTGTAATTTCTGTGATAACGATATACACTGATAATACCCCTCAGTAGGTCCCCAGTTCTACCTCATATTGAAATTCCCTGAAATTCTCTTCTTCAGTGATGCTTTGGCCCCTATTTTTATCTGGTTGGAGGTCAGGAAGGAAAGAAAATTCAAGCCCCTAGTGGTGAGGCCTGGACAAATGGGGCCTATGCTTTTATTGCAGTGGTAAGATGGACTAGACTTTCTCAGGATGATTAATAACCCTAGCAAGTGAGTTATGTCAAGAATAGGCTAAGATCCAATGCAATACAGGGCTCAAATTAAGAGGAAAATTAAGGGAAGGAGCATCTGAGATGCTCAACAGGTGTGGATGCTTGCTGCTGAGCCAGATGACCTGAATGTGCTCACTAGAATATAGGACAGAAGAAGAGAACTGAGCTCTATGACCTTTATATACACACCTTGTCATGTGCACACCCTCACACTTGGCACGGGGGCACGAAAATAAATAAATGTAAATAAATAAAGAAATTAGACAGCAAGTGATCCTTAAAATTGATTTCTCAGCCAAGCAGATGCCTGGATTGGGTGGTGGTGATGTTAAATTTCACACATACAATGTGTTTAGTGGAAAGAGAAGCAAAAATAAAAAAGCTGGTTGCTTAGCATCTTCAGTAACAGAGGTTGTGAAAGAAATGAATTCTGGAGAAGATACACAGAAAGAGAAAAGTCAGCCATAAACACAGCAAAACAAACAGAGCAAAACAAAAGCAGTGAAACAAACACAAAGCCAGCACAGGAAGCAGCAATAGTGTAAAACTGCAAGGGCAGCAGCATTCATTTCCAGTGTGTAATTTTTGAGAGGTTCTTTGGACAGACATACAAACAGAGAGAGAGAGAGAGAGAGAGAGAGAGAGAGAGAGAGAGAGAGAGAGAGAGAGAGAGATAGAGGTGTTAAACGGGTAAATGAGGTTAGAGGGAGGGAGAGAGATATTATGTGGCACGTGCCTGGTGTGGGCATATCTGGAAATCTGTAATGGCACTGAACTAGCATTGAGTAAAAACATCCACCACTCAGGCTGGTGATGGTTCATTGGATAAAGTATATACCATATACACATGAGAACTTGAGTTCAAATGTGCTGAATTCATAGAAAGCCAGAAAGTGCAGAGAACATCTGTAACCTTAGGTCTTCTACAGGGAGATGGGGAGTGAAGACAGGAAAACCGCTAGAAACCCATGGGCAGGCCAACCTGGTGTAAAATGCAGATAGCAGGAGGCCTTGTCACAGACAAGGTCGAAGGTAATAAATAACACTGGAGTTGTTGTCTCCATGAATTCTGTGGTACTTGCATGAATACACCTGTACACATAAAGTAAACACACACACAAATGCACACACTTGCCAGCACATGCCAGCTCCTCTATTCTTCTCTAGTCTAAGATTAACCAAGAATTTCCCCAAATTTATTCTAAAAACAAAGCCAGGAATAGAGCATATGTCATTCATGTAGAGGCAGAGTTGAATCTAGGTCTGCTTGATTCTAGAGCCTCAGTTTCCTCAACACACTTCCTATTAGAGACCTTGGCAGTTGGTTTTTGGAAGAAGAGAACAGCTGGAGGCTGGGAGTTGCCCAGTGTGGAGGAAGCCTGTACTGGAGCCCTAAACATCCTATCTCAGGAGTCATTTTACCATGGAGATCCAAGCACAATTGCTGTCACTACACAGGTTTATTCATGTCTCCCAATAACAGTATGTGAGCAAGGGTGCTGTTCTCCTGCCTCAATCATTTGCTGGGCTTTGAGAGAACTAGGCTAGCACATGTCAGCATGTGCAATGCTGTCTACATGTCAGGGATGTGGGCATGCACTCAGGGTTGGGTGGGGCATGAAAGATTAAGGAGAAAGAGAAGGAAATGGAGGTCTAAAGGATGCTGTAATCTCTCTTAGGGCATAAAAGTTTCACTTGCAGGTATAGTCAAACAAAGGAGTAGGTTTTTATTATTATAAATTTAAAAAAAAGAAAATTACTCTAAGAAAAAAGAAATAAGCAATAAGGTTGTGTTTTGAGACACAGTCAATCTATGTGGCCCAGGCTGGTCTCAGACTCCAGGGCTAATGTGACTCTTCTCAATGGCTAAACAAGTTGATGATGCACTTCCCTCTTAACTCAGCTGTGAAAACACTGTGGACAGTTAAGACTATGGGAAATATTACAATAGAATCTCAGTTGAAAAAAAACACCCATGTACATAATTATCAGTATATAATCTTTTTTAAATGCTTTAATTTTTTTAATTTTTATTAATTACACTTTATTCACTTTGTATCCCCCCCATAACCCCCTCTCTCCTCCGCTCCCAATCCCACTCTCCTACCCCCTTCCTCATGCAGCCCCTCCCCAAGTCCACTGATAGAGGAGGTCCTCCTCTCCTTCCTTCTGATCTTAGTCTATCAGATCTCATCAGGAGTGGCTATATTGTCATCCTCTGTTGCCTGGTAAGGCTGCTCTCCCCTCAGGGGGAGGTGATCAAAGAGCAGGCCAATCAGTTTATGTCAGAGACAGTCCCTGTTCCTCTAACTAGGATACCCATTTGGACACTGAACTGCCATGGGCTACATCTGTGCAAGGGTTCTAGGTTATCTTCATGCATGGTACTTGGTTGGAGTATGAGTCTCTGGGAAGATGCCTGTGTTCAAATTCCTGGTTCTGTTGCTCTCCTTATGGAGTTCCTGTCCTCTCCAGATCTTACTATTTCCCACTTCTTACATAAGATTTCATGCACAATGCCCAACAGTTGGCCATAAGTCTCAGTATCTGCTTTGATAGTCTGCAGGGCACAGCCTTTCAGAGGCCCTCAGTGGCGGGTTTCTAGCTTGTTTCCTGTTTTCTTCTTCTTCTGATGGCCTTGCTCTTTGCCTTTCGGGATGGGGATTGAGCATTTTAGTCAGTGTCCTCTCTATGACCAAGGGACACACAGAATATAATCTTTTCCTCATTTATAAGTAAATATACTTGCGTGAAATGAGTGCAAATTCATACAGATATAGTAAATGTGTTTAAACCTATGTACACATTTATATAGAAATATTTATGCCTATGGTATAATATAAATGCAAAATACATAAGCATATAGCAAGAAGGAATAAACTTAAATGTTAAATTAAGAACTATAATATAAACAAATATTAAGATGCTCTTATTCAGAAATAATTAAATATAATGTTGCATATGTGAAAAAATGTACTTTGTGAACTTCCAAAGAGCATATTGTTATTTTTACAACCAACCAAATAAATACACATTTGGTGAGCTCTTAATTATTAATAACTTACTCAAACCAAGAGGAGAGTAAGTGATATCAATAGGAATGTCCAAAGTACTGTTACTTATCTTCACAAATGTGGCTCTCTTCTATATTCTTTTAAAAGTATATGATGCAAGGATGTAGAAATTTGCAAAAATATTAAACAATTGAGAATTATTTTCTTAAAATTCTGATAGAAAAAAGTAAAAGTTGTACACAGATTCTAGACTTTGAAGCACTTTAGTGTAGTTGAAAGTCTTGGACCACAAATAGGTTTTCTTCAAAAACAGTGTGAGCATAGTGTGCATGCTTTGACACTCATGTGGTAATGTGTGTTGGAAGTACATATGTGTGTGCATGCATGTAGAAGCTCAAGGTTAATATGAGGATTCTTCATCTCTCTACACCTTATGCATTAAAGGGGTATTTCATAAGTTCAGTTTTGATGCTGTAGTAAAATAACCAAAAAGGAGCAACTTAGGGGAAACAGGGGCTCATTTCAGCTTATAATTCCAGGTTGTTGTCTATCATTACGGGGAAGTCAAGACAGGAAATTTAAACAACTAGTCGTATCACATCCACAGCAGAGAGAAAGGGACATATGCCTGCTCACATGCCTGTACTCTGCTTCATTCCTCCACTCATAGTTCAGGGCCCCATGCCAAAGGAATGGTGCTAACAGACTGTGATAAGTATGGTCGGTCACATGATTTAATTGACAGTCTCTATAAACATGAACACAGAACAAACACAGTAAACAGTGCACTTTGACCTTCTACCCAGGTGATTCTAGGTTATGTCATGTTACTACTGAGTCATCACATAGGCTTTCTAAGTGTAACTAAGGGCTTGCTGGTACAGCTGGAGTTTCTTCATTATGAAACCTGGAAGTCCAATGAGACTGCCATGCCTGCCTCATGTTTACATATGTCTTGGATATCAAGCACTTGCTATTTGTGTATCAGATGCTCAAATCACTGAGACCCTCCTTAGCATTGGCTTTGACAACACAAGAACAAATGGACACAGCTTTGGACTGCACAGTTGGCAAAAAGGGACTCTGGCTTTGGCTTAAATGAGGGAGTGAGTCATGGTGCTGCTATTGTTGAGAAGTAGAGTAAAACATGAACAAATTTGGCTGACAGAAACCATTTTGGATCATTTCCTCAGAGAATCCTGTATTTACCATCCACCCTACAAAAGCTTGACAGACACCTTAAAACCAGCAGGGCAAGGAGACAGGGCTCCTGGGATACAATCCTTTTTCTATCATCTGGGCTAAGGAAGGCTGGGAGTCTAAGACAAAGATGCAAAATTATATATATTAACACAGCCCCAAAGCCTTTCCATGTATCACAACGAGCCCCGAGACTCTGGGGTACCTTTTTGTACCTCATAGTCCAGGCCACCTTTCTGAGTTATCTTGTTCTCCAAAGCATCTGGACTCACATGCCATTCACTAAATGCTTTCTTATCTATCTTCAGACTAGCTGCATGCTGAGGCTCTGCCATCTCAACTCTGCAGGATAAAAAACAGAACAAGGAGATTCTGCTGACACTTGGTTAAGTACCATGAATTGTGTATTTAGTAGCCAGCAGAAATTACTTTTCAGCGTTTCATCTGCCATTGCTCAAGGAGATGCAGTAGTCAGACCAGTGGGAAAGGGAAGAACAGACAAAAGCCACCAGGACATCTGAAAATAGCCTATGGAAGCACCTTTTTCCATTCCGGCTGTAACTCTATGGTGTTTTGAAAGCAATGTGCTGCTTTCTATCTGAGTGACAGATTATTATAGTCCTCAGAAATTTGGGAATAAAAAATATCAGACTTTATGGTGGCATAAAGGAGATGGGCCCCCTCCCTCACGCCCTCCCAATCCCTTCCTCCTTCCCTGTTCTCCTCCCATGTCCCAAAGAGAGGGCTACAGCTGTTAATCAAATTGAATAAATTGTAATAAAATTAAAAAAAAAACTTAAAAAAGGAGATGAGCATGAAAGTCAAGGGGTTCCTCACATAGCTAATGGGTCATTGTGAGGCTAACAGGACCCACTGTGTGTCATAATGAAGAGTCAGGACTCTACTGCGCAGGCAGATCAGCTTGAGTGATACCATATCATGTAGTAGGAAGAGACACACACTGGGGTCTACAGCCAGCCACTGGCTTTCTGATTGTCTGCTACTCTGTAATTGTCTGTCTCATGGACCATTTCTAGACTTGTTTATCCTACTCCTATCCTCCTTTATCCACTGTGACCCTCTCCTCACTACCCTTCTCAGCGTAGACCTGAAGGCCAGTCACATGCTGTGGAAAAGACTACATCATTCACTGTGATCCAACATTAATCTCCCTGGATAGTGCACTCAACTTAAAGCATCTCATCAGGGGGAAGTTTTACTCCACAGACTCCTAAGAAGAACCCCACAGTTTAGTGGGCACTGGATATCCAGAGCTACAGAGCCCTTGCCCGATATTCATGCATTGGCAAAGGACACCGCTGTGTGACTTAATGGGACAATCTCTGCTGACATCCCTGGGCACCACTAATTTGAGAAATGCCTGCTCACAATGCTAAAATTGGCAGTGCTTCTGGAAGACTCACTCAGGTACTAAATCATGCCAGATGAACAAGTCAAACCATATTGGCCTTCTCCCAAGGAATGATCTTAGAGTAAAACCAAGGTCATGTCAGTGCCTTAAACAACCCCATGACATTCTGGGAGAAAGCAAGAAAAAAAACTGAAGAAAATGTAAGGCCAGCTCTGAAAGCAGGTTCCTTTATATCTATCTCCATCTGGTGCATGCCTCAAACTCCTCCTGCACTTCCCATCCTCAGATTGCAGTTTCCTTACCACCACATACCTTTGCTTTCTCTTTATCCAAAGTGTAGCATATATATGTATATGTGTGTGTGTGTGTGTGTGTGTGTGTGTGTAGGTATGTATATATGTTTTTGCTGGAGCCATTTACTTGACATAGAGACATAGATGCTTCCTGGTAGGGCTTTGCCCATTACGCTTCCCACAGACACAGCAGCAAGAAGCAACTCTGTGTGCCATGAAAAGGGTCATTGCTCAGCCTCTAGCCCCTAGAACCAGGCTCTGCTGCCCTTACTTTAGCTCTGTGCTCCCTTCACTTTAGCTGCTCAGAGCCTAAGTCTATTGAGCACTGTGCCACCACTCTATACTGCTCCTTAAATGGAGAGATGGAAAAACAAGGAGCAGCAGTCAGGTGCCCTGGTTTTATTGTAGAAGCATCATAGAGCTTATAGGTTTGGATACTAGGGTTTTAGAAAGTAGAGTGTCCTAGTTTTTTTTTTTTTAATATACAATAATATTATCAATTTTCTTTTAATGAAGAAAGACGTCACAAACTTGAAAAAGAAAGAGGAGCATGTGGTACCATTTAGATGGAGGAAAATAATGCAATTTAATTATAATCTCAAAGTAAAAGAAATAATTAAAAAATAAAATTAAAGATGGAAGTAAAATGACCGTTTCTCAAAAATATTAACAAATCACTCTATTTTATCAATAGTTCTTTTTGAAACTTCACAACAGACGCCAAGCTCTCCTCATTTCTATTCGTAATTCAAGAGACTTTGTATCAGTACCCCCCCCATGTACCAGGCAATTTTATGAGTATTTTTTCATTGTTTTTTTTTTCTTTCATCCATGAATTTAATTTCATCTAATAGATGGGCTACATCTTCTGTCTTAGATATCCCCATATGTGTTCCATGTGTGGGTCTTGCTAGGAATATCTACATTGATATTCTATCCACTCTCTCGAGGCTGGTCTTATATTTAGCCAGCAAGAACCCAATGTACCACAAAGTATACAGAAAGAAACAGAAGTTACCATGTGATGCTTCTTGATGCATGAGGAAGAAATGGTGATTCTCCTAATTTAATTTCTGTTGCTGTGATATGCATCATGACCCCAAAAGCACCTTTTACAAGAAAGAGTTTTTATTTTAGCTTGCATTTTCAGGTTACAGTCCATTGGAAAGATAGGGTAGGAGCTGAAGCAGAAACCGTGATGTAATTCTGCTTACTGACTTGCTTCCTGGTTCATGCTCAGCTAGATTTTTATATAACTTAGGCCAATCTGCCTAGTCATAGCATCACCCACAATGGACTGGGACCTACCATATCAATCATTAATCAAGACAATATCTCACAGACATGGCCATAAGCCAATCTGATTGAAGCAATTCTTCTGATCAAGATCCTCCCTCCCAGTGACTCAAGGTTGTGTCAACTTGACAGTAAAAACTAGCAAGTACAATGGGTGGCCTGTGCCTTCAACGTTTACTGTCCAATGGGAAAGAACCCATGTTTATGAATCAACCAGAAGCAATATCCAGAAAGAAATGATTGAAAGAGGCTGTGGTTCATATGTAAGATCTTAGGAGGGGCACCTATAGACTCTAACTGTGGTGAATGATAGTATTCAGGTGTGGTGTGTGCATGCTGGGAAGTCAGGAGGAGCAGTCTTGGAATTCTTCATCATTTCAAAGTGACTGTATAAGGTTTTTTTTTTTTGTGTGTGTGTGTGTGTGTGTGTGTGTTTTAATCTAAGTTGGCTACAAAACAAATGACAAACCAAAAAGATGATTTAACCCAAGTCTAGCTTGAAGGGCCACTGACGTTTACAGGGGTTACTTACAGGAGAATGAATGAAAGGTAGTTGCATCACTGAAAAGCCCATCCAGAATTAGCAATGATTCCCAAAAGCTGTATTCCTGGCAAACTCTGCTTAACTTGTGAGCTGGCAAACAAAGAACCTTTTCCCTCCTGCATCTGGTACTGTTTATATGACCTTGGGCTGAGGCCCTGCTAATCTTGTCAGCTTCAGGAAGCTTCTATAGTCTACTGAATTTCATTTACATTCTGATTCTAAGGAGCCTCCCTTCTCTCAGGAAGGGGGATTTAAATTAGGAGAAATAGTTACACAATATATTGTACAAGCAACACTTTGTACCTCAAATTCAGAGTTGGTATCACAATATAGCATAAAAGTGTTTGGTTTATAGTTGTGCTTTGAATTTGTTTTGTGTGTCCCACAAATGCTCCAGTGATTGTAGACATAGTCCATAAGGCCTTCAGAGTGATTGTGAAACCTTTAAGATGGAGCCTAATGGTTGGTTCTTGACTCTGAAAGTGAGTAATCATTCCTCATGTGGGCTTTGAATTTTCGAGAGAGTAGTGTTACAAAAATGCAAGGCTGACCCTACACCTTCTAGTCTCCCAGGCCACTCTTCTGGAGGTATCCTGTGATATGCAAACAGTCCCCGGCCAGGCTATATCATTTGACTCTTTAAGAAATTTTCTTGTGCAGATATTCCATTATAGTGTCAAAAAGCAGACCCATAACTACTTCTATGTGTTTGCACTCTCTTTAATAATGAATGTTGATATTCCTATGACATAGGCAGGATTAAGTGATTTCAATTGCTTTCTCTTCATGTTCTTCTTTATTTCCCGGGCAATTTGATTCCCAAAATGAAATTGTTAGAGACATCAGAATTAAATCAGGGGACTGCCTCCTCTATCACTACCTTCCTGCAACTAAGTCTAGAATTCATTGCTCCACATTCTCTCCCAACATTCTTAGTATTGTATGAATGAAGAAGTTTTGTCAAAAAAACAAAAACAAAAACAAACTGTATCA
The DNA here is from genome assembly GCA_010120015.1 of Rhombomys opimus. Lineage (NCBI taxonomy): Eukaryota > Metazoa > Chordata > Mammalia > Rodentia > Muridae > Rhombomys > Rhombomys opimus. The sequence goes on along the minus strand of REGO01000381.1, from coordinate 362,705 downwards.
CTAAAGAGTAAGAGATTTTATGCTTGACATAATTGCTGCCTTACAAAGAAAACCCACAGTAGAAAATGCTAAGAGCATGAGACAATTTGTGTAGTGGGATTTCCCCTTCTGTCCTGATATTCTGGGCCCATGTGGACTATTCCTTTGCTAGCCCTTAGTACTACTGCCGCTTCAGGAAGTGCTCCATGTCCTGTCTTCCCAAGAGTGTGAAATATAACACAGAGTTCTAGTTTTTGTTTTCCTAAATTTAAAATGGGACACTGTTGAGAGAATGAAGCCAATTTTCAATGCATGCATACATGCATGCACACAGACCTGCAAATACATTTCAGCCATACGTCAACACATACAGACCCAAATCCTCATACAAGTTTTATACAGCTGGTATTCTTCCTCTAATACACTAAGGCACTAATGTGTTCTGATAATATATCTAGAAAAAAAGCAACTACAGCAACCATTAGAATTACGAATAGAGTCATCTCATCTGGATTTCTTTTCTTCTCAATCTATTTTCCTTTTTTGCCCCTTCCCTATCTTATTTTATTATTTAAGAAAAAAAAAAAAAACACATGTTTTAATTCCTAGGTTTGCGCTTGAACAACTTGAGGTATTCCTTGTTTTTCTTTAGCAAATTTCAGATCAGCATACGAATGGGTACAGTGATATGAACTTATTTTTTTGTTGTTTGTTTGTTTGTTTTAATCAATGAGCTTTGGTTTATTGTTGCTGTTTGTTTGTTTGTTTGTTTGTTTTTGAGAAGCCTATGTTTTACTTTTGAACAGGGGTTTCGGTCCTCTCCATGTATGGTCCTTGGTTGTAGTATCAGTCTCTGCAGATCCCCCTGGGCCAGGGTACTTTGTGGCAGCCTACTTGAAGTTAATGGCAAATTGGAGTGCACATCTGAGCAGTGGAATTTGCCGTTTTGGCCCTGGCTAGAATCTAAAGTTTTCTGTCTCAGAAACTGACCCTGGCAATTCTATAGCAGAGGGCTGTGACCCTGAGAAACTCTGTGCAACCATGGTAACCAGACAGCAGGTTCTGTGTAACCTTGAGTGAGCCTTCATGTTTTGGCTAAGTAAAAATCGTCTCCATGAGAAACTGCTTGTACTTTCCTGCTATTTAAGTGTTAACCTGACTTTCAGTAAATGACACCTTGATCAAATATAGACTTGGTGTCCTTCTTTGTGTTGTCTTGCTCTCTTTCCACCCAGCCCTTCCTCAGGTGGTATTCAGGTGTCACTGTTGGCCAGTGACAGTACTTTGGCTTTGTTGTTCTCCTTGTAGAGGTTACTGTTCCTTCCAGGTCTTTCTATCTCCCCTTTTCCCGTAAGATTCCCTGAACTGTGCCCAAAGTTTGGCTACGAGTCTCATTTTCTCCTTCGATACCCTGTTGGGTAGGGTCTTTCAGAGGTCCTCTGTGGAAGGCTCCTGTCCTGTTCCTTGTCAGCATCTAAGGGGATGATCATGTGTTTTTTGTTGTTGTTGTTGTTTTTGTTGTTGTTGTTGTTTTTCTTTCATTTTGTTTAGGTGTAGGTGGTGGATTATAGTCATGGATTTTCATACCTTCAACCACTCCTGAATGCCTTGAGATGAAGTCTACTTGGTAGTGGTGGATGATATCTTTTTATTTTTATTTTTATTAATTACAGTTTATTCACTTTTTTATCCCCCTGTAAGTGCCTGCATTGTCTTCCTCTGTGGCCTGGTAAGGCTGCTCTTCCCTGAGGGGGAGGTGATCATAGCCAGCCACTAAATACGTGCCAGAGACAGCCCCTGTTCCCCTTTCTAGGAAACCCCACTTAGATGCTGAGCTGCCTGGGTTATATCTGTGCAGGGATTCTAGGTTATCTCCATGCATGGTCCTTGGTTGGATTATCACTCTCAGAAAAGACCCCTGGTCCCAGAATTTTTGGTTCTGTTGCTCTCCTTGTGGAACTCCTGTTCCCTCCAGGTTTTTCTATCCCCCTCCCTCCTTTCATAAGATTCCCTGCACTCTGCCCAAAGTTTGGCTATGATTATCATTATCTGCTTTGATACCTTACTGGGTAGAGTCTTTCAGAGGACCTCTGTGGTAGGCTCCTGCCCTGTTCCATTTTCTCAGTCTTCCAATGATCTGTACACTTATAGAAGCTAAGCAAGAAGGAGCACCCTGGGTAAGATGATACAATCCTCATTCAGAAAGGCAAACAGGATGGACATTCTCTGGTTTCTAACAGTGGGTACAAACAGTTGCCTTACGCTTCCGAAGCTATGCCTTCCCCTCCCTGATAGACATTTCTTTAATCTATAAACCAAAACAAACCATTCTTTCCTTGGGTTTCTTTTTTAGATATTTTGACACAGCAAATAAAAAAGTAAATAATGCAAGGTACACTGTTTGTTTTTGTTTGTTTGGTTTTTGTTTTGCATTGACAAACTCTACAGACATAGGATATTGACAGCAGATTTAGCTGGTTACTAGGTTCTGCCACCTCAGCTATAGAATGCTTCTATATGCCCCAATTCTACCACAATCTCTCTTCTCTCTCTTTTTCTCTCTATCTCACACACACACACAAAACAAGAATTCAGATAAAATGGACTTGATTTCTATTTTCTGTTCTGGGAATGTTGAGAACAAGATTTAAAGATAGTCTGTAGAATGAATAAATAAATAGGTTGAATTAGTTGCTTGGAAATTTGGGATCCTATAGACCCTCTAATCATCCTGGGACTGGGAATCTTTGCTCAGCCAAGCACTGAGAGCATTCCAATGTGGTACCATTCCTTAGAAATGGGAGAGCTTCATTTCTTTTAGTTGCTCCTGTTAATTAGCTTAAATTATTGGCACAAGCATAGGGCTACACAGGCATGCAAAATAAGTGAAGTGAAAGAGTGTGTCAGAGCAAAGGAAAAGAGGGATGAGTGAGCACTAGCCAAAGATCTTCCAGACAAAGCCTTCACAACCAACTACGTAAGTCCATTAGCTGTGAGAGCCCTCATTACATCTAGAGGATCAAAGCACACCCTTACTCACCCAAGGTTCCAGATGTAAATGAGTGTGACAAGTTTCAAGCTTTAGATTATTAAACATGATTTAGGTTCTTGTTCTCCCTGGCTCTAATGAGAACTGCATATAATTGTTATTATAGAATCTCCCATATGATACTTTAATCAGGATTGCAGCACATTCATTTAAACAAAACAACAGTCCGTGTAATTCAATCCTTGCCATGTTTACAGAAGCACAGATGCACAGATGTTAAGCCACAGGACTGGGGAAAGTGGAGACACAATGGGCACACCTCACGGTGAACAATTGGATGTTTTGATTTTTTTTGGGGGGGGGCATTAGCATTCACATTCCAGCCAAAAGTGTACTGTGGGACTTGGAAGTATAGAGAATGCCACATTCAGAACTCTCTCCTTTCTCTCTCTCTGTGTGTGAGACAGAGAGAGAGAGAGAGAGAGAGAGAGAGAGAGAGAGAGAGAGAGAGAGAAGAGGAAGTTCCAGGGGTGTCCCTGCCTCCTCCTTCTCAGCACTCTTACTGTAGTTTTGTACTGTCTCACCTGGATTTGTGCTATGGGTTGTAAGGCATGGAACTCAGGTCATATTTACACAGTGAGTACTTTACCAACTGAGCCTTCATTCCAGCCTTCCTTGCATTTGATCACATTTCCGCACTCCTCTCTGCACACACATTAGTTCACACAAGTAAGTCAGCAGGCTGCATCTGAAAGTCCTAGGAAGTTTGGGGTTGGGAGAGCAGGCTACAGTGAAGTGAAGGGAGTACACAGTCTGCATGGAAATAACCATGTTATTCCACTATTCTACATAATTATAGAATAGTTAGACTTTTTACTAAAAATGGATTTCAAATGCTTAAAACAAGAGTAAAATATTTCATCTTACTGATTATTTGTAAGTTACCAATAGGCCATAATTTGAGGATGTTAGTTTGAGCTGTAAACATTTCCTGATTAAATATTGGAATTCTTGTGACACAGAAACAGAGAAATAGACAGATGATGGAAAGAACAGAAGATGATTGATAGATAGATAGATAGATAATAGGTATTAGATATATTTTTTCAGTGCATGCCTCATTAAACACAACTGATGTATTTGTGGAGTAAATTAAAATATGATACCAATTATTGTAATATAATTGGCACAACAAGGCTCATTCAAACACATGTCAGCTGTAACTAAGAGGAATGGCATTCTCCTCCAGATTTCACACTGCCAGTCTTATAGATTTGCTGAAATAAAAGGATGGAAAGAGATGATTTCCAAAGTAGATGACTCATGCCACTCAGGAATGAGATTCTCAATAGAAATGTATCTCTGCTTCTTGGAGGCAGGTGGAGGTGCAGTAGTTGGTTGTATCGTTACTCCCTAACATTGAGTGAGTATAAGACAGTCTATTTAATGTGTACTTCATATAATATTTAAAAACATGTTTTTAATGAAAATATGAAATTGACAAGAGAAATTGTGGACTAGGGAGTGGCTCAATCCACTGACCACTTCCCACACAAGAATGAAGACTAGACTTTAGAGTCTCAGAATAGGACTAATACATGGTGATTTTGATGGCAGGCTGTAATCCCAGCTGTTAGAATTCCTGGAGTAAAGTACAGGAAGGTATAAAAGAAGTAGTTAGTATTTCATGGAGAGGACAAGAACTCCACAAAGTCCCCATATATTAGGGCACAGGGGTCTCCAACCAAGGACCATGTATGGATATAACCTAGAACCCTTGCTCAGATGTAGCCCATGGTAGCTCAGTCTCCAAGTGGGTTCCCTAGTTAGGGGAACAAGGACTATTTTTGACATGAACTCAATGGCAGGCTCTTTGACCTCCCTCCCTACACCCCTGAGGGAGGAGCAGCCTTGCTAGGCCACAGAGGAGGACATTGCAGCCAATCCTGAAGATACCTGATAAGCTAGGGTCAGATGGAAGGGGAGGAGGTCCTCCCCTATCAGTGGACTTGGAAAGGGGCAGGGAGGAGATGAGGGAGGGAGGGTGGGATTGGAAGGGAATGAAGGAGGGGCCTACAGCTGGGATACAAAGTAAATAACCTGTGATTAATATAAAAAATAAAAACTATATAAAAAAAAGAATTCCTGGAGTAAGATGGCTGGGTAGATGCAGGCATTAATGTGTTCTGGGATAAACTCAATGACATTGCCTCAGTGAATAAAGTAGAGAACAGCTGAGAAAGATTCCTGACACCAACTTCAGTCCTTCACAAACAGATGTGCATGCATATCTGCATGTGAATGGAAATGCACATATATACCTCATGTACACACACATAGGAAAGCAGATAAATATTAAATATATAAATTGTGAAGGCGATTAATCAAATTTTTGTAACTACTCAATCAAGTCCTCTGTATTATTGATGCCTTTACACATAATTTAATTCTCAGAACATGGTATGAGCTACACAACATTGCACATACTTTTTTTTTGAAAAAGATAAATTTTCCCCATGGGGTTTTAGTAACAGGACAAGATTGTACACACACACACACACACACACACACACACACACACACACACAAAGAAACAAAGAAACAAAAGCAAAACACAAGATATACCTGACTATGCAAACTTGGACTTAAAGTGATGTGATGTCTGAGTAAAATAAGATCATGTCTTTTCCTCGGAAAACAAGAGCTTCTCGGCTAAGCTCATGATACAATGGCTCTGATATTTCTGTAGGTACAATATTGGGGTTCTACAAAGTGTTCATATTTCAAAGTTGAAGTCCAGACCCTCATTCACATCATATAAGAATCAATCATCTCAAGAAAGATTACAGTACAAATAGCAACTTCCTCCCTGTTTGGCACCATCCTTTCCATTATTATATTTTATTGCTATTATTTTATTGTATTTTTTAGAGTTAATTCACTTTATATTTCCATGGTAGCCCCCTCTCTCATCTCCTCCTGGTCACACCTCCCTCCCTCTTCTTCCCTTCTTCCCCTTCCCTAGTCCATTGAAAGGGGGAGTCCTCCTCCCCTAAGATATGACCATATCACATCAGGAATGCCTGGATCCTCTTATTCCATGGGCTGTCAAGGTCCCCATGCCAGGATAAAGTGATCAAAGAGGAGGCAAATGAATTCATGTCAGAGACAGCCTCGGCTCCTCCTACAAGGGAGCACACGGAGGACCATAGGGAGGATGCTTAATTCTCATTCAGAAGGATAGAGACCAGAAGTGGTGGAAGAGAGGGAACAGAACAGGAGCCTACCATAGATAGGATAGGAGCTCCTGTGGATAGGAGCATGATGGTGATAAAGAGGGAGACTTCTGTTCCTTCGATTTAAGTGTCAATGAAATCATTTCCAAATCAATGATTTTGATTCTACATTGCATTGACAACTGGAGAAATACTAAGGGGTAATCAGACCATTCTCCCCAGGTGATGAGTGTAAAGCACAACTCTGAACCTTGACCTAAGTAGAGTCCAGGGAGCAATTTGACAGCTTTACATCTTAAATTATTGTCTGTGAAATGAAGATAATGAAACAGATGTCTTCATATATTTTTTTTTTGTCACCATGGTCAGATAATGTAAGAACAGTGTGGAATGGTTAGTTCAGTGTTTGTACAAGTTATTTTTGAAATGTGAGCTGCTTATACCCAATAAGGGTTATCTTAGTTACTTTTTTCTCCTTGTGTCAAAATATCCCCAAAGAAGCAACCTGAGGAAGAAAGGATTTATTTTGACTCACAGTGTGAGGTTACAGTTCTTCATGTCTGAGAAGTCACAGCAGCGGGAAGGTGATTTAGGTGGTCACATCACAGAGAAAGTTGAGAACCAGAGAGTAATGACTGTCTGCACGCACCCCAGGATCCCAGCATACGGAATGTTGTCACCAATACATATCAGGCATAATCATCTACTGCTGTCAGCCTTAACCTAATAAAGATTTCACAGGCATATCCAGAAGCCTGCCTCTCAAGTGATTCTAGATCGCACTGAGTTGACAATTGGAATTAACCATAACAAGAATCAAACCGTTTTATTTGAGGTTTCATGGAGACATACATTTTTTATAAAGAAGGTAAACAAAATCAAGTAACAATATCTGTTTAAAATCATTTTGTTAATGAAGTAATTTCAGGTCCCAACTCTGATGCTCTAGTTTCTTGCAGAGAGGAATGCATAGAAATGGGAAATGCCCAAGATTTTATTTAATCAGTAACACATGAATCATGTCAGTGTACTTCTCTTTCATAGCAACAAAGGTCCTGTCAGCTGCTTCACATTTCATTTATCATTTGTTTATTTCAATTTCTGACTCTTGAAATTCTAAGTTAAAATTGTTCCTTTCTCTCTCTTTTCTTATTTTTGCCTTCCTTTGCTATGAACAAAAGGATGATAATTATTTTCTAGATTCTGTTTCTTTAAAGAACAGATGCCATTTAAAAGCAAGGAAGGTTTCCATACTCAAAGGAAAAAAAAAACAAATTACATTTCTACATGCTTGATATATTTTGGTGTATTTCATCATTGCAAAATCATTGAATAAGTACTGATCACATACTAATTTCTGGTATTTATTAAGAATGGTTTTTATGTGTCTCTTGACAGGATACGTGTTTGTATAGACACTCATGCTATTTCTTTCCTAATCCCTACAGTTCTATGTAACATACATTCAAGATATATTTCCCCCAGATCCTAAACTTGCCATTTTCCTATCACCATATTGTTATAGATCCCAGCCTATGCTGTTCCATAAGGCATGAATTTGGTCATCAAGTACAAGTTTTCAGCTCTACTCATATACTTATATATATTTAGCATATTTAGATCTCCCTGGCTCCGTTTTCACAATGGGAATTAGATGGTTGACTTCAGAACTGTCACAAAAATCATAAATGAACTAATGTATTAAACACCCATTTCACAAATGCTATCACTTAACTATGGCTGGAATGAGTTCAAAGCTTAGTCATTTCTATTGTCTGTGTTTTCTTTTCTAATTGGTGTTTCCTGTGATCTTAATGTTTTGCTTATAATCAGTTATGCTTTTAGTATACCATCACTAATTGCTTTTACAGGTAACCCACAAGGGCTTTTTGGAAAACTGACAAGATTTCATAAAGAAACATTTTGGTCAGAAATTTTCAGAGCCTTGTGTTCTTTAGTTATAAAGTGTGTCAACAATGATGTTTATTTACAAATCTCAAAGAGCCAAAAAAGTGAGAAATGTAAAACTTAGCAGAGGGTCTCCCTGTGCAGAAGCAGTGCTAATTGCAATCATTTGTGTCAACAGCTTACTGTTTATGACTAATTACCATGTTCAGAATCACATTATGTATATCATTACGTGTGTGTTGAGTTAACTCTGTTGTTAAGTTTCATTTGATTATATCACTACTTTCTGCACCTGCATGCTCAGTTTTTATATTTTGTTGCTTCTGTGTCATAGTCAATTTATCTCAATGTAAAATAAATAAATAAATAAATAAATAAATAAATAAATAAATAAATAAATGAGGAGAGCCAGCAAACACCAGGCAGAAGAGAACAAGACTGTACGCAGCATCTACCATCAAAGAGTTGTTGTTGAAGATGGAGAGGTGGGTCATTCAATAAAGCCCCTGTCAAGCAAGCACAGGACTTGAGTTCAGATCCCACACAAGTCAAAGGCTTGTGTGTTTATGTGTATCTGTAACACTGGTGCAGGAAAGAGAGAGAAAGGAGGACTGCAGGAGCAAATATAGATTAAAGAAGACACCAAGCATTAATTTTTGGCTTTCATATGCACGCACACACATGCTTATGGTCAATACATACACACATGCACACACAAACATAAACTCACACACATACACACACACATGCATATGCATATTTGCAGTAAAAATCCTTTTGGTCTCTTTATTTACTTTTAGATAAGTCCCTGTCTTTGAATGGTCAATGACATCAGAGGATGACACCTGTGAGCTGTGGAAGAACACTTTGAGCCCCTCAGAGGAAGAAACGTAGAAGTCAATGAAGGTAAATAATTTCAGCAATGGCAAAAGAGTTGATCAGGAAGAAATCTGGCATGAAATTTCTTTTTTTTTAATTTTATTTTTATCAGTTACTTTTTATTAACTCTGTATCCCAGCCATGTCCCGAACCCTCATTCCCTCCCAGTCCCTCCCTCCCTCCCTCATCACCACTGTGCCCCTTTCCAAGTCCACTGATAGGGGGAGACCTCCCCCCCATTCATCTGATCCTGTTTTATCAGTTATCTTCATTGAGTTCCTGTTAGACATAGTCCTTGTTCTCCTCACTTTGGGAAATTTCTTTTTATTTATTTATTTATTTATTTTTATCAGTTACATTTTATTAATTCTGTATCCCAGCCGTGCCCCGAACCCTCGTTCCCTCCCAGTCCCTCCCTCCCTCCCTCATCACCACTGTGCCCCTTTCCAAGTCCACTGATAGGGGGGGACCTCCCCCCATTCATCTGATCCTGTTTTATCAGGTATCTTCATTGAGTTCCTGTTAGAAATAGTCCTTGTTCCCCTCACTTTGGGAAACCAATTGGTTACTGAGCTACCACAGGCTACATCTGAGCGGAGGTTCTAGGTTATATCCATACATGGTCCTTGGTTGAATGTCAGTTTCAGAAAAGACCCTGTGCCCAGATATATTTCAATTGATCTTTTCACTGAGTAAGGCTGGAAAACTATGACCTAGAGGTGAAATGTCACCTTCTATCTATGTTTGCAATGAGAGTTTGATTGGGCTGGTCATGCATTCATGCATTTGTGTGCTCTGTAGTTTGCTGATCTAACAGAAGAGTTGAGTAACTGTGACAGAAACCATATGGCCTGAAAGCCAAGTGTGTTTAATGTCTGAGCCTTTGCAGAAAGTTTTCTGACCCCTGCTTAAGAAAAAGGAATACCTCCCAACTCCAACTCACAAACTGAGAAATGTAGTTTCTCTAGATTGATGATTCCCATTATATATACTTAAGGTCAATTTATATAGTACCAGCTAAAACTTTAGTTTGTGGCTATAATTTCATAAAGGTAAAGTAACTGAGTCAACAAAATGAATAAGCAGATGCTGCAATACTCATTCCCTGGTCACCCAGAGCTACAGCGGGCTGAATGTCAAGCCTGAGTTACTTAGCTCAGCACTTGATAAAAAAATACATACATATAAACATAATGCATACACATATGCACAAACACACATGCACACTCACACACACACTCACGAATCCCAAACCTAATACACTCGGTTAAGTTCTTTACTAATGAGATACAACCCAGCTCCAAGTAGTTTGACATTAGATTTAAAAATACACAATTTATTATTGGGTTTTATATCCAAAAGAATTTTAGAAGACTTTATTGAAAGAAACAGTCACCTGATGTGGAGCTTTTTCTCTTTAGTATTTTTTTTTAGTATTTTATTTAGCTATATAGGTGTTTGTGAGTGCAGGTACAGCATATAAAGAGGTCAAAGGACAAACTCTTGTGTTGTCTTTACCTTGCGCCTTGGTTGAGACACTGTCTTTTCTTCTTTACCATTACATATGCATATCTAGATAGAAGCTGGCCTGAAGCTGCGAAAGTCACCTCTATAAACTGGAATAGAAGGGAGATATGAGAAGCTGTATTTAGGATGCTCAAAGATTCTAAGAGAACTTGATTTGGCAACAGTAAATGATGCACAGGTAATCTGAACAGATGTAACTGTTCAATGTTTGTTGGCTCTTGTGTCACATCCTTCAGAGTAGACAGAGCACCATGGCCTAGATGCTGCTGCTTCTATGTAGGGTCCTTCTCCTTCACTTCTTGCTTGCTCTTACAACTCCATGATGTCCTTGAATATGGGTTTGTATATTTTTCTTACCTTCTGTAGGAAGGAAATTCCCTAGTCGGCAAGAAGTAATGTAGGAACAGTGCCATGCTGAATGCAGGTGGCTTTGTCATTTGCAATTGCATTAGATCACATTTATAGCTATCCTAGGATGCATATAGTACACAGGATACAGGTAGGAAATGCCACAGGCATCAACTAAAGGCTATTCATTAGATGATCACACACTACAAAACAAGCAATCAGGAATTCATGGCCAGCTTTGAATACATAGCAAGTATGACGACAGCATGGGTTGGGTGAGATCTTCCCTCCAACAGATAGACACTTCTAAGACCGCTCTCCACACTTGGAATTCTACACAGAAGATTTTAACTCTGTCTTTATCTCCTTTTAGGTACTTAAACATTCATCTGGAGTCAAAGAAACAATTATCAAGGGCTTATTAAATGAAAAAAAAAAACTTTGGTATTTGGATAGTATGCTTATGGCTTGCTGTTGGATCATGCCCAGCACCACAAGTTACATCAAGCACATACCACAGTCAGTTGTGAGATCCCTGGGAAGGCATGAAAACAGGACATTCTGTAGAAGACCCTCCATATATTCAGAGCAATGTTTTTGTAAGCATAAGTTAATATGTCTTCATTTGTAGAGATATATTTATTATAATAAAAATAAAGAGAAAATTTCTGATGTCTTATAGCAACTGCATAATATAGAATTAAGTCAAAAGTGTAACCCATTAAAAATGTCATCTAAATGTGCGTATATGTATGTGATTTTAAATATATTTTTAGATCCTATTATATAGCTATATTATTTTAGAATATGATAAATAAATATATTATTTATATTAATCATAAACTAAACTATTCTAACAAGTACAATTTGGGATATTTAATTTCTAAATACTTCCTTCAATAATTGTGAGAATACTATCTTTTGGATGAACTCAATAAGCTTGTCCATATATATATATATATATATATATATATATATATATATATAATTGGTTAAAGAAGAGTAGGGCATAAATTTGGGAAAGGATGTGCAGACAGGACAGACAAGAGAGGGATGAAAGGGATAAAAGGGAAGGGGGAATTATGTAATTATATTTTAATTTAAAAATAGGTATGTTTCCAACTCTTTATGTAGAATACAATGATAGATGTGGGAATCTTAGCTGAGATATCCAGGGTGTTAACATCCTTAGAAATAGAAAATACTAAGCATTTCTGCCCTCCCTGTGTCCTACTTTCAGGACTACAAGGATAGGTGTGTGTGTGTGTGTGTGTGTGTGTGTGTGTGTGTGTTTCTGGTTTGAAATAAAATAAGAGACTTTAGGCACATTTAGCTATCTTAGCTTTTATCATATTGGCTTCAAAGTGACCAGGCAGCTTCCAGAAAAAAAGCACATTTGTCCTTTGTCTCTATTTTTGATGTCAGTGCCCATTTGTGCTTCAAATATCTGCTTGCTTCTCTTTGTGTTTTTGTTTCCCTGTTTCTCTGTTGGCAGTTGTGATCACCTTTGCCTTGCCTGCTTCAACCGGGATGCTTTCAAGAGAAAACAAAATATTCCCCATGAAAAGATCTTTTAAAGCAAAAATCACTGCACAACTAACTCAAGTTATTAATTCTAATCAGCAGCAATGAGAATTTTGTCAGCTCCATGATATTTACAGTTATTATCAATGTGTAACAATTTCCTATCCATCTTATGAAATTCAGAGCTGAAAATCTCATTAAATACTTAAAACATCAAATCTTCCCTATAATTAATAGTAGTAGTTGAGCATAGAATTTTCAAGAATAGATATTCCTATTCAACCACAGTGAATACTGATAAGAGACCAAGAAAGTGGGTATTTCTAGGTGAGAGTCCCCTGTGCTAATTTTCAAAAACAGGGCAGAAGCAATCTAAGGCCACTTGGTAGGAGTAACAGGTAGAGGAAGACAGACTCCTAAGCATGGTCCATGAAGGGCCCTTCAGAACACAAATGTCCCATGGCATTCAGGATCTCCATCAATGGGAGTGATTGTGATTCACTGGCAAGGTCATCATTGGAAGGAGATTCTACATTTCAGATTAATGCTTTGTGCATGGAAGTGTATGGCTGTTGTATCAATGATGTATATTAAACATTTTATTCTATACCAATTATTTTGTGAAGAATATACTGGGAAGGCTAAAGATATGTCTCAGGTGTAGAGTAAATTTCCTGGCATACAGTAAGCAAAGGTTTCATTCCCAGTACTGCATAAATCTGGCATTGTAGGCACAGCTGTGCTCCTCACAGGTGGGAGGTAGAAGCAGGAGGGTTAGGTGTTCAAGGTTATCCTTTGCTACATACTTTATCTGCTGTCAGCCTGAGATACATGAGAACATGCCTTAAAGAAAAAACAAAAGTAAGAATGGCAGATGAATGAAAGGAAATGAGGAAGCCAGGACAGGAGAGGTGAAGGGAAGGAGGGAACAAAAGAGGGAAGGAGGGAGGGAGGAAAAATTGGATTTCTTGGGTAAAGGTAAAGTCATGACCTTTGGTTTGACTTTCTTACTACTTAAGAAAAGCTAAAACATATAAGACGAATGCATAATTGCCACACAAGTCAATTTCCAGAATAAAATAAAGTAGGAACAACTAAAGAGATGTAATGAAAGACAATTTACTCTAGCTGTATGTAAAATTTCAGGGCACCCAAGTAAAAACCTACAAACTGTGATAATAGAGACCATAGAGGAAAGGTTTTTCTGTGTGTTTGTGTGTGTGTTTGTGTGTGTGTGTGTGTGTGTGTGTAAACATGGGAGGAGGGGGAGCAGGGAGTTCCAGATCATGAGTACTTATATTCAACTTAAAAATATCAACAAAAATGATCAGGCTATTTATTTATTTTTTGTTAATAAGCAAATTAAGTAGGTTTTCTTTGAAATTCAGAATCTAGACTAAAGTTTTGTTCTGAGGGCTCAGTCCATCTCCTTAGGGTCCAGATTGTTTCACAGTAGAAGCCTCAGCCCAGGGCAGCTGAGAGATACAATGGGGAAGTGTAGAGAACCCCTCAGATGAAAACGCAAGGAAGCTATTTGTGGTCTTTGAGAAAAGTCTCATATGGCCTAATGCTAAAAGTTGGTCCATTGACATTTGTCAACTGACCTCGCCTCATACACATTTTTTTTTCTTTTTTTAAAATCAATCTGGCACTTACTCAGACAATTAGGAATAGCTCTTCCTTAAGATGCAGGTGTAGCACTCCTGGGCATAGTTCCAAAATATGCTCAAGTACACAACAAGGACATTTGCTCAACCTTGTTCATAGCAGCTTTATTCGTAATAACCAGAACCTAGAAACAACCCTCTTCTAGAAGACTATCTATTTAGAGGCTGTCCTCTTCAGCCATGGGAGGACCAAACATTATCATTATATCACTAGTTAAATGTGTGTGTGTTTAGCCCAGAGGATAACCTCAGGTGGCATTGCTTAATGGCCTTCTACCTGAATGCCCCCCCCCACAAACTTATAAATACAAATAATCTTCAATTTTCTTCTTTGAAGAATGTTTAATATTCTTTGAACATTTTGTTCAAAAATAAAATATGTGGGGTCTGCTGAAATTATTCATTATTAGTATTAAAACTGCATTGGTCATAGATAGATAGATAGATAGATAGATAGATAGATAGATAGATAGATAGATAGATTCTGAGGAGTAGGGAAGGCATAGGAAGAGCAACTCCTTGGCCTACATTCTAGATTTACACTCCAGTGCCATAATCTACAAATGATTTACTTGCTCCAACCCAAGTTTTGGGCACCTAGATACCATGATCTTCCGTAGTCACTGATTTTCCATATGTTAACATAATATATATCCTCAATACTACTTGCAAAAATTATGCTTTCCATCAGTGGACTTGAGAGGGGCAAGTGAGAAGAAGAGGGAGGGGCTGGGAGGGGAGGAGGGAGGGGCTTATGGTGGGATACAAAGTGCATCAACTGTAATTAATAAAAAATAAAAAATTAAAAAAAGATTAAAAATTATGCTTTCCACTACAGCTTCTGTTCCTCTATATATACGTTACCGAAATACTTGTCTGTATCATTACAGGGACTTTAAAAGCACAATTTTGGCCAATTTAGTTTTCTCTACCTGTCTTGTTGTCTCACCACAATTTACCATGGGAGGACCCAACATCATTATATCACTTTTTAAATGTGTGTGTGTGTTTAGCCCAGGGGACAACCTTAGGTGGCATTCCTTAATGGCCTTCTACATTTTGTTTGAGATAGAGTTGGTCACAGACCTAGAAATTCTCTATAAAACCTCGAATAACTGACCAGATCTCCACAAATCTGCCTGTCTGTGAGTCCATCTAATCATGTCTGAGATTTTATTCCTGCATCAGGAAGCCAGACTTTTTACATTGGCTTGGTGACCTAAATCCTGGTCTTCTGGCTTGTGATTCAAGTGCTTTTCTGACTGAGCATCTTCCTAGCTTCTTTCTAACAATGGTTTTATATTTCTGTGTTATCTGATTTTTAGGACAGGCTAAGCTCATTAAAATTAGAGAGTAGTTTTCACTCTATAATTTTTTTTAAACTCCTAAGTCAACAGTGTCTTTATTTGATCTGCACATGAGTTTGGATAAAATAAATTTTTCTCAGATATTAAACTTCTTCCTGCAATTTTGTTCAAAACTATTAAGTCTCTGTAAATACACTCAAAATCTATTTCAGCCTTGCATGCAAAGATGAAAGACTTTTCTGGTATTTTCTCAACAAGGCTTATGTTTTGGGAAACCCACCACCTGTTGGGCTTAATGGGTTGTGGTAGACTTGTTGTGGCAGCTTCCTCATGAATCGATTGATGGCATCATCAACACGTAACTGGAGTCCTTTAATGAGCACAATGTGACCCCTCCTGATTTCTATATATGCCCTGTTGTCTCTCTAGGCTTTGCCTGGAAGGACCAGAATGATAGCCCTTGCCAGATGCTGTCTTCTGGATCATGCATATTCTCATCCTCACAAGTCAGTAATAAACCACCTAGCAACATAAAATATGCAAAAAAGTAAGTTTAAGAAACAACATTGTCAATATGTGGGTCCCCTGGTAATAGGAGTAGGGGCTGTCTCTGTTTTCGTAGCCTGCCCCTGGATCCCTTCCCCTTAGCTGAGCTGCCTTGTGGGAGAGGATGCGCTTAGTCCTTCTGTGACTTGAGGTGCCAGGGTAGGTTGATACTCCTTGGGATTTTCCCCTTCTCGAGGAAAATACAGTCAGGGGAATGGATGTTGGTAGAGCATGAGAGCAGGACTGGGAGGAAAAGAGAGAGGAGACTGGGATTACGCTATAAAAAGATTAAATTAATAAATGGAATAAAATTTAAAAAAAAAAACAAAGAAAAGAAGCAACATTTGATTGGTCATTTCCTCGATCTGTTCTTCATCTTTATCTCTACACTTCTTATAAGCAGGACAAATTTTGAGGTGGGTGAAGTTTTTGTGGGTTGCTTGGTGTTCACCTAACACCATTGGAAATCCCACCTGGCTACAGTGGGTAGCCACATAGGCTCCATATCCCTTGATGCTAGGAGTCTCAGCTAAGGTCAAGGTCACCCCCGTAGACTCCCAGAGCTCCCTCCTTCTCAGAGATGCACACCTACACCTCACACCACTTTCCATTCTGTCTCCCATCCCTCTCCTCCCAACCACTTCTCCCAGAATGACTTGAGACCCATTTTGTGGAATAGAGACAACCCCTGACATCATAATGATACTCTGTTATTTTTGCAGTCAGGAGCCTAACATTACTATCTTCTGAGACTTTACCTAGCAGCTGATGAAAACAGATGGAGAGACCCAGTTAAACAGTAGGTGGAGCTCAAGGAGTCTTGTGGAAGAGTGGGAGTAAGGATTGAAGGAGCTAAATTGGAAGGATACCAGTAGAAGAACTACAGAGATAACTCACCTAGGCCCATGAGTACTCAGAGACTGAACCAACAACCAAAGAGCATGTGTAGCAGAATTCCAGCTCGGTCTTCATGTGGGTCCACTAAAAATTGAAATGGTGGCTGTCTCTGACTCTGTTGCCTGGCTTTGGATCACTTTCCCATAGCTGGGCTGCCTGGTCTGGCCTCAGAGAGAGAGAGAGGATTACTTAGGACTGCTGTGATTTGATGGGCCAGGATGGGTTGGTACACATGAGGGGTCTCCCATTCTCTTAAGAGAAGGGGAAGTGAAATGGTGAGAGGGGATGTGAGGGTGGGACTGGGAGGAGACATGGGAGGAGGCTGTCATCAGGCTGTAAAGAGATTAAATAAATTAATGATGAAAAAAAAAGAAGAAGAAACAACATTTGAGGCTCTTCAGTGATGGCTCAGTTGACAAATACCCGGCTATGAAAACAGGCTATGAAAACACAAGGATATGAATTCTATATCCTCTGAAACCATCTAAAAAGCTGTTCATGGTAATGTGTACCTATAATCTTTTTTCCAATGAAATGGAGACAGGACATACCTGGGGCTGACTGACAAAGTTTGCCAAATTTCTGAAATTAAAGTCCCATGGGGTGACCCTGTGTGAAAAGTATATGGACAACATCTTAGGAATAATAAAGCTAAGATTACCTTTTTGCCTTCACTTGTATGTAAACATATGTGCATTTTCATCTACACACAGGTGAAACATGAGCACACACACACACACACACACAGAAAGAGAGAGAAACCACAGATTGTTTGCAATGGGTAGATGATTCCTGATAAATGGGCACTTCCTAGATGACACAACAAATAGTCAAAGCAATTGTTAGAGATGTTTTCCCAGAAAGTTTTAGTATAAAATTTGTGTGATACAGTCTCAAACAAACACCTTAGTTGAGATATGCCAGATTTCTCATTCTTTCCCACTTTTGTGACTTCTTTTTTTAATTCTTACACCCGTTGGCTGCAGAAACACAAGAGGAGCCAGGGCCATTGTTCAGCATTTTCTGATTTGGCTACAGCTCTGGGATTTATATAATGGGAAAAGCATGACCCCCTGTCTTTGATAGAGTCAGATGATTCCAAGACAAGGTCATGCTTTGAGAGGAGAAATGGGAACTATATTTAGTCAAAGACTGGACATTTCTGTATTTAGGAATGGAAACAACTTGCCCTAGATTGCCTGCTTGTCATAGCTTTAAAAATTGTCATTGTCCTCTATTGTTAGATAGTTTGTGAGATTTAGAATTCATTGTTAGAACAGTAATTCATTGTGTAAGAGGTCAGAGACTATCATGGTGGATAAAGATCAAAGTCATCTTGTGTCTTTACAGAGAACAATGTTATTTTCTTTGTAAGAAATGGATAATACTGGAGATCTATCATTTGTCAATTATCTACTTATCATGCATCTATCTATCTATCTATCTATCTATCTATCTATCTATCCATTTATCTGACATGGAGAATATGACGGAATACTTGGGATGGAAATGGGATCTAGGTTATGGCGGGGAACATATGGGTAACCAGAAAGTAAATACTGGTAAAGTAGATGGTATGCATTATGAAAATGTACCAAGAAATTCAGCATTTTAATATAAAGCAATATTTTGATAAATATTGCATACATAAAAATAAAAATGTTTGGGGAAGATGCTACATTTGTCCTGACAATGAATAAATAATCTTTAAATGGTAAATGTCTGTGTAAAAACAAAGAAGTCAGTACCTCAGGCCATTCAAACACAATAAAATAACAGAATTCCAAAAAATGAATAAAAATAACCAAAGCCTGTATTTAATGATGGTGGATGGAAAGGTTGTAGTTGGATGAGGATAAATATGTAGGTGTTGGCAATGTTGATATATGTTAACTATGGCAAAAGGAGGAGCAGGCGAGACAAGTTCATAAAGAGAAATACTTCCAGCTTGAGAGGGAACTGACATTTTGATGAGTTAAGTTTCTACCAGTACACTATAGACCTGGCTGTCTTTTTGTCCCCATTCAGTCAAAACAGGAAGGAAAAGAGGGACACACGCTACATTCTTTTTTGTAAGTGTGAGAACAAAGGAACATTAGACAACTGAGATGGATTTCCATGTGAAAACTTTTGGGTTCAATCCTCAGCCTGAAAGATATAAAAAAGTATGTGACAGATAGGGATTCTAATTACCATATGTTTGAGGTATGACGGGCATCTAATTTTTAAGCTCACAGTGATTTCTGAACATGAAGCAGGCTCTCCTCTAAAGCTGAGATGGGAGAAGAGCCCTCCAGTAAATATGAATTCTCAGCAACACTGTAAGTTGTAGGACTTCATAAGAAGTGAAAATCTTGACCGTTGTAAAGTGATGCAAAGGAATCCTTTTTCAGGCTGCCTTACCCTAGTCTTTCTATCAAGGCTTCAGTATGGGGAAATGGACGGAAATATCATAGAGCAGGAACACTCAGGGTAACAACCTCTGTCCTTTCCTTTTAATTCTATAAGAAAAGTATAGAATAGATATTTTTATTCTAATTAAACAAGTTATATCAGCAAATATTCTGACCTAAAATAGGTCACACAGCCATGAATTGTAAAAATCACATTCTTAATTCTAGGTTCTCCGATTATAGAGTTCAGTGGCATTTCTATATCCCAATATTGTCTTTATTTTGAATGTGTGTTCATATGCCATGTGCATGCTCATGCATGCTTTCTCTCTTGTACTTGTTTTGTGTGTCAGCACATGCTGGTGGAAGTGTGGATGTCTGACCAACCTTGGCTGTTGACTTCCTTCTTGGTTGAAGCAGGAGATTTTGCTGTTTCCCTATGTAGGGAATATGCCAGGTTTGTTGCCCTCAAGTATTCTGGGGATTCTCTTGTTATTACCTGTGTTGTGGTGTTGTGATTACAGATATATGCTACTGTGCCTAGTTTAGTGTGTGTTCTAGGAATCCAAACTCAGGTCCCCCTACTTATACATGCATTAATTCACTGAGCCATCTCCCCTGTCTCTGGTCAACATTTCTCGGGAAAGCATTCCCTTTAGGGTGGATCAAATCTAGGGCTTAATGAGGACTGGGGTTTTCACAGACATGGAAATGTACTCATAAACGCAGGTATATTTAAGAGTCACAGAGTATGATAGTTAGCATTATTGATTAAAACCAATTATTTATACTTTTATATTTTTAATATCAGTTACCCCAGGATATACACAGTAGTGTTTTATTAGACAGTGTGTTACGTATATGAAAAGCAGGCTGTATGGATTTTATGAGATAAAAATGAATCATGCCAGACCACTTGTCGGGGTATTTCAATAATAGTATTTCTGAAGAAGAGATTGTCATGTAATAGGACCCACTGTGCAGCTCTTTCTAAACTAATTTTTATACATACCACTTAATTTCTGTTTGGAATCTAAGTTAACTAGTACAAACAGCATTGGGATGGTTCTTTTCTTTTTGCTTTTCCATGGGTTAATTAGTATAGAGAGCATTTCTAAATGGTATCACTCTTCCTTTACTGTAGACAGTCTAGTCACCTCTTTCTGTTATATATATATTAGAGAGATGTGTAGGGTAGTGGCCAGGAAAATGAACCTCTGAGAAGCTAGCTCACTGTTACAACAGTTAGAGATTGGCAATGTCCCAAAATTGCCTTTTACAAATGAATAAAGCCAAAATTAGGTGCTACGTACATCTGCAAAGGGTGTCAGGGTGACATGTAGGAAGAACCAGCACATTACGCTGGTAATGTTGCAGGAAAGAACAGCAATTAAAGGCCATTGAATGAGGCAGCTGCTTCGGATGCTTCGAAACCCAGCACATGTCACCGGATTCACAGAGAATCACTGTACCTGATTCACTTAGCAGGTGCAGTGCACTTCTACATTTACAAATTCATTTGCTCCAACATGTGTCTGGTGTTTATGGTGTGCCACTCACAGTGCTAGGGCACGCACTCCTGACATAGCCAAGATGTGCTTTCGGTTTGTAATTACAGGAAATAGACAGTATTTTAGGTTTTTCATGGAAAGTGGTTTGTGGGTTCAGATGAATCAGAAAGGGAGAAGAGGTCCTTCAAGTGTGTGGGCAAAGGTTTTGCGGAAGACAGGAGCATGGAATCTTCTGTTTCAGAAAGACAGAGAAAGAGATTCTTGCATGGAAAAAGCAGCTTTGGCCCTTAGTCTCCATTATGTTATCAACTTCTCTGAAGAGGACTAGAGCAGAGACTGACCACCACAGGAGAGAAGTCACTCAAGGGCAGCTAGTTCCTTGTAGGATATGTTGATGTGACTGTCCCTGAGACATACAAACATGTTTCTAGGTAAAGTTTTTCAGGACAGGGACAGAAACATGGGGCTGAGACATGGAGCTGGAGGATAAAAGATAGGAGTTTCTCTTTGCCACTGGAATGGGCTAGAACTATTAGGTTTATATCTCAATTACTTTCTCTGAAAAACAAAAATGAATGATACCTGGTTTACTCTCCTTACAAAAGGGATCTTGCTGAGCAAATATACAAAAAGTTTTGTGAAGCAGGTAGGCTCATATAATAGAAAAATATTTAATTCTATTATTACCACTGCCACCAATATTACCTTACTGATACTGTTATTGAGGAATTAAAGAGAGAAAGAAATACAGGAATGCAGAACTGACTTGTGCTAGGATTGGGTAGTGTACTTCATTGTAGAAAAGGCTCTTCTGCATAACCAATAAGTGTGCAAATGAACACTCAGTGTTGAACAGGACCTAACAGGTCAACACATTCTCCCACATATTACTTCAGTGTTTCCACAGCCCCATGTAGGCATCCATACAAATTTCATCAACAATTTACTGGAGAGAAATTGAAATGGTCCTTTGCTAGCTGCCCAAAGCATTAACAAGTAAAATCAAATACGGGCTTTGTATAGTTTTTGGTATTAGCACAAATTTGATTGCATTGTAGTCATTGAATGTTCATATAGCATGGCTACTGAGTAGTCCCAGAACCAATACTAATAATTATCAATTATTTATAAAGTTGTTTATCTGGAAAGTGAGGTTAATAAGATTGATTCTATTTGTATTCCAGAACTATGGGTAAATCTGAATAATCTTCTTGGTTAAAAGTATATACTAGTGTAACAGAAAATATGAAAAGTAAAGATGATTACCATATATACTTGTGAGGATTTTTTTTCTTTTAAAATCCTTTTTATTCAGCCCTTGCACAGAAAAAAAATCTACTTTTTTCAAAGGAAGAACAGCTTCAAGGCCTTCTAGCCACTTGTTAACATACCCTCGAACCAAATCTGCATGAAGGTACCAAAGCTAAAACATCCTGAGGTCAGTGTTAGATTTATTATCACAATCAGTGATACATAGGGTATTCTGAATCTTCAGAAGCAAAAATGAGTATAGATCCCAGAATAGAAGTCATGCAAACTTGAGGTCAAATTTTAATGTAAGCATCCTTTCTTGTTAGCTACCTCAGTGTCTTTTAGCTCTCCAAATAGTCTATTTTCTCAGCTGTGAGTTGGACTAGAAATAAGGCATTTGGGTAGTTCAAAGATGGTGGCCATCAATGAGTACCATAACTAAGGGGGAGCAGATCAGAGACTACAAAACCAGTGAGTAAATTGGAAGCTGGATCTAAAACATGGACTTCGGAGCTTCCTATACTGGAGGGGACATCCAGTGAGTTGGAGATGATCGGGTCAGGTCCCCCAGTGGCCTCTCCCAGGTCCAGGAGTCACAAACTCTGAGCACTCTGCCCTTTCCACATACTTGAGTGAGTACAAGCACCCAGGTCCAGGGACCTCCCACTACATCAGCCAAACATCTGATCCCTCTCACTGTGAGGGCAGCTTCTGGAGTAATGTGACAGCATCCTAACCTCAAAAGCATGGTACTAATGGCTCCTCTGTGGAGATAGGTGAACAATAAAATTATACGGATCCAGGATCCAAGATGGAATAGCACAGATGAGTCTGAGCCCCAGGAGCATAGTGTCTAATAATCCTGTAATCCATAGCTCAGTAGCCTTCTGATGCACCAGATCCCCCAAGATTGCCAACAGAGCCTTCCCACACAGCTTCCACCTGAGGCACCTGTGTCCCCTCAGCTACCACCTGAGATATCCACACATGGCTATGCTGTTCAAGGGATCCCCAACCAAGCCCTTGCCATTCAAGGGGCCTGCTCTCCTGCTGTTCAAGGCAACAGTGCCCACTTCCCACCTTTAATAAAGGCACCTGTATCCCATGCACTGCCTTCCGAAACACCCACCCCAGTCTGGCTGTACCTGAAACACCAGCACCCAGTTTTCTTTTTCTGGACCTCTCTCTTAATCCTGAAGACTACTCTAGACACCAGAGACCAGCAGATCCAGTCTTAGGTGCAGGTTTAAGGAACAAACAGCCAAGGCTATGGACAACCAGATGTCTAATGACAAGTGTAAGAATACAATCAACAAAATCCAGGACATCATGGCTTCACCAGAAACCAAAAACCAAAAAACAAAAACAATGGACATTCTAATGCAGCTGGAACACAGAAAAATGAGCATAAATCTATGACTATACAGTTATAAGAGACATGCAAAGAGGAAACAAACAAATCTCTCAAAGAAATACAGGAAAATACAATGAAACAAATAGAGGACATCAAGGACAGACAGGAAACTACAATCAAACATGTGAAGGAAATGAATAAAAAGTACAAGACCTGAAAATGAAATTAAAATAAATAAAACAACTAAAACCCTAGAGAATGAAATCTTAGAAATTTATTAGGAGCCACAGAGGTAAGCATTACCAACAGAATACAAGAAATGGAGGAGAGAATCTCAGGCATTGAAGATATAATAGAAGAAATTGATACATCTCTCAGAGAAAACATTTAAACATAAAAGCTCCTGACACAAAACATTCAAGAAATCAAGTACACTATGAAAAGAATAAACTTATGAATATTAGTAATAAATGAAAAGGAAGATTCTAGGCTCCAATGTCCAAGAAATATTTTCAGAAAAATCATAAAAGAAAGTCTCCCCAACCCAAAGAAAAGGATGCTCTTAAACATACAAAAGGCTTACAGAACACCAAATACACTAGACCAGAGGAGAAATTTCTCCTGACACATAATAATCAAAACACCAAATATTCAGAACAAGAAAAATATTAAAAGCATCAAGGGAAAAAAGCCAAGTAAAATATAAAGGTAGACCTATCAGAATCACACCTGACTTCTCAACAGAGGATATAGATAACACAGGACACAGATAACATCACAACAGCAAAACAAAAATAAAACAAGCACACAGCACATTATCACCACAACTGCACAAAAAAAATTGTGGCCATTAATATCTATTAACATCAATAGACTCAACTCTCCAATAAAAGGACTAACAGAAAGTTGCAGAAACAGGATCCAACATTCTGTTGCATTCAAGAAACACGACTCATAGAGTAAAGTGCTAAAAAAGGTTTTCCAAGCAAACGGACCCAAGAAGCAAGATGGAGTAGCCATCTCATATCTAATAAAATAGACTTTTAACCAAAACTAATAAAAAAAGATGGGGAAGGACACTTCAATCTCATCAAAGAAAAAAAATCCACGAAGAGGACATCACAATCCTGACCATCTCTGCCCTAAATACAAGGACACCCACATTCACAAAAGAAACATTATGAAAGCTTAAATCACACATTGATCCCAACACATTAATAGTAAGAGTCTTCAAAACCCCACTCTCACAAATGGACAAATCATCATGACAGAAGCTAAATAGAGAAATAATGACACTAACACAGGTCATGAATCAAATGGACCTATTAGATGTCTACAGAACTTTTCACCTAAATTCAAAGGATTTTTTTTCTCAGCACCATGTGGAACCTTCTCCAGAACTGACCATATATTTGGTCACAAAGAATACCTCAACCAATACATGAAAATTGAATTAACCCATTGTTCTTTATCAGATCACCATGATTAAAGCTACATTTAAACAACAACAGAAACAACAAAAAGTCTAACAGTCATGGAAAGTGAAAAATTTCATGCTTAATGATCACTGGGTGAGAGAAAAAATATCGAAACAAATGAAAGACTTCCTAGAATTCAATGAAAATGAGGGCACAATTTAACCAAACTTATCAGACATCATGAAAGCAGTGCTAATCAGAAAGTACATAGCACTAACTGCCTTCATAAAGAAATCAAGAGATTCCATGTCAGCAAGTTAACAGAAAGCTTTAGGAAAAAAAAAAAAAAAGCAAATACACCAAAGAGGAGTAGACAACAGGAAATAATCAAAATTAGGACAGAAGCAGATAACATAGGAACAAAGAAACCAATACAAAGAAATGAAAGCAAGAATTGGCTCTTTGAAAAAATCAACAAGATAGACAAATGCCTAGGCAAACTGACTTAAAGACACAAAGTCAGTTCACAAATTAACAAAATCAGAAATGGAAAAGGGAACATAACAATAAACACTGAGGCAATCCAAAAAAATTATTAGGCCTTACTTCAAAAGCCTGTTTTCTACAAAATTGGAAACTAAAGGAAATGGATAATTTTCTTGATAGAGTTCACCTACCGAAGTCAAGAACAGGTAAACAGTTTAAACAGCCCTGTATCCTCTAAGGAAACAGAAACAGTCATCAAAATTCTACCCAGATTCTCCCATCTGGACCAGGGCCAGATGGTTTTAACACATAATTCTACTAGATTTTCAAAGAAGAGCTAACACCAATACTCCTTAAAATATTACACAAAATAGTAATAAAAGGAACATTACCATACTCATTCTATAAAACCTCAGTCATTCTGATACCTAAAACACACAGAGACCCAGAAAAAGAAAACTGAGAAAGAAAATTTCAGACCAATTTCCATTTTGAACATTGATGCAAAAATACTCAAAAAGATACTTCCAAACTGAATTCAAGAACGCACCAAACCCATCATCTGCAATGATCAAGTAGGTTTTGTTCCAGGCATGCAGGGATGGTTCATCATATGAAAATCCATCAATGTAACCCACCATAAAAACCAACTGAAAGAAAAGCCACATGATCATCTCATTAGATGCAGCAAAAGCCTTTGACAAAACCCAATACCCCCTCATGATAAAAGTCTTGTAGAGATCAGAAAATACAAGGCCCATACCTAAACATAACAAAAGCTGTATACAGCAAGCCGATTGCCAATATCAAACTAAATGCAGAGAAACTCAAAACAACCCCACTAAAATCAGTGACTAGACAAGGTTGTCCACTTTCTGCATATCTCTTCAATATAGTACTAGAAGTTGTATCTAGAGAAATAAGACCACCAAAGGAGATCAAACAATACAAATCAGAAAGGAAGAACTGAAAGTATCACTGTTAGCAGGTGATATGATAGTACACATAAGAGATCCAAAATTACACCAGAGAACTTCTGCAGCTGACAAATTCCTTCAGTAAAGTAGCTGGATACAAGATTAATTCAAAAGAATCAATAGACTTCCTATATAAAAATGATAAATGGGCTGAGAAAGAAATTAGGGAAACCACACCCTGAACAAGAGATACTAATACTATAAAGTATCTAGGTGTAACTCTAACCAAGAAGTCAAAGATCTGTACAACAAGCACATTAACCCTCTGAAGAAAGAAATTGAAGAAGATACCAGACGATCGAAAGACCACACCATGCTCATGGATCCGTAGGATTAAAAATGGCCATCTTACTAAAAACAAATTACCAATTCCTATCAAAATACAATATTTCACATAACTTGAAAGAACAATTTTAAACTTCCAATGGAAAAACAAAAAATCCAGAACAGTTAAATCAATCCTATACAATAATAGAACTTTTGGAGGTATCTCTGTACCTGACCTCAAGCTGTATTATACAGCAATAATAATAAAAACTGCATAGTACTGGTATAGAAATAGGATGGTTTATCAATGGAACTCAATAGAAGACCCAGAAATAAAAACACACACCTATGAACACGGGATTTCTTTACAAAGAAGCCAAAGCCATACAATGAAATAAAGGCAGCTTCTTCAACAAATGGCGCTGGACTAACATGATATGGACATGTCGAAAAAAGCAAATAGTTACATATTTATTACTCTGCTTAAAACTTAAGTCTAAGTGGATCAATGACCTCAACATATAACAAGGTACAATAAATCTGATAGAGGAGAAAGTGAGGAAGAGCCTTGAACTTACTGGCACAGGAGACAACATCTTGAACAGAACACCAACAGCTTAGTCTCAAACATGTAAAATTAATAAGTGGTACCTTTTGAAGCTGAAAACTATTTATAAAGCAAAGGACACTAACAATGGAATGAAATGGCAGTCTACAGATTGGGAAATGATCTTCACCAATCTTATATCTGATAAAGAGCTAATATCCATAACATATAAAGAACTTAAGAAAGTAAACACCAACAAACTAAATAATCCGATTTAAAAATGAGATACAGAGCTAAACAGAGAATTCTCAACAGAGGAAGCTCAAATTGTGGAGAAGCTCTTAATGCTCAATATCCTAGCTATCAGGGAAATGCAAATCAAAACTCTTAGATTCCATTTTACACCTATCAGAATGGCTAAGATAAAAAACTCACATGACAAAATATGAAAGAGAGGATGTGGGAAAAAAGTTCACCCTCCTCCATTGCTGGTGGGAGTGCAAACTTGTACAACCACTTTGAAAATCAATCTGGTGCTTTCTCAGAAAACTGGGAATTGTCATACCTTAAGACCCAGCTGTTGCACTCCTGGGCATACAGCAGAAAGATACTCCACCATACAAGGACATTTGTTCAATCATGTTCATAGCATCTTTATTTGTAATAGCCAGAAACTGGAAACAATCTGGATGTCCCTCAACAGAAGAATGGATAAAGAAACTGTGGTACATTTAAACAATGGGATTCTACTCACTATTAAAAACAAAGGAATCAAGAAATTTCAGGCAAACTAGAAATGATCAGCCTGAGTGAGTTAACACAGACCCAGAAAAACCCACATTCTGTATACTGAATTATAAGTGGATTTTAGTCATATAGTACAGGATAGAAATACTACAATACACAGACCCCAAGAAGATAAGTCTGATGGATATCTTAGACTCACTGGTTGAGGGAGTTGGGGATATATATATCTGACAAAGACTATTTTGCCTGCTTTCTGATCACTTTCCCTTAATGAGACTTCCCTACAAAGTCCCGGGAGGAATATAAACTCAGTTCTCATGTGAATGGATGAGCTGGAATGTATGGGTAGGGAGGCTCTCCTATTCTGAGGAATAGTGGAGAGGGGATCCAGAAAGGAAGAGGGGACTGGGAAGAGAAGTGAGAGGACCTATGATTGTGATGTAAATTGAATTAATTCATTAAAAAAAAGAAATAAGAGATTATTGTTATAATGTGGTCCTGGAAGAAGACTTCTCCGGTCACTCACTCATAAAATAAACAATGGGTATCTTTCTTTCTGAATGTGGCCTCTAAGAGCTCTGGCAGAGTGCAAGAAATCTTATGAAAGAAGAGGCGATAGAAAGACCCGGAGGGCACAGGAGCTCCACAAGGAGACTAACAGAACCGAAAAAAAAATGTGAGTACAGGGGAACTTTTCTGAAACTGATATTCCAACCAAGGACCATTCATGGATATAGCCTAGAACCCTTGCACAGATATAGCCCACGGCAGCTGAGTATCCAAGTGGGTACCCTAGTAAGGGGAACAGGTACTGTCTCTGACATGAACTCAGTGGTTGGCTCTTTGATCACCTCCCCCTGAGGAGGGAGCAGCCTTACCAGGCCACAAGGAAGACAATGCAGCCAGTCCTGATGAGACCTGATAGTATAGGGTCAGATGGAAGAGGAGGAGGACCTCCACTATCAGTGGACTTGTAGAGGGGCATGGGAGGAGATGAAGGAAGGAGTGTGGGATTGGGTGGTAATGAAGGAGGGGCTACAGCTGGGATACAAAATGAATAAACAGTAATTAATATAAAAATAATAAAAGAGAGTACTGGTTTTCAAAGGTACTATCATAGGATGGCTGTGATATAAAAGTTTGCTGTGTTAACTCAAGTTACAAATAAGAACTGTGAGGTTCCATTAACATGAAAGAAAGCACATAGGATTTTACCACCCTTCCATCAGAGACACTTTTATTAGCCCATTACACATCTAGTGAAATAGAAGTGGATAGAAAATTCGTCAATTAGAATATTCTACCTTTCAGAAATTTCTAAAAATTTAACTCCCACAACACCTACTAACCCTGATATTTGTGCAACTGTGATTCATACAAACTTTGTACTTCTGGGAACTGTTATCAAATGATATCATACAACAAAGAGGAAAAAATAACAAAACTCATCATAGTTGATGCGTATTTGTTGTACTGACATGTTCAGTGTTATTATAGTTAAGCTTGACTGTCAATTTGACAATTTAGAAAATTTAGAATCACCATGGAAACTCACTACTGTGTGTGTGTGTGTGTGTGTGTGTGTGTATGACTGTGTGTCTGTCTCTATGTAAGAGTTATATAGGCTCTGAGGCTTGGAAATGCAGCCTTTCACTTAAGAACCAAACAGGCTACAGGAGAAAAAAGAATATGTCATATATTATTTCCTTTCAGCTTCACTCATGTCAACATTAGTGCTTTAAAATCAGCCAAATTTAAGACACACAGAGACATGCAAACAAGAATGTACCCATGTGGAAGCACATGTACATACATGTGTGCGCACACACACATAAGCACACACATATACACACACATACATGCAAAGCAAAAGCAATAGCTAGGACATTTCTCAGACCCTAGTGATGGGCTAAAGCATCACCAGAGGTAGACTCTAATGACACATTTGCTATTCATAATTTCAAGTACAAATCCCTGTCAGCAGAAAAAGAAATGCAGGGAGGAAAATGATTTCGATGTCTAATTACAGCCATAGCTCCTGGCCTTGAATTTGGCAGGTTAACAATGTATATGAAAATAAGATGAGGTCCCAGTCTATAATTTAATGCCCAAAAGACCATTTCTTCTGCACCTGTAATTTTTTTGGTTTGTTTGTTGCTTTCAGGATGAAGAACAATGTTGGACAGTATGTTGGTAAGCAAAGTGGGTAGCTAGTAGCATCCCTCTCCCTAAGATCAGATGGTAAAATCACAAAGGAAGATAAAGGGATTTTTAAAGCAATGAAATTTTTTTGAACTTCAATAAAGGCTTTCTGAATACGCATCAACAAAATGCTCAGGCCATTCATCTTAAGCTACGCATCTATTGTATTCAGTGTAATATTTGTAATGAAGAAGATGCACACATGGTGCTTTAAAATGTGCAGTCTTGTACATGTGAAGGCCAGAAGCATATGTGTGAATCCTTCAGTCACTCTTCACTTTATTTTTTGAGAATGTGTGTCTCAATGAAGCTGGAGATCACAGATTCAGTGAGATTACCTGGTCAGTGAGCTCCAAGGATATTCCTGCCCCTGTCTCCCCACTACTGGTGTTAAAGGCCAGTGCTTTTATGTTAAATACCTGGGTTTTTTGTGCTTTCTAGGAATCATGACTCGGGTCCTCCGATTTGAAGATTATATTTAGCTAATTAACTGTTTTGCCCACTCCCTTTTATTTTCTTGTAGGCTGATAAAAATTACCTCCATTCAATTTTCTCTTAACTAACAAAGTGGCTATTATTATCCCAATTTAGGGAAGTAAATAAAGATACCTCTGGGTGAGGTGTTAACGATGCCCTAATTTTCCATCTGACCTACCCTGGCACCCCAGATAGCCTTGACTTCAAGTTTACAGTTCTTTTCACTTTTCAGTGGCTACAGATAGTCTTCAAAATTATTTATCTTACAAAGTGATCACCCCTGATAAAAATTATGCTTTTATTTATTCTATTTTATCTACTTCATGTGTTGAGGACTTACAGAAAGACTCACAGCTCCTGGAAGAAAAAATATGTAAGTGTGATCAACCTTAGAGCAGGTTCTTCTGTACAGATGCTTACATGATACCCCTATTTTTCCATATGATGTATTAAA
This sequence comes from Rhombomys opimus, assembly GCA_010120015.1. NCBI lineage: Eukaryota > Metazoa > Chordata > Mammalia > Rodentia > Muridae > Rhombomys > Rhombomys opimus. Next base: position 331,814 of record REGO01000381.1, on the reverse strand, counting down.
TTAAATTAAATTAAAAATTGCTAGACCAGAAAGAAATACTTACTTCAGTAGTGTGGTCAAGAGTGAGGAGCTCATACTCCCATACACAACCCACTTTTTATGCTTCTGTTAGGAACTTCAATAGTATCTATTGTGTCAGAAAAACCATAGACGTAGAAGGGGACAGAAAGAGGACCAAAAGTAGCACTGGACAAGAGAGATTTGTTCAGGTGAATATGATCACAATACATCATGTACACATATAAAAATAGCTTGTTAGTAACTGGACAGGAGCCTACCATAGAGGGCCTCTGAAAGACTCTACCTAGCAGTGTAAATCAGATACTAAGACTCATAACCAAACCTTAGGCAGAGTGCAGGGAATCATAAGAAAGAAGGGGGAGTTAATATGACCTGGAGAGGACAGGAGCTCCACAAGGACCAAATATATCAGGGCACAGGGGTCTTTTATGAGACTGTTTCTCTAACCAAGGACCATGTATGGATATAACCTAGAACCTCTGCTCAGATGTAGCCCATGATAGCTCAGTATCCAAGTGGGTTCCATAGTAAGGGGAACAGAGACTGTCTCTGATATAAACTTAGTGGCTAGCAATTTGATCACCTCTAGTAAGGGGGACAGAGACTATGTATGAGATGAACTCAATGGCAGGCCCTTTGACCTGGTCCTCGAGGGAGGAGCAACCCTGCTAGGCCACAGAGGAGGACTCTGCAGCCAGTCCTGTAGATACCTGATAAACCAGGGTCAGATGAAATGAAAGGACTTCCTCCCCTATCAGTGGACTTGGAAAGGGGCAGGGAGGAGATGAGGGAAAGAGGGCGGGTTTGGGAGGGAGTGAGGGAGCAGGATACAGTTGGGATACAAAGTTAATAAACTGTAACTAATATTAAAAAATAAAAAAATAGCTTGTGTTAAAGCAAACATTATCATTATGAATAATTAATTATATAATCAATGTATACAAATAAAACTTTTAAAATGAAATCTTGTGATTTTTAACTGAATATTGTTGGGTACAGTGATTTTTATATGCATAATTATTTGCATTGGCTTCCTAGCATTTTGTTTTGGCTTTTCATGTGCCAAATACAGAAGATTAAGTCAGCAATCTGAAGCTGCTATGGAACTGATAGAGGACAAAAATGCTTCGCATCATAATTGTGACTCCTCAGCCTTTGCTTTCTTCTTTTCTCAACCTACGCTTTGACTCCTAGAAACTGAAAAGCTTGGAAGTTGCTTTTAAAACTGGATGTAGATCATTTTCACAAATGGTCTAAAGAGAAAGTAGATATGAAAGAAGTTATCGTCTTGGAAATGGAGTTGCTTCAGATTGACTCTTATCCTTGACAATTCCACAGGCCTGAGTACGTTAGTCTTGGGCTGACAAGTACAAACAGTTTCACCTGAATCACTCAATATGCAAACACTAAAAATAAGCAAGAGCTGTATGACTTTATAAATAGCTGTGCTTGACAGCCTGCCTAATGTTTCATGATTTAATTAGTAATATCATTTCCCTAGACTTAAGCTTACTCGTTGTATTGTAGTTATTTCATTTTTGGTTATCTAAATATAGCTGGCCTTGTGTTCTGAAATTGTTCCTCTTGTGAAGATGAGTTAGAATTTTCAAGGAGAATACACCAGAAAGAGAAAATAAATAAAATCACTATGACTTTGGCTCACCAAATAATTCCACCTATAATAAATCCACAGACATTTAGTATCTCTCCCTTTTCTTTCATGAAATAGCTGACATGGAACCCTCCTCAGAAAGCTGATCAAAATTCGGAGAAGGAAAAAAATTAATGCACTAAAGACAATTAATCTAACTAATGGCAGTAATAGTGCCATGCATCTGTTTAATATTGTTCACAGCAGGCACTTTTGCAGAAGTGATTTTTTTTTAACCTCATTTAATTAGCTTTAAGTGTTAACTTGTTTGGCACACACTATAAAACTCAACAGACATTCCCAAAAGAGAGAGATCAACATGGGTTGCTTGGTAGAAAAGCCTTCATGTCTCCAAGCAGTGTGTAAAAGGTAGAGTACCAGGGATAGCTCAGAGAAGGATAGGGACAGAGGAAACAATAAGCTTATTTCCTACGGCAAAACCCACGAGTCAAAATATCTCATCATTTTCCTATCGGTAGACTGTCTTTAAATTTAATTCAGCATTTGACCACAAAGTAAGATGTGTCTAGCTGCATGAGTCTACTCAATGATAAAAGTCCTGGAAGCCAGACATAAGCAGTAACTGTGTTGACTGTGCAGGCGTCCCAATCACAGGCTGCTTCTCCTCTGCAGCTCAATTGCCTCAGCTGCACTGAGTTAATGCAAGGAAAATACTGAAAAAAAAGGAGAAGGCCTCTAAAATATTTCAGGAAAATGAATACACCATGGAATGAGAGCAAGGAAAGATGTAGCTGTGAGGCATCAGACCAGCTCAAGAGGAAGCGGTAGACTTTTTCAGTATAGGTTTTGCAGTGCTGAAGCTTAATTTAATGTGTTAGTCTCTAGCTCATGGAACAGTTAAGACTTGCAGGGGAGACTTAGCAAGGCTTTTAACTGAGATGAAAGAAAAGGCCATCAGTGTGTGTGTGTGTGTGTGTGTGTGTGTGTGTGCGTGTGTGTGTGATGGGTGTGGGATGTTGCAATAATACAAATACATTTAATATAGACAATACCTCTAATATAGAAAATTATTTCCGGGAAGAAGTGGTTATCTTTTTTCAGTTACTCTTCAATTGCTATGAGAAAAAAAATCATGACCTAGGTAACTTATAAAGTAAAGTTTTTAATTTTTGGATCATAGCCCCCCTATGGACATCATGGTAGAGATCATGGCATCAGGGAAGCAGGAATGGTGCTGGAGCAGGAGCCGAGAGCTCTTGATCCACATGCACAAGCAGAACAAGCTAAGGAAGAAGGGTGTGGGGTTTTGAAATCTCAAATCCTATTCCCAGTGACACACCTCCTGCAACAAGGCCATACCTCCTAATCCTTCCTAAATAGTTCTACTGACAGGGGACCAAGAATTCAAATATATGGGTCTTTGGGAGCTGTTTTTATTCAAACAACCAGCCAAAGCCAGGACAATATGGAACTTCCTGAGTGATCAATTCATCACACAGATGAATCAAAATATAACCCTATTACTTTATTATATTAGTTTCTTTCCTTTTGCTGTGATATCACATGGCAATCAAAAGCAATTTGGAGAAGGAAGAGTTTATTTTGGGTTACAGGTCCAGAATGGATACAGTCCAACATGGGGGAAGGCATGGTATCAAGAACATGAGGTGCTTGTCAGGAAGCAGAGTAATCAGATTTCATCCACACACGGGAACAAGAAAGAAGGATCAAGATGTAGGCCCAAGCTAAAAATCCTCAAAGCAGGCACTGTGGCATACTGAAGGAATTCAGAGAGCTTCTGAGGAAGCTCACAGAGTGTGGTGGTTATGACGAAGACATGGTTGTGTGCACGTGTGTGTATATGATTATGTCCAAAGAGGCCAGATGCCTTTTTTGATTGTTCTCAACCTTGTCTTCTAAAACTAGATCTCATGGAACATGTAACTCAATTTTGCTATAGTGGCTGGCAAATGAGCTCTAAAGAGCTGCCTTTGTCTACTCATCCAGGTCTGGGGTTACCAGTGTGCCCAGCATTTTTACATGGATTTCTCATTATTGGACGGCAGGCACATTACCAAATGAATAACCTGCCTGTAGGAAGTGCTATAATCTTATAAAAGAACATATTTGGAAAACAGACTGAAGCAAGGGCAATTGAATTGCCAGGAATTTCTGTCAGGTCATGCAATACAACAGATGGTATGTTTGTTTACATTCTCTTGGTATCAATATTTCAAATTAATAACCTAAATCTCAGACACTCTTGAATATAAGTCTCCAGGATTATGTAGATGTCCACATTTTGTTTTCACCAGAATCTTCTTGCTTGTTTGGGAGAGAATGAGTAAAAGTATCTTGTTACGAGTTTCTCACTGGTATAACTAGTTACTTAGATCAGGTGACATGCATTATTTTTCATTTATCTGTCTCAGATGCTCTTTTCCTCATTTCTGTCTCTTTTTTTCTTTCTCCCTCCCTTTCCCCTTCATCCTCTTTTCGCACTTCGTCCCCATTACCTACCTCACTTCTTTACCTCCTTCCTTCCTCCCTGTTTCTCCCTCCCTCCCACACTGATTTTTTGTTTGTTTGTTTGATCTTTTGAGAGCCAGCATGTCCTTCTGTAGCTCAGGATGGCCATGAAATTGCACAATCTTATAACAGACTTTCTAACAATTTATACTACAGACACTTGTCACCACCCGCACCTTAGCAAATTTTAAAATAATTAGTGTTGTTTATGAGGTTTCCTTCCATTTTATTTATCATTTAGAGCTCTATCTTGAGGCCCTCATGACTACTTTTCTAGAACTAGCTTTATTTCTAATTCTCACTCATGTATTCATGGACCAAAAATGCCAAATATTTTTATTTTCTTTAATTCTCCTTTATTCCTTTATGTTTGATTTCTTTAACGTTTCTGCCTCAGAAACCTATTCTCTGCTGAGGCTCTGATAGGGAATCAATGATTGGTTAGGGAAGACAGAGCCTGTGTTCCGGGTCAGGATTACCTTCTAATTTCATGTCTACTCCTATATCATAATAATTCTCTCTGTTACGTCCTCAGACACTGATATTGCAGGCGACTTGCATTATGAAGCATGCACTACTATGCCTCCTTGACCTCCCACTAGCCTCATCTCTCTATGGGGCCCTCAGTCAATGTTCTGTCTGAATCTCAGGATTCCCATGGCTGATCGGGTCATGCTGCTTTGAAAAATAAATCAGCTTACCACCACAGCACATTCCAAATAAAGACAACCTCATTTTTTTAGTCCAATTTGCTGACCTTCCATTCTCATCAGTGACAGAGGTGTCATCTAGGATGAATAGGCCTGGGATTACCTTGTCATCTCTTCCAGGTTGAACATCTGCTGTGTTAACTATATACACTTCAATCCAAAGCAAGGTTTGTGATTTTATTTTTTTGCTCTGAAGTTTAAAAACATTGATGCAAGTATATTTGTGTGTTAATTACTCTCTGTAGTATTCATATACACAGTAGTGTATGTACACACACCTGCACATATATGTACACACATATGTACATGTGCTACACAAACGTATTCATTGAAATACCACAAGGAGAGCAACAGAACAAGAAAATTTGAACACAGGGAACTTCCCAGAGACTCACACTCCAACCAAGGACTATTCATGGAGATAATCTAGAACCCCTGCACAGATGTAGCCCTTGGCAGTTCATTGTCCAAGAGGGTTACATAGTAATGGGAAGAGGGACTGCCTCTGACATAATCTGATTGGCCTGCTCTTTGATCACCTCCCTCTGAGTGGGAGCTGCCTTACCAGGCCACAGAAGATGACAATGCAGCCATTCCTGATGTGATCTGATACACTAAGATCATAAGAAAGGAGAGGAGGACCTCCCCTATCAGTGGACTTGGGGAGGAGCATGCATGCAGAAAGGGCAGGAAAGGTGGGATGGGGAGGGGAGGAGGGAGGGGCTTATGGGGGGATACAAAATGAATAAAGTGTAATTAATAATAAAAAAAGAAATACCCAGCATGTTCCTAACTCTCGTATTTTCTTAAACATATTAGAGTAAAACTTTTGAGACAGAGTTTCATTTAGCCAAGTCTTGCTTCTAATTTTCCACATAACTTTCTTAAACATATTAGAATAAAACTTTTGAGACAGGGTTTCATTTAGCCAAGTCCTGCTTCTAACATTTCCACAGATAACCTTAGGCATCTAATTCTTCTGCCCCTGCCTCCTGAATGCCAGGATTATACACATGCAGAATTATGCTCAGTGTATTTGAAACTGGGGAGCAAACTTGGGATTGTGTACTTGCTAGGCCATCATTCAACAAAAAGAGCTTTATCCCCTGGTTTGAACAGAGAATTTTAATATAAAATACCAAATTCATCATAAATAAGAAGAATAAAATCAAACAGACTAACTATTTACAAATATGAACATGCATCAAAATCCACTAACTCCTGCACTGTCAGATTTGGTGATTCTGCATCTGCCTGAAAATTCACGGTTAGTATCCACTGCTTCTACTGAGTTTTATGCTTGAATGAAGATTAGGAGAGAAAATCACCACAGGTATGTGCATAGCAGAGACTGAGGAAAGGAATCACTGCTCCTGACAAAGGCCTTTAAAAAAAAAAATATGACAGTATATCTGAGTGACTCCAAAAATTCTACCAGGGAACTTCTACAGTTGATAAATACTTCAGCAAAGTGGACGGATACAAAATTAACTCAAAAAAATCAGTAGCACTCCTGTATACAAAAGACAAAAGGGCTGAGAAAGAAATTTTAGGGAAACAACACCCTTCACAATAGCCACAAATGACATAAAGTACCTTGGTGTAACCCTAACCAAGAAAGTCAAAGACTTGTATAAAAAAAATTTCAAGTCTCTGAACAAAGAACTAGAAAATATCAGAAGATTAAAAGATCTCCCATGCTAATGGCTTGGCAGAATTAAAATAGTAAAAATGGCCATCTTACCAAAGGCAATCTACAGATTCAATGCAATTCCCACCAAATTACCAACACAATTCTTTACAAACCTGGGAAGAAAAATTCTCAACGTCATATGGAATAACAAGAAACCCAGAATTGCTAAATCAATCCTCTACAACAAAAATCAATCCTCTACCTCTATACTGGAGGTATCTCCATTCCGGATCTTAAGCTGTACCATAGAGCAACAGTAATAAAAACTGCATGGTACTGGCATAGAAACAGAATAGTAGATCAATGGAACTGAACAGAAGACCCAGAAATAAACCCACACACTTATGGACACATGATCTTTGACAAAGACGCCAAAACCATACAATGGAAAAAGATAGCATCTTCAACAAATGGTGCTGGTCCAACTGGATGTCTACATGTAGAAAAATGCAAATAGATCCATACTTATCACCCTGCATAAAACTAAAGTTCAAGTGGATCAAAGACCTCAACATAAAACCAGACACATTGAATCAGTTAGAAGGAAAAGAGTGGAAGACCCTAGAACTCATTGGTACAGGAGAGAACTTCCTGAACAGAACACCAACAGCACAGGCTCTAAGAGCAACAATCAATAAATGGGACCTCATGAAACTGAATAGCTTCTGTAAAGCAAAGGACACCATCATCAAAACAAAATGACTGCCTAGAGATTGGAAAAGAATCTTCACCTACCCTTTTTCTGACAGAGGGCTAATATCCAGTATATATAAAGAACTATAGAAGCTGAAAAGCAGCAAACCAAGTAATCCAATTAAAAAAATGGGGAACAGAGCTAAACAGAGAATTCTCTGTAGAGGAATATAGAATGGCAGAGAAACACTGAAAGAGATGCTCAACGTCATTAGTCATCAGTCATCAGGGAAATGCAAATCAAAACAAGCCTGATATTTCACCTTACACCCATCAGAATTGCCAAGATGAAAAACTCGAGTGACAACACGTGCTGGAGAGGCTGTGGAGAAAGGGGAACCCTCCTCCACTGCTGGTGGGAATGTAAACTTGTACAACCACTCTGAAATCAACTTGGTGCTTTCTCAGACAACTAGGAATAGTGCTTCCTCAACATCCAGCCATACCACTCCTAGACATATATCTAAAAGAAGCTCAAGTACTCAAAAAGGACATGTGCTCAACCATGCTTGTAGCAGCTTTATGTGTAAGAGCCAGAAGCCTGAAACAGCCCAGATGCCCCTCCACTGAAGAATGGATGCAGAAATTGTGGTACATCTACACAATGGAATATTACTCTGCAACTGAAAATAAGGAAATCATGAAATTTGCAGGTAAATGGTAGGACCTGGAAAGGATCATCCTGAGTGAGATGTCCCAGAAGCAGAAAGACACACACAGCCTATACTTACTCATATAGACATGTAATATAGAATAAACCTACTAAAATCTGTACATCTAAAGAAACTAATCAACAGAGAGGACCCTGACTAAAATGCTCACTCCCTATCCTGAAAGGCAAAGAGGATGGACATCAGAAGAAGAAGAAAAGAGGAAACAAGCTAGAAACCCACCACGGAGGGCCTCTGAAAGGCTGTGTCCTGCAGAATATCAAAGCAGATGCTGAGACTTATGGCCAACTGTTGGGCAGTGTGCATGGAATCTTATGTAAGAAGTGGGAAATATCAAGATCTGGAGAGGACCGGAACTCCACAAGGAGAGCAACAGAACCAGAAATTTAAACACAGGGGTCTTCCCAGAGACTCATACTCCAACCAAGTACCATGCCTAGAGATAACCTAGAACCCTTGCATAGATGTAGCCCATGGCAGTTTAGTGTCCAAGAGGGTTACATAGTAATGGGAAGAGAGACTACCTCTGACATAATCTGATTGGCCTGCTCTTTGATCACCTGCCCCTGAAGAGGAGCAGCCTGACCAACCCACAGAAGATGACAATGCAGCCACACCTGATGAGATCGGATAGACTAAGATCAGAAAGAAGGAGAAGAGGATCTCCCCTATCAGTGGACTTGGGGAGGGGCATGCATGAAGAAGGGGATGGGAGGGTGGGAATTGGAGGGGAGGAGGGAGGGACTTATGGGGGGATACAAAGTGAATAAAGTGTAATTAATAAAAATTAAAAAATAAAACTAAGTCCTCATTAACTTACTACTGCATACCAGGCTGAATATTGTTTTCCCTAATCTTGCAAACTTACTTTCTATCCAAACCCTCCCTGAGAATTTAGACTTCAACTTATCTTGCTATAAATTTAAATAAGTATTATCTCAACCAAATGTACTGAGATATGTATCGTATTTGTCTAAAGCATTAGGCACTCACAGTGTTTGATACCCTCTTTTGTGGGATGTTAGAAAAGAAGACACATTAATCAACTAAATAACAGTACTACATCTCAAGTTGTTATGGAAGAAAATTTCAAACATGTAATTGGGAGTAAAAAGTTATGAGATGTGAAATTTCAGATAAGGTGGCCCGAAAAGGACCACAGAGAACAGAATCCTTCTCAACTCTCACAGTTTTCAAGTGTATCAGGTAACTTCATTTTTTGCAGGGGCTGCAGTAAGTGTAAAGATATCAAAGTGATGAGAACATGCGACTTTTGAGTGTTCATCTCTAAACTGGGCATCTATATCACCCCTTCAGAGGAGTGTAAGAAATAGAAGTCCAGAGACTGTAAAGAACTGCTATGAAGTGGTGTGTTTGGACATAACATGACTAGAGCACCCATGTACTAACAGAAAAGGTGTCTGCCAGCCCAAGAGCAAGTCAGTTAACATCCCACCATGGTTCAGAGATGTTCCGTAAGGCCCACCCTTCCCTGATGTGATAAGGATAGTAACTGGATTCCAGGGGAGGGGAGCTAAATTATTCTGTGCTGTAACCACTGGCAAAGTTCACATGCCAGAGCAAATAATCCTATGCCCATGCTCATAAAAGCAAACCTAACGAAGTACAGCAGGATGCTCACAGAAGGATGAAATAAGAAGGAGAATTTTGGGAAGAAGACAAGGTTCAATGGTAGTAGAAGGGGCATGAAATCAAAAGGGGGAATATGATCAAAGTACATTACATTCATGTGTAAAGTTGTAAAAGAATGAAATGTTTAACATATAAATATATTGGTAAAACAAGTTAGAAACTAGCTAAATATCTACGGCTTAAATTAGCCGGTTATATATTCTAAATTTTCCTCCCTTCCTATTTTTCTCTTTTTTTTTTCCTTTTCTTCCTTCCTTGACTCCTTTCTCTTTTCCTTTGATTCAGAATCATGTTGTCTAGGTTAATTCCAAACTTACTTTGCAGCCAATCATGGCTTTGAACTTCTGTTCCATCTTCTTCAACCCATCTGCACTGGGATAACCGGTGTGCACCACCACACCCTGGAATGAATTTTATGTTAAGTTAACCCAGACTCAGAACTACAAACATCTTCTGTTTTCATTCATTTGTAGATATTTGCTTTAGGTTCTTAAATACGTGTGTTCCATTCAGAATATAGTGATCAGAAAATTATTAAGGGCTCATACTTAAAACAGAAGAGACAGAACGCAAGGGTAGAAGGGATTAAAAAAGAATAATGTCACAGAAGACATTAAATCAGTTGGAATTTTAGAAGGCAGAGTAAAGGAAGGACTATAGGGAAGGTTAATTAACATAAAAGACATAACAAATATTGGCTTTGAGACCCATGTTTGGCTGTGAAACTTGTAAATCCCTGAAATAGTAAAGGCCCAGGATGAAGATGCGACATTTGTATCAGGTGAGTGATATCCAGAAACATGTCCACTTCTTTGCAGTTGTCTTAATAGAACCTCTTATATCTCAAGTGTATTAATATACAAATACATCACTCTCAGTAGAAACATATTCCCCAATGTTAGAAGCTGTAACTACACATGTAAGTTTCTGTGAAGATGAAGCAGTTCTAGTAAATCCCCAGTCTTCAGGAACTAGCAAATATGTCTGGTGTAGTTCATGCACATAGTAACCCAATGCAGAGCCACCAAAGGGCAGGGAAGGCATAGGAAATCACTATAAGGCAGAAGCAGGTATATCACAAAATGATACTATGTTCATCTTGTCCAGGACTGGCACCACTTTTAAAACTACAACTACTTGCCTTTCTTCTCGTTTTCTTTCTAGTTCTGTTATTTTTCCTTCCTTCCCTTTTTCTTCTTTTTCTCTTCTTTTGCTTATTTTCCTCACCCTCTCTCCATCCCTTTCTGTTCTTTTCCTTTCCTTCCTTTTTCCTTTCCTTTCCTTCCCTTTTCCTTCCCTTCTCCTCCCTTCCCTTCCCTTCCCTTCCCCTCCCTTCCTTTCCTTTCCAATTTTGAGATATGGTCTCACATTTTGCAGGCAGGCTTCAAACCCTGAACACAGTTAAAGCTGGCGTTAATTATTTCTTGTGAGAACTGCTGTTGCATTTACCTTTTTGTTATTTATTTGTTTATTCCCCAAATACAAGCAAAATAAAGTTGGCTCTGAAAGTATTTAATAATTTTTTATCCTTGTATGTTTCTGTTAAGTGAGCACAGAAAATAATAAACATCAATGAAGCAACTACTGCATGTTAAGCATTAAATCACCTGATATTTTTTCTATCAGGACTCCTTCAATGTGAGTTAGAGGGATGGCTCAGTTAATAGAGGACTTGTCTTGAGAGCATAATGAATTGTGTTTAATCTACAACATGTCTAAAAATCTGGCTGTATTTGATCTACAAGCATGTCTAAAAATCTGTATGCATTTGCAGTCACCACACTGGACTCCCTGGCTCCTATCAGCTTAGCCTCCTTGGGCTGGATATGGAAGCTAACTGTTGTGTGCCCTTCTGCACCCTCTGAGGCATGGTGGGAGGTACCTGGCCAGCACTGTATATGTCAAATTTGCAGTGATGGAAAACCCAGAATAGATACGGTCTGGTGACTCAGAGCTTATAGTTTGAAGAAACTGCAAAATCAAAGAAAAAAGCTATTACTTGGAAGGAGAAACAGGTGTATAATGAATATGAGGGAGGTCTGGAAAGAAGATGAATTGGTGTCATAGAAGTGTTTAAGTCAGCACCAGTGAGTCATTAGTGTTGGTGCTTGGAACTTGGAGTGTTTGCTATTACTTCTTGCAGCTACCCTTCTGGTTTCACATCAGTCATGTTGTAGTGTCTCTATTGTTTTCAGTAATTAACATCAGTTTTGGAGCCTGAATGAAGAATAAAATGAGTTGTAGCTTCAAGGAGAGAACAATGAATGCCATCATGCCTCTGGGTAATCAGATGAATGTTCTAATATGCACAGTATGAGTCAGGGTTCAGGTGATGTTTGACCCATTAGTAACATCCACTGTTATAGACAACGGGCGGGCCTGTCCTGAGCTGCTGCAGAAGAGTATGTAGGTAGTAGCATCAAGATAGATACAATAGATACACGAAAGAAGCTGGTTCAGACTGCTCTGCAGCTGGAGGCTCTTGATACTTTAAAGGCCTGATTAAATCCTTAGAACCAACTTACCTCCATGAATTCACTATGCATATATACCCACTTTGTCTCTATCTCTTGCACACATACATACATATGTACACATACATAAGCAGAACACATATATAACACACTAAGTAAATGAAACATAACAAAAAAGAAAGCCAGTTAGAAAAAGATTGCAAATTCTTCATGAACTAGCATACATTAAATTTAAAAAAAAAAGAAGATTCATGAAAAAATGGAATGATAGGCAAATGTAGGAGAGGTGGGTGTTATGAAACTATCCACTGAAAGGCCAGGAGCCTCATGCCTAGAGCTTGAGGAAGAGATACCTTCCCAGATCACTGGCGCTCTCCCATTCTCAAAATGTTTGCCCTTTCTTGACAAAATGTCTCCATTTCTAACTACATTCTCCTCTATAATTATTTGTTGTGGACATATCTGAAAACTTCATTGTTGTCCTCCAGATTCAGATGTGTGCCTATACATTAATATAGGCTAAAAACTAATGAAGCAACTCATCTGCCACATCTACGTTTGTCATATCCAGAAAGCAAATTATTTTTTTATTTGCAGTCACAGGTACTACATGCACTTCCAATTTCCAGTCAAAGATATGCCCTACATGCATGCATTTTTTTTCCATAATGGACATCCAAATGTCTTAGGCATCAAATGTACCCTGAACTCTCAAGAGTTCTCTCCTTTTGTGTTTTTCCACTGCTCTCTATGGTTTTTCCAAGCTACATAAGGAATTTTCACAGATTTCATTGCATTTTTGATTGTCAGCCAGATAATAAGAGGCATCTGATCAAGGGCTTGCTTAAGTGCTTTATCTAGTACTGTTGATGCTGCATGCATTATTCATGTAACACCACCCTGGAAAACCACACTTTGATTATACAGTCATTTTTTTCAATCCATTCATTCTCCAGACAAGTTAGAGATCACGGGAGATCAGAGGAGGCACAATTATGAATTGATAACTAACTGTGGATCTTCACCCGCTCTGTGTCCTCAACAAACCTTTCTGGTGTGGATGATCTCTAGAAAGGCCTTTCTGAAGAAGATGAAGGAATAGATGGAATGGTAAATGCACTCAATGAAGGGAGACACCTATCCTTGGAAGGCAGAATCTTTCAGTAGAAGGTTTTGCAGCCAGAGAGACCTACTTCTGAATGCCAAAGTATCTGAGTGAATTCAGAGAACAAGCTAAGCTCTTCTATAGCCCTAGTTTCAGTGACTTTAAACTGTGGAAAATAGGGTCTCAGTAGGTAAATTACCTGACATATGACCACAAAGACTGCAATTCAGATCCCTAACCCTATGTAAAATGCCAAACATGACTGCACATACCTGTTATCCCAGGGCTGGATGGTGAGGATGGTGCACAAAAAGATGATCCTTGAATTTTTTTGGTCACTCAGCCAAGCCTAATTGATAATTTTCAGCTTTAGTGAGAGACTGTTTTAAAAAAAAAAGAAGACAAGGTGGAAAGCCACTGAGGAACGACAACCATCGTTGGTCTCGGGCATTCACACCTATGGACACACACAAAAAAAGTATGTAAATCACAGACATACAACATATGCTCACATGCAAAAGGACTGCAGCCCATTGTCAGGATGGTAACCTCATCCAGGCCTCACCTGCAACACGTGATCATCTTCCCTTTTGCTCTTTGTTGGTGTTGCTTGTTGACTCTCTTGTGAACCCCATCATTATGTTTGCCTTTCCTTAATGTGAGTGTGAGTTCTTTTGCCAGCTTGAATCTACAATCCTAGATACAAATCTGCTTTATTTTCTGCCATCCTCCCAAGACTAAACACAGTCAAGTATATGCATAGGAACCTGGCTCCTTCATATGCATAATCCTGAGAGTGCAATCTCAATACTGTGTTTTAATTAGTTTTCTATATATTCTTTTAGTGCTAAGGGGGCTCCCTGTGCTTTGGACAGGAGACAGTACCTGCATATGTACACATAATTTCATGGGAAGAAGAGACAAACGCTTCCTAATTTCTCACAGTAAATGTGCTAACCTGGAGGCTTATCCTGACAGTATGGGTATCCGCTGATGCAGATAAAGGATAGAAGTTTATTATGAGAATTTCAGCACACTCAGCTGACTAAGAATAACTTACACAATTGCTTTTGTGGGCGTAGTATGCTTTTATGAATTCATACCCTCTAATTGGGGTTGCCAGTAAAATTTTCTGGTATTTTTGTTACCCTAGAATTGAATGATATGTAATAGAGAAGGCTAGTACAAAACAAAAAATATGGGTTAAAAATAAGTAAATATGATCCACAGTGATGGCTCAGCCGGCAAATGCAGTTTTTATGAAAGTCTGACAATTTGAGTTGCATGACAACAAGAGGCCACAATGGAAAAATATGCAACCAACTAATGAGAGTTGCTCTCTGACTTCCATACTGTAGCTGTAGAAATGCACACACACACACAAAATTATATATATATATATATATATATATATATATATATATATAATACGTATAATATGTAATATATATCATCATATGCACACACACACACACACACACACACACACACACACACATATATATATGAAAGAAGTCAACATGGAGGAAGTGCAGACACTGGCAGGTACCTGAAAACCCCTTGGGTTTTGGCAAGTGGACACATGGGTTCATGGATGCCAGTTTGCTTTCTTGTCAGGTACTCAGTGTTGTGCCATGTTCAAGTGGAAAAGTTAGGCTCTTCTAACCACAAGGCCTCTCCCCAATCTAAGAGTTTGTAACTCCTACTTCAGGACATATTGCCTGAATGAAGCGTTAGTGAGAACTAGTGAGCTGCATCCATATTCTGCTGTGATATTGACAGCCTAGGGAAATATAAATCTTTTATGTCATTTCTCAAGACGATACCACTGAAATGTGTGACCAGCCTCAACTCTCCAGTGTGTATGCAAAGGGGTGGCACTAGGTCTTCGCCATCCACTCACTGAGTGAATGTGAAGATCAGGAGTGGGGCTGGGTGTGAGGTATCAGCGGTTGGGACATTAAGGCTGCACTGACTCCCAGAGAACAAATGCTGTACTGTCCCCACGACATGTTCTATCTTAAGGGATATCACTTACAAGACAAAAATTCAAAGATGACACCATTCATAACTTCATGCGTTTCTACATAAGGAGCATTCTGAGCTTGGGAACCCATGTGACAGCACTGGCCAGGGCTTCTGAAGGTGCTACTGATTATTGCTATTATCATGCTGACAGAGAGCTCTTTGTCTGCCCTAAGCTTACACTCTCCTCAGAGTTCTACTTTATGAATATAGGTAAAATAAACAAATAAACAAACAGATAAATAAATAAATAAATAAATAAATAAATAATAGATAACCCTGTTTCAAGGCTCGGTGGGTAAAATACTTGCTGTGTAAGTCCAATAACCTAAGTTTAATCTCCTGAATTCCTGTTAAAATGAACAGAGATAACCTACACCACAAAGTTGTCCTCTGACTTCCACACGCATATTGTGGCACTTGTAAACCCATAGTAACACTCAGGCCCAGTCCCAGACCCACCACTATATACATACATTATAAATAAAAAACAAAAACTGATTCTGCAGAAATGTCTTCCTGTAGGCACCTCCTGCAAGGAATATTTATTGTTTTGAGGTTTCTGAAATGCATTAAGGAAATGGTTATTCTGTCTATCCAGAAGATGTGGTCTTCCATTGTAGATCAGGCACAAATTGAGTATGTGACTGAAAACAGGAAAACCTGTAGCCAATCTTCTAATGGGATAAACTGAGAATAATATATCTGATCTATTAAAAAAGTAGCAGTGTGTTTCTAATATGCACATAGTTGGGTAATATAGGCCTCCCAACCTTCTGAGCAGTGAGTCAGAGCATAATGAGCAAAATGGTGCTAACTAGACTGTAAACATTAACAATGTGGATGACATAAAGGAGAGACATGGGTAGGGTTAGGGAGTGGTCTGAGGACATGGCTCCTTCAGTAAGGAGTTATACATGCATGCATGTGTAACTGAGTTAGATCCCAAGAACCCATGTGAAAACATCTGTGTATGGTGGCACATACTTGAAATCTCACCATTTGGAAGGCAGAAACAGGAGGACTCATGGTTGATGGCCAGCTTGACTAACCTAATCAGTGAGCCCTGTGTCCTGGTGAGAAACCACATCTCAAGAAATAAATAAACATATCTATCAATTAATCAGTTGAAGGCTGCGAGTCCTGAATGATGACATCCAGAAGCTGACCTTTGTACTTCACAGTTATACACAGTCATGTGCAAATACATACATTTATACATGCAGAAACATTTAGACATATAAATACAGATGAAACAGTTGAAGATGAAGAGGACAGAAGGTGAGAGATAATGTGCTGTGAGCCTCTGGTCTTCTATATAATAATATTGTACACTAACAGCTGAAGAAGCAAGATATACAAGCACCAGACCAACCCCAGACAGCATTATAGAGTCTACCAGACATTCCCAGTTTCCTGTTGTTGAAACTGAGTAATAGACCATAATATATCATTCCCAGAGATACAGAAATGAAAAGCTTCTTCACCACACTGCATTCTAGATCTTTGTCATTATTTATTTTAGCCACACAAGCCATTCCTCTTTGTCCAAAACTCATCACCCACATTTGGGAAGTATTCCTTCAGAGATCAAGGTTCACTTTAACCCACATTCAATTCTTGTCGGTAAAGCTACTCAGCCTTTAGGCTTATCTTTAATGAAAGGCTTTGACTTTGATCATCTGTGTCACCTGCTAGTTCTAACATACTCTCCTCTGTCTATTACTTGATCCAACCATGGCTGGCTTTGTTTGGTTCCTAATGCATCTTTGTCTTGAACAAACTCAACTGAGCTTTCAGGTTTGTGAGACCTGTTTGCAGCTCTTGCCCAGCCCTACATTTCTCTTAACAGATCATAACCCTGCATATCCCACTTCTTTCACCACAAGGAGATTCTGTTTTCCTTTCATTCTCCTTGTCCTTTCAAATCTAGAGATATATATTTATTAAACTCATGCTGGCTGTTGAGATCAACAAGCTTAATATATTTGACAGAACACTGAGTTGTTTTTTTTCAAACTCTGCTTGAACCCAGCTTTTTTCCATTAGTGTGTGGCACTATGCAAGCTGTTCAATCTCTCAAAGTATTGACTTTTTCCTGAGTGTAAATCTGAGTAAATATTTTCTATTTTGAAAGCTTTCTCCAAAAGATTATATGAAAGAGTCTTGGCCAGTGTGAAGTCTACAGCCAATGCTTATTTTCTTACCCTCTTTTCTTTTGAAAAATATTATTTGTTTTAAAATTTTTACTTCTAGGAGTACATGTCTGTGAGTGTGTGCATATGTGATGGGGTGGGTAGGTCCACACACCTGTGCGCATGCAATGACCAGAATAGTGTGAGACGGCATTGAATCCTGAAGAGGAGGAAGAGGGAAATAGGTATTTAAGAGATGCCCAGCTTGTTAGGTCAGCTCTGGGATTCCAATATTCCTGTCCCCATGATTACACAAAAAGAACTATTAACCACTGTGCTACATTTCAGTCCATAGTTCCCTTCAATTTTTTTAGGATACTATTGTGATTAAAAAAAAAAATACCACACAGAGAGGTCAATGCTCCACTTAAGAGTCTGGCATTGTTTTAACCATATCATCGTCATCATACACATTATTTATGTATTAGTAATGCTAAAGATTGAAATCTTGGCTTTTAATGGATTAGACAAGTGTTCTACCACTGAGCTATATATATATATATGTATATATATATATATATACACACATATATATGTGTGTATATATATACATATATATACACACATATATATACATATATATACATATATACATACACACACACACACATATATATATATATATATATATATATATGTATGTATGTATGATGTATGTTCAGGTCGATATGAGATCAAGCCAGTCGTAGTTCTATCATTGAGGCTCACTAGCCACCAACGTTAACTGAGGAGCTATTGGCCGCTGATGACTCCGGAGAGTGCTTTTAAGGGTATGGTCCCTGGTTGGCAAACCGTGTTCCAGTGGATGGCCTCAAACATGATTACATGGACAGCACAAGTTGGAGGCAATGAGTTATTAACAAAATAAAAGGACAGGAAGCTAGAACACAGAGAGGTGATGAGTGGTTCTTGGAGGAGCTGGAGGAAAAGAGGTGAATACAATCAATAAATATTGCATTAAATTCTAACATAATTATTTTAAAACCATATTAAAGAATAAAGAATATATATTATTCATGTATAAAACCGCCAAAGATATTAAAATGAAATATACATATATTTCATAAGCAATAGAAACAGCATAATTTAAGGGGACATGAATTTTAGTACTTACTTTAAACATTTTGAACCTGTAAGAAGTCACTAGAAAATAATTCACTGGAGATAATGGGCTACAATAAACAACATTTATATCAACTCCAGCTAAATAAATTAATTCTACAGAAAGGAAAATATCTCATGCAGTACCCCATGAATTTTTCTATACTCATATTTTCAACTAGGGAAAAACAAAGTTTTTTCAAGTAAATGGTTAATCTTTCTCTCTCCCTTTCTCTTTTTGAGAAAGTGCAAGAGGAACATCAGATTGAGACTGATAATTTGCATGATTTATTTTTAAGATCAAAAACTCAAGTGACAACACATGCTAGAGAGGATGTGGAGAAAGGGGAACCCTCCTCCACTCCTGGTGTGAATGTAAACTTGTAGACCACTTTGGAAATCAAACTGGCATACTCTCAGACAATTAGGAATAGTGTTACCAAAAGATCCAGCTATACCACTCCTAGGCATATATCCAAAAGATGCTCAAGTATACAACAAGGACATTTGCTCAACCATGTTAATAGCAGTTTTATTCACAATAGCCAGAAACTGGAAACAACCCAGATGTCCCTCAACTGAGGAATGGATACAGAATTGTTGTACATTTACACAATGGAATGCTTCTTAGCAATTAAAATCAAGGAAATCATGAAATTTGCAGGCAAATGGTGGGAACTAGAAAAGATAATCCTCAATGAGGTATCCCAGAAGCAGAAATTTTCATGATGTTTAAAATCAGTTCAAAATATTTTTCCATATAAGGGCAAGTTTTTTTTTTCCAAAAAGGAAACAATTCAATAAAGGAATAATGTCTTACAAATATATATGATCGTTTTGTTGACTATATTTTCTTTTCCTTATCCATGCATTATTTCAATGCTATATCTTGAAACAAGTTATGTATGCCATAGAAAAATGAAGGTCAAAGTCTTTAGAGAGGGCTGGAGAGATGGCTCAAAAGTTAAGAAGATCTGAAGGTAGTTCTCAACACTAATTTTAAGAAGCTCATAACTATCTGTCTCTTAAGCTTGTGGGATTTAGACCCCCTACCGTTGTCTGAAGATACCTGCATTCACATGCACACATATACACAGTGACACACAGAGATGCACGCATAACAAAAATAACATAAATATTAAAAAGAACAATGAAATGCCTTCTGTCAGTGAGCCTTTCCTTGGGGAAAAAGTTAGATTTTCAGAGAAGCCATCTCAATAGGAGGTGACACCCACTGTTACACAGTCCACACTGGAAGCTGAGAAGGGGTCGAGAAGCATAAAGAATTAGAGAATACTGGAATAAATGTCTACCAGGGCTTTCCAGGCATCTGTGGTCCTTCAAAGCATTTTTATCACTTCTAAACTCTGCTCCACTTAGTTTGTTCACCCAGTAATGACTCAGTGAAATCATTTCCCTTTTGTTGATGGAGGAAATACTATAAAGAAAAAAAATCTAGTTTAGGATACTTTGAGGCCAAATAGTCATCATTTGAGCTCAAGCAAACAAATTTTGCTTTCATTCTTCTTAATTTCATTATTTTAACTAAAATCTATCTCTGCTGAGATCAGATAGAGTTATTCTAACATTAAAATGTTAATCACATTGCACTACTTTAGAAAATCTAGGCTGCTCTGACAATGTGCAAAGTCACTGAAGGGAAGGACCAAGTATATCATGGCTGGAAACTTGGTTACATATGCAAATAAAATCACAGCTACTTCATGTTTCATCTATTTAGCCCAGAACAATTCCATCACCCTTCTTTCTTTTCTTTCAAGGTTTTTATTTTGTTATTGCCTGTAAGGATGAGCATGTGGGTGCAGGTGACCTACAGAAGCCAAAAGAGGATCTTCCTAGAGTTAGAATTAAAAGTGCTTGTGAGCTGCCTGATGTGGGTGACACAAACCTAACTCAAATCCTATGCAAGAACAGCAGGAAGTCTCTCTCACTTGTTGAGCCATTTCTCCAGTCCCATCCAGTCTCAGACTTTCTGAGATATAACATACTAAAGAAGAGTGAGAAGATTCAGGGAGTTACCTCCAAGGACATGCTCTGGGCATTGCAGCCCAACCCAATGCTGGGTTTCTCCTCTTGCATTGAACAAACAGTGGGTTCAGAGGAGATGAAATAGACAAAATATGTACATTTCTCTTGCTAAATATAAAAAAAACACCTATTCTCTGTAAATCATATAAGCATAAAAAGAGTTTGAGATCTGAGGAAACCCAAGTTGAACTGATATGGACCGTGAGATCTGAGGATGTAATGCAGGGAAGACCTGCATTTTCTTACTGCTTTTTTATTAAATATCACATACAATTCTCTCTGAATACACAGACTGAATGAAGCCTTTGACTCCTCCCACTTTAAATGTTAAGGAATCAATTGCATGGTGAGAACGAAGGTCAATTACACAGCTAGGACTTGAAGACCACCAGCAGTCCTGAGTCCTCACCTACATAGTCACAGAGACCTTCCAGGGATGATGGTTCTTATGTGGCTCAGGAGCAGTAAAGAATCAGGCAATTTCATAACAATGAAAGATTAATAGGGGGCTTGAATTTCCACAGCTCCATGGCATACATACTTGGCACACACACGCACATACAGAGAGAGACAGACAGAGGCAGAGAGATAGAGAGAGAGAATCATTTTCACAAATAGAGATACAGAATCTTTGTACAACATTTAGAGGCACACAAAGTAATTCTATGCTATTTGGATATGAAATGAACTTTTCCTTCTCATATATATTTATTGATTAAATATTAAATATTTGAAAGTCAATTAAGATAACCTAACCCTTTAACAAGGTAAAGGGGAAAAATCTGACATCAATGTAATACAGGCCTTTGACAAAATTCAACACCCATTTGTGAAAAAAGTTCTTCGGGGCTGGGGATGTAGGTCAGTGTTTGAGTTCTGACTATGCATATGCAAGGTCCTGGATTTATTTTCTCCCACTGCCCACTCCCACCCAAAAACCTCTATCAAAATACTAAAAAGAGAAGGTCCTTTTCATCTAAATAAAGATTACCCATAAAATACTGTGATAGGGACAGTTGGATAGCTTAATGGATAAAATATTTTTCCTCCCACTCCTGAAGATCTGAGTGTAAGGGTTTGAATCCACGTGAAGTTGGAAGAAGAAAACTGAATTCATTATGTTGCATTCTGACCTCCACATGAGCACCATGGCACATAAGTATCACTACACACATCCTGTTTACACAATAATAACAAATAAAATACTTTTTAAAGTATTGTGGCTGACACTATATTTACTGATAAGAAAATCACTGTTTTCCACATAAAATGAGGGGGAGGCAAAGACGGTTCAAAATTATTGCCCGAGAAAAAGGTAAGAATTTTCAAAAAAGTCTCTAAGAACTGATAAGTGAGTTGGAAAATTTAAGAGAAACCTAAAAAGATAATATATTTTATATGCTCAGAATGAGAATAAATGGAAAGTCAAATTATTTGTATTTGTAAAGATCCCGATAATTAGCATTTGTTTCTAAGTAAGGACCAAATGCAGACAATACTTTGTATGCTGGAAACTAGAAACTGATGATGAAAAATTAAGCTATCTGTATAAAGGAAGGACGAAGAATGTCTATGGCACAAAACTCAGCTGAGGAGAGGCTCCATTCTTCTAGAGAAGCACATGTGAGCAACGTTTCTCATCAGTTGCAGTCAGACATTCTGTTTCACAAAGGTCATCCTTACGTGAGTATTTAAGAAAAAAGATCATAATAATTCAAATTTCTAAAATACAATGTTTAAAAAAAAGAGAGGCATGCAGGGAAGAGGGAGGAACATCAATTTCTTTCTCCAAGAGTCCTTGCAGCCCTCTTAAGGAAACTTGTATGCTGTTGCTGGGGCAACAGATGCATAGGTCAATGCAACAGAAAAGGAACTTATACTGATTTTAGAGAAGTGCTTAAAAGCAGTTGAGTGGAGAAAAATAACCTTTTGAAAACATTAAATTTTAATAAGCAAATCTTGACAGAAAATCTTTGGCACCTAGGACTTGGCAAAGTGTACAAGACCTATGAAGATAAATCAGGCTTCACTAAAATCAGAAATTGCTCCTCCAAAACAGTCTGTGAAACTGAAGAACAGTGATGAGACCTTCTCAAACTATCCCCATAACACAAGAGCTGTATCCAGTATAGGAATTATTTCCTAAACCTAAACAGTAAGTAAATAGTCAGATATTCATGGGAAAGACATGGAAAGTGAATTTCCACCCAAGGGAGCTTCAGATGGCAAATCACCATCTGAAATATGTTCATCCTCATTAGCTAATGAATAAATGCAAATTAAAATACTGGAAGAGATCAGTACACAGCTATAGGAATGCTCAACTTGAATAACAGTGATGCCACCAAGTGCTTTCTGGCATGTGGGGAAATCCAATTGTTTGCAAGTCACAGTGAGGGTAGGAACCTGAACAGACGTCTGGAACACACTTTGGGTGGTTCCTCTAAAGGGTTTATGTCATCACCATATGGCTTGACTATTATATTCTTTGGCATTTACTTAAGAAAAAAAAAGTTAAGTATTTGTACAAAAACCTTGGTGAGAATTTTACATCAACTTCTTATCTACAGCAATAAACCTTAGGATATCCAATTATTCTTCAACAAAGCATAAGTAAAGTATGTTCACACTGTCAAAAACTACTGGGGAAGTATACAAATGAAAGGGATAAACAATGAATGTTTGGGTACATGCCACTCTGAATCTGCAGAGAATTTTGTTAAATGATAAAGACCAAGCCACATTGTATGTGGCTACATTTACAACATTCACAATGATGAGATTATTGGGTGAAGGATATTTGGCAACTTTGTAGAATTACCATGAGTTTGAGACCACATGGATACTGACTATAAAAAAGCATATAGGGGATCCTGTATTATCAGGCTTTCTACGCTTTGACTATTTTATGGCCTTATCTTGATTGACATCTTTTACAATTCTGTGAGCTGCTGCTATCAGGAAAGTCTGAAAACGGTTCTCTCTGTATTATTTGTGTCTGTATGTCTTTATCTGGTGTAAGATTTTTTTTTGTGTGTGCATGTGCATGGATGGGTGAAACTGTCCATATGGAGGCCAGAGGAGGGTATCAGGTCTCATTCTCTGCCTTACTCCCTTGAAAACAGGCTCTCTCACTGTGCTTGGGGCTCACTATCTTCAGCAAAGCTAGCAGAGAGTAAGCCCCAGGGATCCTACTGTCTCTGGCCAACATCCTAACCCCGCATTAAAGGCCTACAGAGCCACACCTGCTCATGGACTTCGGAGATTCAAACTCAAGTGTTCATACTTACACAGAGCATGTTCCTACCCCACAGCCATCTCCCCAGCCATTTGTTATTTTAAGAACAACTGTGTAAGAGGTTTCAGTCATCTCAAAATTAACACTCTTTTAAAAATGTGTGAATAGTTGAGACATTTGCTTCATGCTATCCATCTTGACCCTCCCGCAGAAAAAGAAGACACTTGCCCAGAAACAGAACATTCATACAGTATGCTAAGAAACTCTCTGTCTAGTGTGTGATCCATTTTACACTTTACAGAAGTCAGTCCCTCACGCCTAACGCTCAGTAAAAGGAAGCAGATGAGGTGGATACTTATGTGTTATGGAGACAAGTAAGAAGTTAACACCTTTGAAAAGTTTCCTTCCACTTTCTAAAAATGACTCTTACACACCTGAAAGCATTTAAAGGAGGGTGGTTAGGATGGAGATAAGTTATGAAGTCACTTAATGCAGGAAGTGGTTAAAGATTTGCAGTCTTAGCTCAGAGAGGAGAAATATTAGCAGCTGCAAGTACTTGAAGGGCTGTTAGCAGAGAAAAATAAGAGGTTTATTTCCTGTTACAAATAGAGTTTTGCTCAAGGGAAGGCTCTAATAGGTGATTCCACGTGGTGCAAAAGTGATATATTTGTGGTCATTGTGATGTTGTCACTTAAATACGTATTAGAAAAATAAACTAATACAGGCAGTAACATATGCAGTAATACAAAATCATCACCTAGCAAAGTATTTATGAATTTCTCGGATATAGTGTGCCACATACTTTAAACGAAGATGTTTTGTTGCTTAGGCCATTTTCATGCACATGTATAATGTACTAGGATCCTACTCCCACCCACACCCATGCTTTCTCCTTCCCCTTTCTCTCTTCCCCTGCAATCAATCTCATTTGTCCCTGTTTCACTTCTACTTCTGTGTTATAGGTATATGCACACTCTCTGTATATAAAGTCTAAGCATTTGTCTAGTGTGATTTAATTCACATAATGTGATTCTTTCTAGTTGCATCTATTTACCTGCAAATGACATAGCTTTATTCTTCACTGGGGTTGAAACATTTTCCATGTGCATTCAAACAGAAAGGAGGTTTCAAAAATAAAAATACAAGTGGGGGTAAGAGAAAATACTTGTTGTGAAAAAAAAAAAAGTTTGATTAAGTTGGGATTTCCCAGAAGCCCTGTAAAGCAGACAAGATAGTGCATTCAGTAATCCTAGTACGCATATGGTGAAATAAGTGGCTGGGCCCAATGTATCCTTGGCACACTGTAATCCATGTGTGCAGTTCAGTGAACAATATATAGACCCTTTCTCACACACGGTAGAAGGCAAAGACTGGCACGTGAAGTTGTCCTTTGACAAACGTTAACACTGTGCTCATGTACACAAACATTCAAACATACACAACATTTTATGAACAGGAAATAGGCAATAATTAACAGTATATTTAATTGCTTCCTTGCCATGCCTGTGAACGATATTGATGAGCATGGCTGTGGATCATACTGAAGATGAGTGCTGGTAATCACTATATTTCATCAGTAAAAGATAATAAAATGTATCATTGATGCTAGAAAGTTTTGCCCATGGTTGGGACTCAGAAAAAAAGTGTTCTGTTAGAATCATTAATGACATTTCAGGATCTCATCACTCATAATTCCTCTATTCTGACTATAAAGGAGCAGGGAACATAAATTTATGGAACAATTGCTGCAGTTGTACATGAACAATCACAGCAGTATTGTTTCCAGCCCAGGAAAACAGTCAGAAAACTGTAATCCAGAACTTCTCAGAATTGCTGGTCTCTGGTTCCATTGTCACTTTCTACTTATATTCCACACCTTTATGAACTTTGGAAATGTCAGTGTTTACAGTCTAACAAACTCAATGAGGCACAAAATGCTGCTCAAAGTCGCCCTGTTGTATTTGGTGTGCGTTAATTCAGGCATGATGCTTCTAAAGAAAACCATGCAGGCAATACTATTTCTAAGTCACTGCCTCCACCCCAAAGCCTCGACTGGAGTGCACATTCTGAGCTTGAAGGTGTGTATCTTGCTGTTGGAATTTCCCCTGAGTTGAAACCTTCTATCACTAATTAAGAAGTAACTAAAATTTAACAACTCCGGGGAGAAAAGGAAACAAAAGACATCACAAAGTTCCTGAAACTTATAAGATTCACAGGGGCCCTAGCCAGGGTTACATAAACACAAACTGTCTACCAGTGATGCAGAGACATCTGAGGATGCAGTTTTTTCTAGGTCGTCACTAACAATGGGTAGGCTTTTCATTAAGTCATTATCCCTTTGTTAGTAACCCCAGCATAGCCACTGGTTCACTCAGCTTTACTTTGGATGGAATTGTTTCTTTGGTCTCTCCTTAGTGTCTTCTCCAGGGTGAGCAACAGAATGAAAATCATACACTAGATTATGGAAATTTGAGAATATTTTGCTAAGATGGCAATACTACTTGAGGCATCAAAAAATTTTACTCAAAACCTTTTATTCTCAAGACACTGGACCCACTGCATACTTGAGAATGGGCTATGATTCTTGATAATAAGCACTTTCCTTTGGTTTTCGTAAGGTATCCATGCTTTAAATTGATAAATACTGTACTTGTACAACCAGAATATTAGCTCGTGATGAGTCTTTTGGAAGTGAATACAAAGATGGTTGCAGGAAATTTTAGACTTAAATCAATTCCCAGAATATATCTTTCAAGAAAGGTGAAAATGTGGATGATTATCTTCTCTCTTGTTCCATGATGAAGAAAAACAGTACATAAAATTTATACATTGCTTGTATTTGTATAATAAAGATAATATTTATTGAGTGATATTAAGAGTTAGGCACCATGCTTGGAGTTCTGTTTATAGTCATTGCTCAGAGCAGCCCTTGAGGGTGATGGTATTTTATGAACATAATATAAAATCCAACTAGTAGATTATGTTGGGTAGATTTGTAGCTCAAGAATTTAAAACTAGTAATACTACTAAAATGTACTAATACTACATTTTGAAACTATGAGTTAGCAAATGACCTCACTTGTTTCTTTTTCATGACACAGTATATGAAAGTATTTTCTTCATAAGCTCAAAAGATATACACACAAACATATATATATGTATATATATATACATACATTGACACATACATATGTATACATACATAAACACAGATGCACACCCTTAGGTAAACTGGTACAAATTGTACATTTTGATATTTTTATTTTCTCAGTTATCTCATTCTAATAACGCTAGTCACTAAGTAGTTAAAGTGGTCTTGCAATTCAATATATTTCAATCAATAGATTACAAATGAAGAGTTTTTATGAGGTTGTGGAAGGCTAGAAACTGAACCCTCCTCCCCACCTAAAAAAACAGGCAAAGGCAACCATAACAAGCACCTACTTCAAGAGGCCCCATAAGGAAGTTGTAAGTTTGTGGAGGATTTTGCTGGGTTGGTAATAGAAAGCTCAGAAGCCCTCCTCCCATGCCCAAGCAACAGAGATCGACAGCAGAGGAGCAGTAACTCCTATACAAGCAGAGTTGCAGAGTCTGATCTGCCTGGAGTAGGTACTCTGAAATGTGAAGAAAGGCGGCGGTGCCAGGAGAGCAGTCTAAAGCATTGGTCCTACAGTTAGCTGGCTGAGTCTTTTCAGGCAAATGAATTAATCTCTCAGAGATAAATCTCCTGCTTATTGGAATTATGTAGCAGGTATTCCTGCTGCCCTGAATCTTTTACCCTCTCCAATATAAGATATCTTCCACTTTTTCAGTTGTACTTCATATAATCCTTGGTAGCACAGGTGAATTGCCATTTTATGCTCAGGACTGTGACATTAGAAGTGCTTGGAACTGGAATATACAACCACGTACGTTCAGAAGATCTGTTGAGCCAGGGAATCAATCTTAAGTCAGTCAGCAAATATCTCAGCTTCCTGCCCTTGGGCAGACAAATCTAGAGATTATTCTTTCTCAGAACCCCTACGGAATCAAATAATTCTGCATTTGGTGTCTGTTGAGTTATTGTTTAACTTTTCTCACATGGATAACATCTCCATGACCCAACTTTAGTTTCCCAGGGTCTTTCACACCTTCCCAGATGGTCAACTCACAATTGCTGATATCAGAGACATGAATCAAGTTCTTTTATCTAATTAGTCAGGTGCAAAGCATTAGGAAAACCAGTAAACAGAGGTATGGAGCCCAAGAATAAGAGGCAGGGATACAATGCTCAATCTAAGTAAGCAAAAGTTGAGATTCCAATAGTGATCACTGCTTAAGGCAAGAACTAGCCTGTCTCCTTGCTTATGTACTTATTAACAAATATATAACATGTTCTTAGTGATTGTCACAAATGACCTCTAAATAACCTGTGACAATATAAATTCCAGGGAAATAGAGCTGTTATTCAAATTCAAGCCATTATCTTATATTTATTTTGAGGGTTAGGTCAGGGGAACTACCTACTGCTGATGATCTCCTAAGCAAGGCTTACAACTGTGATTTCATTCTAGACTACACCAGTCAAAGAGGATGAAAAATATTGAGAAGCATGTCACAGAAGCTACCATTCATAAATTATTATGTGGCATTTTTGTAATGTTCAGAGAACAGATATTGGGAGTTATAGCAAAGACTTCTGGATATTTTAAGTAAATACATGAATAAATGAAATAATTTGTTTATAATTACACAAGTCTCAGAGTCTCACTCCTCCCACCCATAATATTAAGAAATACTTTTGCAGGACCTTCTATGTGGCATCAACTTTATAATACTTGCCTTTCAAACTTCATTTGATGACCAGATAGAATCTAAGTTTTGTTTTACAAAGAACACTGTGGTTCTGAATGTTCCGTCTTGGCTCAAGTCAAAATCACCAAACATTGCAGCTGGCCTTCAGAGATCAGGCCAAATGTGCCAGACCTGAGGCAGTTTTTCTGTATCATCCAAGTCAGCATGCCACAGTGGAAAGGTCAATAACTCCTTTTTAGGTGTAATAATTCCAGTTTCTATTTTCTTTGAGAAACATTGATGAGAAAAAAGTCTGTGGCCAAACTGGTTCTATGACAAGTAGATGCTCACTACTTGAAAGAAAGATAAGTTTATATCTTATACCTTCTTAGTCCCTTCTGTTTATTTCACACGTGAAAAGAATGAGAATTGTCACGTTCTCCTGAAATTCCGAAAGGACTGACTAGAAGGGTTAGGGTGCTATCCCAGGCTATCAAGTGTGTGTCTTGTAAGTGTTTGAGCCTGAGTTCTATCCCTCAGAACCCATGTGAAATATCTGGCTGTAGTACATAAATTTGTAGTCTCAGAATTTAGGAGGCAGACACCTCTGGGTCTCTAGGCTTCCCAGGCAAGCTCTAGGCCAGTCAGAGGAAAGTCTGTCTCAATAAAACCACCACCAAAGGTTGCTTTCATTCCTCAACATTCACATACAGAAATGTTCACATGCACACATATACACACACAAGCATTCGTGTACACGTGAAATTGCCTGAGAAATAGAGCATTTTCTCTTCTGGAAGAGATTACAATGGTAACTCTTCAAAAGCACCAAAAGTGTATTTCTGGAGACAAAAATAAAAACAACAACAAACCCAAGAAAAACAAAATCTCAGAGCAGGAAAAAATAAATAAAGCGCATCAATCAGGTTGAGGATTCATTAAAGACAAAAGAAAAGAAAAATTCAAGTTGTCGTGAAAGTGCTCACAGGAGATCAAGGTATGCACTTAGTAAAAGGAATAAAACCTACAATATTTCAAAAGGCTCATGATTTTAAAATGTATCCTCAGTGTTGGTACCACTTTATGTCTGTTTGGAGTTTTGAGGAAATAGAACCTGGCTGGTAGAAATATGTCACCAAAGGTAGAACTTTGAAACCCCACCTCTGTCTTCCAGCATTCTTTCTGCTTTTTCTTCTATCAATATTTAAAGAGCTTTCTTAAAAAAACAAAAACAAAAACATTCATTTATGGATATGCATGTGCACAAATATGCTTGTGTGTGTGTGTGTGTGTGTGTGTGTGTGTGTGTGCAGGTTCCTGCATAATTTAGTGTGTCCTATTAGTGTACAGGTGCACATGGAGACCAGAAGAGGGTGTCAGATCCCTTGGAACTGGAGTAAAAAGCAGCTGTTAGCTGCCACGTGGAGGCCTTGGATCCTCTGTAAGAGCAGTAAGTGTTCTTTTTTTTAATTAATTTTTTTTATCAGTTACATTTTATTAAATCTGTATCCCAGCCGTGCCCCGAACCCTCATTCCCTCCCAGTCCCTCCCTCCCTCACTCATCACTACTGTGCCCCTTTCCAAGTCCACTGATAGGGGGGGACCTCCCCCCATTCATCTGATCCTGTTTTATCAGGTATCTTCATTGAGTTCCTATTAGAAATAGTCCTTGTTCCCCTCATTTTGGGAAACCAATTGGTTACTGAGCTACCACAGGCTACATCTGAGCAGAGGTTCTAGGTTATATCCATACATGGTCCTTGGTTGAATGTCAGTTTCAGAAAAGACCCTGTGCCCAGATATATTTGGTCTTTGTGGAGCTCCTATCCTTTCCCCATCAGACTAACTCCCCTTCTTTCTTATGATTTCTACACAATGGAATACTACTCAGCAATCAAAAAGGAGGAAATCATGAAATTTGTAGGCAAATGGTGGGATTTAGAAAACATCATTCTGAGTGAAATATCCCAGAAGGAGAAAGACAAACACGGTATATACTCACTTATATAGACCTATAAGATATGATAAACATAATGAAATCTATACACCTAAAAAAGATAATCAAGAGAGCGGACATGGGGTAAGAGGATCAATCCTCGTTTAGAAAGACAGATGGGATGTGCATTGAACGGATGACAGGGGTCTACTGAGCGCATCTGAAAGCCTCTAACTAGCAGTGTTTTCAAAGCAAAGACTCATGACCAAACCTTTGGCAGAGTGCAGTAAGTGTTCTTAACTCCTCAGCATTCCCTCCATGGCCTTAGGGATCCTTTCTTTACCTTCCAGTCACCAGTGCTTCCCCATGGTTATGGACTGACGGGCTGAAAAAATGGGCCAAAGTGCTTTTCTTCTTTTTGTTTCTAGGAGTTAGTTTTCAACAGAGATTAAAAAACAAACAAACAAACAAAAACTAGTATTACCATATTCACATCATACTGACACAACTATGGCTTCAACCTTTTGTTTTTGAGAATAGTCATATGAAGATGGGGTCTCAGGAAACCTTTTCTTTCTTTCTTTTATAGATAATTAGATAGATAGATAGATAGATAGATAGATAGATAGATAGATAGATAGATAATTTTTTTAACTGAGATCCCAGATGTACTGCTATTAACAAGGGAGTGCACTTGCTGGACCAGAGGGATGATAGAGGGGTGTAGCTACTGGGGATTCACCCATGCTTTAATGGAGAGCTTTACCCCCATGCTCATGAGGGCAGCCCTGGTTAAACTCAGAGTGTCACAACACACAACAAAACAAAATGAGATGATAGTGGGAGAGAGACTCACAGTGCATTGTATACATAGATGAAGTTGTCAACAAATAATTTTTTTTCAGTTGGTTTTGATGAAAACATTGCAGGTTTTCCAGAAGTGATAGCCATCAACTTAAGCGTCCACAGATATTTCTTGGCATTTTAAATACAAATGATGCCAGCTAGAGGCTTAAGCTGACTAAGAGAATATGGTGATTCACCAAAACTTAGAAAAGATGTTGTTTGTAAGTCACATCATGGAGTGAAGCTGAGGGCTGTTTGGGAGACTCCACTTAATGTCTTTACAATGAAATAAAATACTGTAGTTCTCACTGTTTCTAATATGAATTAAAGAACATCAAGTCAATATTTTTATGAATTTTTCATCAGAAACCATAAGAATGTTTTAAGAGAATTAACTCATACCTGGCACTGGGCTTTGTAGCTGATAATACATTGTGTCCAGGATAGGCACTGGCTCCCGTTATAGGATAACTCCATTTAACATTTTTTGATAAACATATGTGTCTATATGTTTAAGAAAGTCCCACAATATCAAGTTTGTTTATAAAACTTTTTCTAAGGGTTTCGGTGTCATTATCCCTGTATACCCTCCTTAGAATAATTCTCTCCAGATCCACCCATTTACTTCAAACATTCTAGATAGGTGGAATAGGACAAGGCCTTTGTGTTCTAAGTGCTCGGGCATTGATTGGATGTGTGAACTCTGTGTGGGCAGTACTGCTCAATCGTTCAAATTCTGGGGCTGCAGAGCAAACAGCAGTGCACCGTACAATGGGATGTTACTTGGCTGGTAAGAATAAGGCTACAAACAAATTTATGTATGCCTCCCTTCCATGCCATCTTACTGCACAGCAGCCCCATTTTCCATGAGTTGCACTTGATTCTTTTCAGTTCTTTGTCTCTTATATTCATTAATTTAACAAATTCACTTTCAATTCTTGCATCTATCACCACTTAACCTACTGCAGCAATGGCCTAATGAGGAACTACTCTGCCTTTTTTGTGTGTGTATTCAATTAGCTTTACAGCCTGTTTCACCAGAAATATGAGAGTGAAAATTTAAATGAAAAAAGTAACCAACTCTTCAAGTGAAAGTCCTTCCAGCAGGTCCTTCTCTGCCACTGTCATTTAAGAATGTAACTCTGAACACAAACTGAAAGACCCCGAGAAGATAACTGAAATGGCTGACTTTTAGATATCAACTCAAGATTCTCTCAAACTATCTATGTGAGTGATATATTTATTATTCCATGTAGAAAAATCTAATTTCAAAATAAAGACCAAATTCTGTAAACCACTATCGACCTTCAGAAAATTATTTGCCCCATTGGCCCCCTTTCTGATATTAGTTCTTTTTCTTGCTGAGACAACACCCCTGACTGGTGAGCGTGATGGATGAGAGTTTTTCTGGGTGGGGGCATCTTGGAGGCAGGAGCATGAGGAAGCTGGTCACAGCCCTTCACAGTCAGGAAGCAGAGATCTCAGCTCATTTTCACCTTTTTATTCACACTAGGATCCTGTCCCACAGGATGTTTCACTTTCAGTGTGAGTCTTCCCACCTCCATTAACTGGATATAGGAAAGCTGTCAAGGACATTAGAAGTTTGTGTTCTTGGTGGTTCTGTCAGACTGACAATCAATATTGAGTCTCACACTGACCATTTTTTCCATATGACTTTCATGGGTATCTATCCTTCCACTCTTGTTTCATATGCTTATGCTTCTAAGATCAGCTGATGTCCATCTCTTTCCTTAATTAGACGCAGGAACTCTCACCTCACTAGCCCTCCACTCTGAGACACCCAGTAGCTATGCTTTCATAAGTCCAAGTGCATCAGATTTCTTCTCTCTCTCTCTCTCTCTCTCTCTCTCTCTCTCTCTCTCTCTCTCTCTCTTCAAGCACAACAATGAGTCTATCTGTCTACTTGATCATCTGCTGCTCGCCCTCATATTCCAGATGCTGCCTGAATCATAGAAATAGACATGTGGAACATAGGGAATGCTCCAATATCGTTGTACTTACTTCTTTTACTTAAAATGGCACATTTGTGCACTGTCTATTATCAGTTCTATGACACATCCTGTCTATCAATAGTCTTCTGAGTTTCAAAGATCACACCCTACACATGAGCCTGCAATTCTCATCTTCATGCTTTGTTTCTTTTTGCTTAAATTTTTACTTTTATTTATTATGTGTGTGTGTTATTCTGGGTTGTTTGTTTGATCAATTTTCTGTCATAGTGGGGAGTCATAAAGGAGGAATTGAGAAAACTGTCTAATTTTCTAGACAGTTCTGTCCCTTGATTGTCTTCTATCTGCTTCTCTCTCACTCTCCCTGCATTAAGATTGTTAATTACTCTCACTCTGACCTTCCCTACAAGATAGCAAGTTCCCTAAGCACAAGAAACCCATGGTGTCAAGACAGACTGTGTGCTCTTTGCATAAAAATGCCTGATGGATACAACAAGGAAAACATTTAAATGGCATTATGTACTGGCTGCACATTATGCTTAATATAGTTTAATTCTCATAAATACATGTTCCTTAAATGACAAAGCTACAAGTACTTTGAATCTTGCCTGAGACTAACATCAAGACTTCTGTTGTAGTTGGCAGCTTAGAGAGAATTTTATTTCGTTTTGACCAGGGTGCTCCCTATTTCATTTCCAGGCCTTGCTAAATTTGAATTGATGACACCACAGAGCTCAGAGCAGCATTCCTAGCTCCCAGGTACCTACATGTACCTGTTATAGCAGAAATCCATTCACTATGAACACATCTGTCATCACTGATTGGGCTAAGATGTCCCCAGTCAGGAAAGCATAAATGAGTTTGTTTGCTACAAATGTCTGCCAGGGCCACATTAATTTGAAAGGCAGCTGAAGGTGGTCGATGTACCTGGTAAAAATAGGTTGGGGTTTGGGTAAGAAATTACTCATAGGCAGCTCTGTCTCTGGTCTGCAAAAAGACCTCTGCTTACATCTGAGAGGCCGAGTTATTGAAAAGGCCTCTTAGGATCTGCAACCTCAAGTTGTTTAAAACCTGACCCTGAAGCAGAGTATTATGATCACACCTGTGCACTTACTGGTTCCCTGACCTGCACAGGTGTGGAAGGCTCTGCCTGTCAGATGAGGAACATAGAATTTGACACTGGGCAGACTTCAGTTTGGATCCTGTCTCTGCTGTTAATTGCTCCAGATTTCTACACCTAAAAACTTAAAAATAATAAGCCACAGTTGTGAGTTACAGGGTAAATTATCTCTAATTTATACCTGTATTTGTTAAGACACCATAGCCCTCCCATAAGCATATGCAAATATAATCTGATTTGAGACACATTCAATATTTTTTTCTGAAAACAATACTTTGTAATAGGGAAAGATATAGATACTTACCACAGGTGTTTGGCTCCTATAGCACAAGCAAGAAAATTACTTCTCAGGGAGGGAACTTAAGCCCAGTGCAGCAAATGTGGGTACAGCCCATAGCCTGAGACATCACAGCCCTAGGGGAAGAATCTACTACTGTTGTTTTTCTAAATGGACACAGTGGAAAACTGCCTGCTAAATACTCATGATTATGTTCATAGGTTAGCACCACTCTCAGCCTTCAGCAGAGAATATTCTTTGGCAGTAGACAGCTAATATAGACACTCATAAATGGTTAAATTGTGAATAATAAGTGAGTATGTATATTCAGCCAGGGAGCATGTATATTACCACTCCACAATGCCCTACTAAGACTCAGAGAATACCACAGAGAAGAAGGTGAAAAAAACATAAGAGCCAGAGATCAGGGAGGAGTGATGCACAGCTGTGTCTTCTATACATGGCAGGACTTTTACAGTCATGTGCTCAGTGTTGCAGGAGTCATCTGTTCAGGACTGGACCAATAGTTGTTTCCTCATGGCTCATAACTGCCAAGCCCCCACTAAGAGACTATGGGCAGTGAATGCATACAAGGGGAGAAGGTGTCATTTCTTTCAGTAGACACTGACAGGTTGTCCTTGTTTCAGTAAGTTATTCCCCACTCAAAATCATGCAACCGTCATTAAAATCAATGGGTCACAAAACGACATCAGTGAAGGAGCATGGGAGGGAACTCGTTAGGAAGGAAATGCCAGTGGGAAAGAGAAGGAAGTGAGAAAGCTTGGTGGGGAGTGAGAATGATCAAAATTCAGTAGATAAATGTGTACTATACAAAATAATTTTGAAAGGAAGTGAAGAATACAGCTCACTTCTTAGGAAATTGTGGTTATCGCTTTAAGTATTATTTTCTGATAATTTTCTCAGGTGACCAACTATGTGTTATATTTGTGTGAGTGATCATACAGCACTCCAATGGAGCAGTTTTCTGCAGTGCTGGAACTCAGAAACCAGAAAAAAAAAAGATGTTGGAAGACATAAAGGGGATCATTAGGTAGAGAAGTTTCTGATTTTGTTCCCAAAATCTGAGCCTCAACTCTCTGGAAAACTGCTGCCTTGACTTTTCTAGCCTGCATAGTGTTGCTTTGCACATGACCCCATCCTCCAACTTCAGGACAGCAACAGAGGGCTGTGTCCTCTGCCTCTTCCCCACCCTCTTCCATTTAAAATCAGTCTGTTGTGTTTTAAATGTGAAACATTCATGCCAGCTCCTGTGTTTGGGTATGTGGTCAACAAACATGCTGTTTTGTTTTGTTTTGTTTTGTTTTGTTTTGTTTTGTTTTGTTTTGTTTTGTTTTTGAGGCAGAATCTTGCAGTAGGATGTGGGTGACTGAAGTTGCCTTTAGGCTTTATAGCATGGACCCACTTTCCGTTCACTCACAGCTACTAGAATATAGATACAACGTGGATAAAGCCTCCTCTTCCTGCTACCAAGCATTCCCCAACATGAAGAATTGAATCCCTGGGAAGAGGTAGCCAAAATAAATTCTTTCTCCTCAAAGCTCCTTCATTGCACATTTTATCCCAGAAAACCATACCTAATTCATAGCTTTCAGTTGTATTGTGCCATGTACATAACCTACTCATCTCTTGTTCAAATAGCAATGTCATGTCCCTCCCATTCTCCACATTCCCTGCTACCATAACTATCTGTGGGTGGTACAATTTTGGTGACCATTTTTCTGCCTGCTACATAGAGAAACCGCCTAATACATTAGATTTAACCATTAAATAAAGAAATTATAGCCTGGCATTTGTGGCATTTAATCCCTGCACTCTGGAGGCAGATGATTTTGAGACCAACCTGTTCTACAGAGAGTTTAGGATGGCCAGAGCATACTCTTAAGTACTTCCTCAAACAAAGAAACAAACAAACTAAATGAAATTTATGTTAACGTCTTAATAGTGAAAAATAAATAGAAAGTACTCAATAACTATAATTATATGTAAGTGAATATTTCATCAGTTATAGGCAGTTTTCTGTTAAAATGGAAAAAAAAATCAGCTGTTTCTGGACATGGTATATAGGACATTAGGGAGCTACCAAGAAAGAGTAAGACCAGATGAACTGCTGGGGATTGTTTTCAGGCGCTAAGCATACATTATCTCCTTCATCTTCCCCAAAGTCTAGGAAACCAGCATCACCAGTGTCCTGACTCAACCCATGGCGCAGCAGAGATAGACTGGGGTTTTGTCAAGTCTCACACCTCAATCCCTTCCAATGCAAGTTATTATTTAAGTGTAAATGGATTAACAAATGTCTGCCTGGGTAACAGAGTGGATGACAAAAGAATGAATGAGTGAATACAAGTGTCATAACAACCACTATGCAGTGTGCATGCAAACAGAGTGCTAGTTGTTGTTCTAGAAACAGAAGGTGGATGTAAACCTGGGCATTCCCCACCCCCCTTTTTCTATTCCTCCCTTTCTCCTTTCTTCTTTCTTTCTTTCTTTCTTTCTTTCTTTCTTTCTTTCTTTCTTTCTTTCTTTCTTTCTTTCTTTCTTTCCTTTTTTCTTCCTTCCTTTTTTCCCTTTACTCTTTCTTTTGAATTAAAGCTAGGATTTAATTTTTCTCAATTTTGCCTTAGGCTCACTATATAGTTAAGGATGCCCTTGAATTCTACCTTTATCTCCTGAAGGAAAAGGACTACAGACATGCACCACCAGCCTTGGTTTAGGCAGGGCTGGGCAGGTAACTCAAAATGTTTTAAATGCAAGGCAAACATTATACCAGCTGAGCAACATCCGCAGACATTTTTGTAAACATTTTGGTGAGTCATCCAATGAAGCCCAGGCTAGCCTTGAGGTCTCTTTGTAGACAAGAATGTCCTGCATCCTTTATTCCCCCCGTTCTGTAATTGTATAGATTTGTAGAGCATACACAGCTCTAAGAAATTCTTTTAAAAAAACAGCAATTCCTCATTGGAGATCCTTAAATACATTTACACTGAAGTTAGAATGCAGACATGCAGTCACATTCCTCAGAGTTACCTGAGCTGAACATTTCAAGTTGACTCCAGAGCTGATGGACTCAGCCAATGCTACTTTAGGCCTTGACTGAATGGAACGCAAGAATGCTTTGGTCCAACTAAGCCACTGATTTATCTTCCTCCATAGAGACCTGGGGTACTTACCTCTTCGTAGGTTCTCCTAACAATGTTTTTTTTGTTTTGTTTTGTTTTGTTGTTTGTTTGTTTTTTTTTTGAATGGTCTCAGAGCCTAGGAAAATCTAGAGTTGGATGACATGGTTTTAACATTCAACCTTCTGACCATGAGAATTGAACAAAGCTTTAGGGATTTTCCTCTTTATGGAATTTTCCCACCAGAAGTAGGGGTTTTTTTACTAAATCACAGAAGTCTATATCATTTACTGCAACTTGTGTGTGTGTGTGTGTGTGTGTGTGTATCTAAATCATTCAAAATTTAATTTTGTCCTTGAATAAAGCATCGGTCATCTTATGGATTTACATATAAAGCAACCGGTATTTATAATTTTACATTTCTTCAATTTCTTCAGTGGGTTTCTATCATAACTATGAATGTTAAATTTCTAGAAGAGAGACACACAAAGCTGCCCTCTCACCTCCCTCTGTGAACACAGAGTACATAAATGACTGGTCTCTTCCTGACTTTGTATTAATCTATTTCCTCATTGGAAGCCAGACCACTTCAGATAATAGTCCTGACTGAAGGAAAGATGTAAACCTCTAGCATGGGAGTCACTCAGCAAAAACACTATGACATTTGACAGCTTCTTTTAGCAGAGAAGATAAACAAAGATAATTAAAGATGTAGTTAAGAGGATGGTGTACTTTGAGTATGAAATGCCCTGTGGAGGCTCACATGTTTGAACACTTGCCCCCTAGTTGGTGGCACTGTTTGGGAAGGTTGTGGACCCTTAGGGAGACGGAATCTCAGTGGAGGAAATTGAACTCAGGGTTTTTAGCTCAACCTTGCTTCTTCTTCTCTCTCTGCATTATTACCTTGTACTGAACCTGACACCACACACCACACTTTGTGTAGATCATGCCATTTAACCTTCAAATCACATAATGACATAGGCAAATGTGTCCTGTATTTTTCACATTTGAGGAAAGAGAGACTCAGAAGAGCCATTTGCCATTTGAGCTTATAGTCAGTGAAGCTGTGCTTGCAATGTAAACTTGATTGGGCCTGTGATCCAAGGGCCTGTCTCACTTCTCTCAAACTCTTTGCCAGGACTGAAGAGACTTTGAGTCCTGATGGCTTCACCGGCTGTGTGTAACATGCATGTGTAAATATTCCCTTTGTATCAAGGAAACTAAAACCAAGAATACTGCATAGAGAGATTGCCTTGTTCATGTTTTTTCACTGAGTTTCTTGTTTGAATGATTAATTTCGGTTTTGCTTTGCCTCACTCAA
This sequence comes from Rhombomys opimus, assembly GCA_010120015.1. Taxonomy (NCBI): domain Eukaryota; kingdom Metazoa; phylum Chordata; class Mammalia; order Rodentia; family Muridae; genus Rhombomys; species Rhombomys opimus. The sequence continues at coordinate 292,665 of REGO01000381.1, read as the reverse complement.
ATATGTACATTGAATTTACATTTTGCTGATAGTATGCAGGTTTATTCTTGAGTGTCTCTGAATGCAGCCTTTTCAGATGATTCAATTATGGTCAGTTCTCAAATGTCTGTTTGGCATTTGCAGATGAATAAGGCATGGGGACAAACAGATGGCTGTAGAGCAATGTGTGGTTAAAGTATTCAGAAGAAGATAAGAACACACACACATCAGGTACATCTAGACAAGTGTGGAAGTGTAACAAGAAGTCAGCCAGGAAAGGCATCATTGACAGTGGACAAAACAAGGAACAGGTATAAACAAAGGACTGTATAGAGACATGAAAATCTAAAGAAAGGGCAGGAACTGCCAAAACCTTTGAGCAGGAACTGGCAAGAAGGCCCAGTGGGTAAAATTCTTGCTGTGCAAGCATGAGGACATGCTTTTGTTTGGAGCTCCTGGGTACGGTACCAACATCTGTAAACAGCACTTGGAGACAGAGATAAGTTGTTTCCAGGAGCTTAGTGGACAACTAGTCTAGGTAAAATGGTGAAGTTCAGTCAGAGTTTGTCTTAAAAAATATGGTAGATCCTGAATACCCATAGTGTGTGTACACTCACTGAGGCCCATATAGGCACATAATAAGCAATTATTGAGTACATCATAAACAACAAAAAAATCCAGAAAAAGTTACCAAGGAAGATATCCTGAAGCCAACCTCTCATTTCCACATATTAATTCACAAGTGCACCTTACCAGACAAGTGTGTACCACAAACACACGCACACAAACACACACATACTAAAGTAATTAAGAAGAACACTAAGAAAATATAACATGAAATACAGCTTTAAGAAAGAAAACTGAGTCCAGAGAAGCCAGCTAGAATTGGGACAGTGAGGAAGTAGCGTGCTTCCCAAGGGGAAGGGACATGAGCAGAGTATGTGCACATTTTACAGGGCTCATTCTGTCACAAGGGGGGAGGTGCTGTGAGAGGTAGGAGGTGATTACTCCCACAAGTGATCTCCAGACCCTCAAGAGAGCCAAGGGATTATTAATAATTACTGAGTAGAAACTTTGGAATGGAAATCTATAATATGCTAAAAATTCTGCACGTAAAAATGCTTGTATTCATTTCCACTTCCTGTCTGCTATGAATATCAATACCTACTCCAGAGAGAATAAAAATCAATGTCTAGGCAGCCTCTGATTTCTTCTTTGCTGCTATAGCATCTTGGTAATTTTTATATTAGTGCTCTCCTATCTGTGGTCTTGATGTTTGTTTAGAAGTGATAGTTTCAGCTTAGATACTATCAACAGTGTTTAATGGATATTGCTTTTTAAGAAAGACTTATTTAGTTTGATTTATGCATATGTGTGTGTCTGTGACTGTGTAGGTAGACCTGTCTAACACATACTATGTAGAGGTGCTTCACAAAGGCCAGACAAAGGAGATGATCCTTGATGCTGGAGTTCCAGGTGTTTGTGAGATACCCACTGTAGGTGCTGGAACTGAACTACAGTCCTCAGGATTAAGCAGTAAGTGCTCTTGACTATGAAGCTATCTCTCCAGGCCCCAGTGATGTTCGTTCTATTCGTGCTTGCTTCAGGTAATACACCCCAGTGGTACACCCCAGTGAGGTCCAGCATCAATACACCATGGTTCATGCTATCTGAATGTGCTTTGCTGACAAGGATGTATCCAGGTCATGTTTAGCACCAATCTAGTTAAGACATATGAACATGAAGTCAAACAACACAATCTTGTATCAATCTAGATTTTGTTTATATTGAATAGAACCATTAAAATTTATCTTTTAATGTTTTTCTATTTTTGAAATTTTCTTTATTCTACTTTTCTAATATATCATAAATTTTGCATTTTATGATAGTATTAGTCTAAAATAGATGGAGACACATGGAAGGCATAGGGAGAATGAAATCCTCCATTCTAGACTATTTAAGAAGTTTTGCTCTACTTCTTGCAGCAAGGGAAAGACTTAAGAGTCTGTATTGCTAAGGAGCCCCAGCTAACCCCAAACTAGTGATCCTCCTGTCTCTATGTCTGGGATCACAAATATGCAGGTTGATCTTAGTGCTATTGAATGTGTGTCTATCAGAGAAAATTTTAGTTTTATTCAGCCTTCACCCAAGCTGTAGAGAGTGAAAATTATAGCCAGTTAAAGGATGAAGTGATGGGCTAGGAGATGTGTGCAGATGGTTTGTTCTGGAATCCAGCTCATATGGTGCAACCTCTGAATCAATACTCTATAATAGCTCATGCTTCCTTAACCTTGTGTGTCATTTAGTGTTAACATTAGATTCAGGTTTCTGGGCAGCAGCAGCAGCAGCAGCAAGATCATTAAAATGTCCTGACAAGTTTTCTTGTTTTGTAAGTCCAAGTCAAATGGCATTTTTAAAGTCCATAATCCATTTCAGGCACATTTGGTGATATTCAAAATCAGTGAATGGCTGATTGGTTGGCAACACTATAGAGGCATCATTTCTGTTGGCATGCTCCCTGAAGTAAGCATACAGCCAAGTACCTGGGTGTTAGTGTTGATTTCGGTTGTCAGTTAAGAAACATGCCCTTTAGTGGACCTGGGAAGATATTTATTTGAAAGACTAACTGAGGTGGGAAGATGCTCCCAGAGAGTAAGTAGCTCCTTCCCATGACAACCCAGATATGAGGCCATCTGAGTAAAAAAATCAGTGCTTTACACCTGCCTGTCTCTGCTACCTGCAGGAGAGGGCATTGCTGTACCAGCTGCTGCCCTTCCTCCCTGACGTCTGATCTCAGCCTTTTTATCCTTTCAACATAAACTGAACACCAGTGTCTCAGGGAATCTCCCTGGCCTTCACCACTAGAATGAGGCATCAAGCCTCATGTGGTAAGCAGCTAGGGGGGTGTAAGTTTCTCTATCATTCAGACAGAAATTGCTAGACTACCCAGAGCATATATGCCAACCAATATAAATAGTCTTTCTGCCTTCCTCTGTGTTTCTGTCTCTGTACCTCTGTATCTATCAGTTTCTGTGCACACACGCACACACACACACACACACACACACACACACACTTATACTATTGGTTAACTTTTACTACAGAACCACGAGAAATCAAATATGTGTAGGGAAAATAATTGAAACCCCCTTATCTATACTCCAGACAACTACCCGAAAGGGATCTTTGCTTCAGATTGTTAGCTAGAGAAAAAACAAAACAACAACAAAAAAAAAAACAAACAAATTTTGGATCACTGCTTTTATCTGAGGGAATGATTTTATCTTTTCTGAGAGTTCTGTGTGTGTTTGAGACGAGATGGAAAGCAAGTTTGTATTATAATTGAACCTCACACTATGGCACGTGTCCATATGAGCTGCAGCAACAAAGGAAACACTGTTACAGGCCATTCCCTCCGGTCCTAGCCACCTCAACTGTTTATAACATGAGATTATGTTGAGGGTTGGCGTGTGCTCTCTTAGGTGGCAGCATGAACACTTAAGAAGAGAATTCTCCACATGTCCTAAATTGCGTACTGTGGAGATTCTGTAGGTGCCTATTCCATTCAGAGCTAACAGTGCATGTGTGTGAGTCCACTGGTTCTTCTTTTAACTCTGTCTCAGACCTTTAAGGTACCTAGCTGAGCACATGTAAACTCTAACCAATGATGCAAGAAACTGAAGTTAAATCTCAAGGAGTTTTTTATCAGAGTGCAGTGTAATAGCCTGCACTCTCCTCTCAGTGGAACAGCAGCCCCACACTGAGGAAAAATTACAAAGTCAACTCAGGAGCAGTGCAGGAGGGGCAAAAGGCCCCAGAGGATTTGAGTTCAGGGAAGCCCTGGGCAGCAAAAAATTATCAATGCTTGTTACTTCTTAATTTTATCTATCTATCTATCTATCTATCTATCTATCTATCTATCTATCTATTTATTTATTTTGGCAGTACTAAAGATTGGAGCATACAGCTGAGGAATGCTAGGCAAGTGCTCTACCAGGAAGCTGCACCCAGCCATTGAGTCTTTAATTTTTCCTTACTGTTTTGCTTTATATTTTTATGTACCTATTTTTGCCTGTGTGCCACATTTGTGCAAATGTCACCAGAGGCTAGAAGAAAGCATCAGATCTCTTGGAACTGGAGGTACAGGTAGCAGTGAGCCACCCAACATGGGTGTAAGGTCAGAATTCTGGTCCTTTGAAAGACCAACAAGTTTTCTTAACCACAAAGCCTGCTCTTCAGCTCGAGTTCCGTAATTTTAAATATCAAATATTTATCATTGGGTAAATATTTAGTGAATATTAAGTATGATAATGACTTAAAATTTGACTATCCCCAGAATTCATACTGAAATGCTTTGTCCCAAGATGATAATAGCAAGTGGTGGTGTCTTTGCCAGGGGATTGTATTGTGGGGATGGGACCTTCCTGATAATAATAGACCTCACGGAATTTTTGAATGTGGGCTAAAACAGATATAGCCCATGGCAGTTCAGTGTCCAAGTGGGTTCCATAGAAATGGGAACAGGGACTGTCTCTGACATGAACTTATTGGTCTGCTCTTTGATCACCTCCCTCTGAGGTGAGAGCAGCCTTGTCAGGCCACAGGGGAAGACAATGCAGCTACTCCTGATGAGACCTAATAGACTAGGATCAGAAGGAAGAAAAGGAAGACCTCCCCTATCAGTGGCCTTGGGGAGGGGCATGCATGGAGAAGGTAAAGGGAAGGAGGGATTGGGAGGAGAGGAGAGGAGAGAGCTACAGGGGGGATACAAAGTAAATAAAATGTAATTAATAAAAAATAGTAATAATAAAAGAAGAAACAGAGTCCACATCTCACTTAGTATAAGTCGCTACTTGGATTCAGGATCCCCAGGTCTTAGAATTGTCAGAAATAAACTTGTGCTGTTCAGGAGTTGCCTTGTAGTGAGTCTTTGTGTGCATCACTATCTGGTTAGAAAAAAAAAAGTTTCTCTGATCAGTCAGTCTCTCATGATTGATTGATTTATGGTCATGGCACTAAGACAGTAAGCTAGCAGTTGGTTAAATATTATGCCCCTTTATATGGAAGTACTTCCTTTATATGGAAGTTCTTCTCTGGAGCCTATGTCCTACCTAGGTATATTTCCTTGGCCTTTATCATGGTGCCACATATGGGTGCTAACTTGTGAAATGGACCTTAACTCCAATGGGAAAGTGGTTGGTTATATTTACAACACTTCTGCAAGCTACTGTACCAGTAAGCACATATTGTCAGGCTAGTTGATCTGGAAGTGTTCACAACTGGTTAAGATTGATGAGTCTTTTTTTTTTTTTTTTCTTTCAGTAGGGTGCATAGAACCTTTCAGCACTACACAACAAGGATGAAATTTCAGGTATTAGCTTTCTCCATGTTTAGGACTTGAGGATTATGTATTCAACAGTAGGTTCTTACCATCAAGTTCTGGAGGGTGATAAGTATTTTCTAGACATACTAGGTCAGTTGTACATATAAACTCACAATTAACATGACAGCATTACAAAGCCTATGTAAACTCAATCCATACAAATACATGGAAAGGGAAGTTGGGCATGAAATCACACCCCTAGTTAAAAATATATTGACAGTTAATAGCTGTGTAGAGAGGAGGAGGAAGTTTCTGTGAGGGTATGGCCTCTTATTCCAATGAATGACTATACTCTGAAAAGAGGTATGGCCAGCAGTAATTGGAGTACTAATATTTTTTGTTTTTAATCAGGGCATAAAGTTGGATTAGTGTGGATGGAGGGGTTGATATTAGTTGATTTGGAAGGGAGGTGAATATGATCACAATTCAATGCATGACATTCTCAAAGTGTCTGTGCAAAGTTACCTAGACAAGAAAGTTGTACTTGACCATCCAGTCATCACATAGGACACCTGTTACCCTTCTCCTTAGTCACAGAAGCAGTTACTATTATAGTCAAGAGGCAAATGAGGAAACTGCAGTTCAGGTGCAGATCACAAGCCTGTCAAGAAGCAGAGCCTGTTCTTGGGCTGACCTTTAAACAGATATTACTATTTATTATTATTATTATTATTATTATTATTATTATTAATTTTATTATAATTATAATTTTCTACCATCAAGAATCATATCAGGTCTATACACCAAGGATTCCAAATGATACAGATGATACACCCAAGTTTTTTACTATTCTGATTGAAAATGAACAGTCAGTCTTTGTGAGTTTTGGTTTTTCATTCTCTGTGTGAGCGTGTGTGTGTGTGTGTATGTGTGGAGAGAGAGAGAGAGAGAGAGAGAGAGAGAGAGAGAGAGAGAGAGAGAACATTATGATGTGGGTCATGTGTGGAAGTCAGAGGATCACTTGCAGGTTTATTTGTTCCCTAGGGTTGAACTCAAATCCTTAAACTTGAGGCAAGACCTTAACCTGTCAAAATATCATTCTTTACCACATAAGAATGTGACAGGGCAAGACAGTACAGAGGCTCCTTCATGTTATTCTTTTGCTGAAGCTACTTTAGATTTAATTAGAATTTAACCTCCTTGATGGGGAGGTCTGTGAAAAATTTCCCAATTATAAATGTCCAAGGTCAAGATGCCCCAGCTAACTTAGTTTCTGTTAACAATCCCCCCTTCAATTAACTGCTTATTTCACCTTTTATTAAACTGCTTCCTTGTGCATAGCCTCCACCTTAATCTGCTGAGTAAGATACCAAAGTGTGTGTTTTGGCTTTAAAAATTCCTTATTCTAAATGATTGTAATTATACTTGGGTCCTGAACTCCTAAGTGTAATGCTGGCCAGCTAAAATAAAGACTCTCAATTGGCTATAGCCTGTGTTGGAGTAGTCTTCTTTAGTGGGTTCTCATTGGCAATAGATCTGCTGACAATTCCAGTCTTGTCATATGCACATAAGTTCCTGTGCCTTACAAAATCTGATCCTTTATTTGTCTCTAAAGACAAGAAGCAACATGAGGTTTTCTTGAAGGAAAAAAAAATGTTTTGTGTCTTTCCTCATGCAAAATGGAAAAAAACACAGACATCAAGAAGCCTTCAGTTTGACCCAGTGGAGGAGGTCTTGGGAACATAAATCAAAACCCCTGCAGGTCAGTATTTCTCAGCATGAATCACCAGAACCCTGTTTCTAACAGATGAGGAGTATGGCCAAATCAACAGGGAATTTGTTCTGCCCAGAATTTGGATATTATCAACTGCCTAGAGCAGGCTGCTGTGGACCCAAGTCCCATCCTTAGCACCTTCAGAGAAAGCCACGTGTGGTTGTGCTTGTATCCTGCCCCAGAGAGGCAGATCCCTGAGACTTGCTGACTAGAGGTCCACTTGTCTTGCATCCACTAATACATGCAAACTTAATGCCGTTGAGACTCTTAAAGGCACTCTGTGTTTAAATATAAACTCTGATGGTTTAAGTTATTAGATATCAGATATCCATGGCCTTCGCCATTCACTCTTGGCTTGCTAATTAGGAATGTATATGATTAACCTTTTATTTTGGTGAATCAAATTGAAGAGAAGCATAAATGGCTATCCAGAGATTAAAGGTTTTCAAGAAGAAAGAAAAAAAAATGCTAACCTAAACTTGCAACAGTAACATTGAAATTCATACTGCTTCTCTGACGATAATACTTGCAGAACCCTTCCCCACAGAAATGTAGACAGGCATCCTGCAATGACTCTCTAGCTAACAGACTTCCAGGCACCTGGATTTCTCATCCTTAGAAGTGAGGTATTTAGTCCTTGTGGAGCTCCTATCCTAAATATATCTGGGCACAGGGGTCTTTTCTGAGACTGACACACCACCAAGGACCATGTATGGATATAACCTAGAAGCTTTGTTCAGATGAAGCCCGTGGTAGCTCAGTAACCAATTGGTTTCCCACAGTAAGGGGAACAGAGACTATTTCTGACAGGAACTCAATGGCAGGCTCTTTGACCTTCCCACCCCCCAAGGGAGGAGCAGTCCTGCTAGGTCACAGAGGAGAACTTTGCAGCCAGTCCTGAAGATACCTGATAAGACAGGGTCAGATGAAAGGGGCGGAGGTCCTCCCCAATCAGTGGACTTGGAAAGGGGCAGGGAGGAGATGAGGGAGGGAGGGTGGGATTGGGAGGGAATGAGGGAGCAGGATACAGCTGGGATACAGAGTTAATAAAATATAACTAATAATAAAATAAAAAAGTGAGGTATTGATATTGGTAGCCACACATCCTGCTTCTTACTACATTCTCTGCCTCTAGCCAAGAAATTTAAAGAAATTTAATGTGTGGAATCATGCCACTACTGTGAAAACCCCTTCTTCAAGGGGTGATAAGAGGGAATCATAACACTTCAGAGCTCTATTCATACTCTTGTCTTTCTGTTCATGACATTAAACACTCTTCTAATAAACTTAACCACTAATAATCCATCTCAGTGTTCCTCTGGATTCTACACCATAAGCCTTTCAATAATCTTTCCAACATATTAATATGACAAGTCACAAACACCATCTGCAACCTGAGGAAGTTAGTGTTAACCCTTAGCATTGCATGGATCCCTCCCACAACTTCGCCAATTAATTTGTAGATCAAACCTAACACATATTTTAGGACTTTATTTCTAAGTTAATCCACTAGTAAGAGCCAATAAGGCTCTTTTCAGGTCATTACTAAGTACTGGGACAATGAAAACGATGGGCATAAAACAACATACGTGTACTCATTTGACATAAATACCCACAAAAAAAAAAATACAGGACAAATAATTTACATCTTTCTATAAAGAAGCATCTGGTGGAAAGCTTTCTCATTATCTATTCCTAAAATGGATCTAATCATTTTCCTACTCACTCCAGAAACATTTTCTCTACTGTAATGTGCTATGAATTTAGCAATCCCTGAACTTAGCTAAGAGTTGATTGTCTCTTCACAGTATAATCTACTCAGGACAAAGTAGATATTGGTGTATGACAAGAAAACTAGTAACAGACAGAAGTTTGGACTAGAGTAATGGAAAACACTAAGAAGAAAAAAGTGTTTCAGTTTTGGTTTAAGAATGATGAGAACTGGAGAGCTGGGCTAATTGTGTAAGAGCACTTGCTATACACACATCAGGACCTGAAATCAAATCTCTACAAAGTCCTACAAAGAAAAAGCAGGATTGGTCCTTCAAATGGCCTAAATACTCAGTTTCCCATCGCTGTGGGGAATCAATACAGAAAATTCTAATTCCAGATTCAGTAAGAGACCCTGACTGAAGATAATAAGATTGAATGTGATAAAGCAGGACATTTAGTCTAGAAATTACCTCTTTGGTCCTGGCTTCTAATCAAAGCCAGATTTTGCATATATCAGTGATAATGTTGGGTGACCTGCTCTTTATCCTCTGTTACATTAGTTATCCTATTCATTGCTCTAACAAAATAGTCAACAAAAGTAACTTGCAGAATGGAGAATTTATTTCAGCTCACGGTTCAAGAGAATAGTCCCATTTGTGCATCAGTATTCAGTAAGAAGTAAAACCCAAATACTAATGTTCAATTCACTTTATCTTTTTCCTCATGTGAATTCTAAATATTGGACTCAAGCAAGTTTTTCTCTTTTGGTCTTTCTTTCCTTCCTTCCTTCCTTCCTTCCTTCCTTCCTTCCTTCCTCCCTCCCTCCCTCCCTCCCTCCCTCTCTCCCCTCTCTCTCTTTCTTTTTTCTCTTTCTTTCTCTTCCTTCCTTCCTTCCTTCCTTCCTTCCTTCCTTCCTTCCTTCCTTCCTTCCTTCCTT